>BGZK01000939.1:0-244874 GCA_005406025.1 Eumeta japonica
AGCCGCAGACACGAAAAGAGATACGGGCGCTATTCACATGCCTGACAACACGCGCCGTACATTGAACTGGCGGAGTCTTTGTCATCAGACTCCATGATACTGGCTTTGCGTCGATTCATCGCTCGAAGAGGAACCTGAGAGTGATGTATTCGGACAACGGCACGAATTTCGTCGGCGCGAACAAAGAACTGATGAACATACAAGAGGTACACGAGAAGATGAAGAAAGAAGCCGACGTCCGCACCATAACTTGGAAGTTCATACCTCCCGGCGCTCCGAACATGGGTGGCGCCTGGGAGCGTTTGGTGCGATCTATCAAAACCGCGTTGGCCGCTACATTGAGAGAGAGGAGCCCTCGCGAAGAAGTTCTCCACACCCTGCTGCTAGAAGCCGAGCACATTGTCAACTCCAGACCGTTGACGGAGGTGGACGTCGAACCTGCCGAGGCCGAGAGCCTCACGCCTAACCACTTCCTGATCGGCGCCTGCGCTGCCGCAGGCCACTTTGACGACAACGTGCCCTCGGGCCTGCAAACTGGCGCACGTGTCAGCGCCTCGCCGATCACTTCTGGCAGAGGTGGTTGAGAATACTTACCGACTCTGGTGCCCGCCGGGCGCGCGGCGACCCTATATGCCGCGCGCCGGCCGAGGGCGACATCGTGCTGATCGTCGACTCATCATCACCTCGATACCGTGGCCCTCGAGGCAGAATTAAGAAGACCTACCCGGGTCCTGACAACCAGGTTCGTGTGGTGGACGTCGAGACGACTGGTGGCGTTCTGCGGCGTCCCACTTCGAAGATCGTCGTGCTGGTGTCAGCTGAGGCGACGGCTGTTCCGTGTCCTGAAGTGTAGTGCTGCGCACCGAGGGGAGAATGTTACGGACAGCCGCGCAATTAACGTAAATTAATGTAAATTTAAAATTGTATTGTCTTATTCGGGCCAGTGTTTTGTGTGTGTTCTGTGTTTTATTAAAGAGTTTTTTCATAGTTTTTAATTACCCGGGTACTAGTTTTAAGGAAAATATTTGTTTGTTTTATTAGAATTTTGTATTGATTAATTGAATATTTGAAATGTAATGCGTGTGAGTTGCATACGAAATTGTGCCTTGGTGGGGAGGACCAATCATAGGCCTTGAAAGCGGTCGTCATTACGGTACGGCCGCTAATCGGTGTCTCAGGCGCTAGTGGCGCCAATGCGTTTGACAATGCATATGTGAATTGCATGGCCACGCCTCCAAATTAAAAATGTATGCAACTCATGTGCAACGGATGCACCACCCATAAAATGCAGTGGGAGTGGTGCATCCGACACAGTTGCTAGCCAACCGTCATCTTGTGAAGCTCGGCTTAATAAAGTCTGAAAGAAAGAAAACGCTGTCCATTATTGACCACGCCGCCACACTGCAAGAAATCCGCCGACCAAAGAAAGAAGCGTGCGCATCGTGAAGAGAGGCAATCCGGGGTGCGGGCTTACGCGGCGATAGCCGAAATCGCCGTTATAGTATATATTTACTGTCGTCCATCTGCTGAGACTACAATATCCAACTGGGATAAATATTTAGTGCGTTTAAATCCAAAACACTAATCGCGGGTGATTTTAATGGACATCACAAAAATTGGTCTTATAAAAACGATTTACGAGGAACACAACTACAATATTCTTACTATGACTATAATTTTATTTCACTTAATGATAGAAATCAACAAGAATCAAATACAGAAATGGGAGTTTATAACAGTCAACACCGAATATTATTTTTGTTACCCCTGAACTGGTCACAATTTGTGATTGGCAAACCACCAAAGAATATCTTGGAAGTTCCATATGGTTATTAAAATGACGATAAGATACGACATACCCAACTGTGATACGAAAGTGATATTGACGAAACTTCAGAGCTGTGGAAACGTATGCGATGGGTGAAAGGGTTCAGAAGACATAGAACAGATATATCACTAGATCAAGCGCAGGACTTACTGTGTAACCTTCCTCCAGATTTCGTTATTTCAACAAGTCCATAGATTTAATCTACGAATTCAATATTAGAATGTACATTTACAATCCATGAACTTAAAACCACACTAAAAAAAAGATAAAAAGATTACTGCTTTGGGGGAAGATGGGATTACCTATTCTATGATATATCATCTTGCAGAAAGTAGTAAATCAGCTTTGTTAGACTTATAGAATGTGATATACAATACAGTATATGTACCTAAGCAATGGAGAAACATAACAATTATTCACATTTCAAAACTAGGAAGACCTCTCCAAGACCAATATCATGAATATATTGTTTTTGAAAGATATTCCATAATATGATTGCAAAACGTCTTGAATGGCATGTAGAAAGGAATAAAATGGTTTCCTCCTCTACATATGGATTTCGTAAAGCTCAATCGCGTTTGGACTGTATCTCATGTCTTGTATCTGAGGTGCAGCAGATTGGATTTTCCAATGGTCTGTCTACAGCTGGTTGTTTTTTAGACATTGATAATTCCTATAATAACGATTCAGTTACCAGTGTAGTGCTAGCTCTAGATACAATCGGTGCTGGTAAGGGTATATGTTTATACATTTAGAATACTTAAAAGAGAGGCAGCTCATTATCCATACACAAGAAAAAACACTGTTTAGACACACCTGTAAAGGTTTAGCGCAAGGTAATCCGTTATCACCTTTACTTTTCAATATTGTTACATCATTCATCAAAATTTAAGCAATATAAAAGTTTCACAATATAGTGATGACTTCGATGTGTTTATATATATAATAAAACATTACTTGAGTCTCAACAAAACATTTCAACATTTATTAGACTCAATAGTCTTAATTTTAGAAGATATAGAGCTCAATGTCTCTCACAGTAAATCCAAAATATGCATATTTCAAAGAAAAACCAGTAGACTTAATACAAAAATGCAAAGAAATTCCATTAGAAATTGTTTGTAAACACATTTATAATTTATATAAATTAGAGACGTTCCAAAATGAGGCTCTTCGTGTATAGGAAGTTTCATAAAAAGCATACCTGTCCATCTAATTGAAAGTGAGTTAAATATCCTTCCTCTAAGTGTTTGTAGACAATATTTAGCACATAAATATTGTCTCAGAGCTAGATCACGGGAACATAATGTTACGATAGAAATTTTGAACAATCTTATTACTTGTTTAAACTATTACTGGAGAAATAAAAAGAACGTCCTATACTACTATAATTGATAAAATCAAACATTATGAAATACACGCATCTAATTCATTAGAAATGTTTGCTCTAAGCACTTGGGTAGCTAATATTAATACAGAAGAAATAGTTGTTACAAAATAGATGACATGGTTGATGACAATATCAAATTTAATAATAGGACGAGTAGAATTAAAATTTTAAATATAATTAAAACTAAATACGGTGGTTCTTATGAACTGTATTCAAATAGCTCTGAACAGATAGACGGAGCAGGAGTAGGATTTTGTGATGCAAGAATAAATTTGGAAATAAGTTTTACTATTAAGATGGATATTTTGATAATGGATCTAGAACTATTTAGAAGCACTTGCTACCTCTTTGGAAACCAAAAATATAGCCGTTTTCATGGACAGTAAAAGTGCGTTACAGCGTATTACTCGATGCTCCTTTACTGAGGAGCATCGATTGCATATTCTATTTTGAAAATATTACACGAATTGAATAGAGCTCGTAAGACCTTGAGTCTTCAGTGGGTTATATCACACATAGGATTGTCGAGCCACGAAGAGGCTGATCGACTAGCAGAATTAGGTGTTGTATAAGGAGTAGAAATTAATTTGAAACCCTACTGCACTGAGGACCTTCCCAAAATTAAATCAAACTGTTATAATTTTTGAAAAGAGGCTTTTAAGTAATTTTCTATTACAAAAGGCGTTTGGTATAAAACTATGCAGGATCAGCCTTTTCGCCATCTATCGTCCTTTGATGAGTAAGAAAATTGTAGAAAGAAAGTAATTGCTGCTTTTAGACTCCGTTCTGGACATATTCCATTAAACAAATTTACATTCTTAATGAAGACAACGGATTCATCCAATTGTGACATTTGTCACGTGGTGGAAGATGTAACGCATGTTCTAACGGGTTGTACAAGATGTGATACAAATAGGAAGGATATGAAAAGCATAACTTCTGGAGGTTTACATAAGGGATTAATTGGAACCATTTTGGCTGATCTCGGATCTGAATCTGCGAATCTTGTGTTTAAATTTATAAATAGATTTATGGTAGCACGTACTACATAGTTTGTAAGGTAAATATTGTAGTAGATGTTAAGAATAAATAAAAATAAATACGAAGCTGACATCTCTATAAGAGGCAAAGCCTCATCAAATATAGGAAAAAAAATCTGCAATGTATCGATTATTTACTACACTAATAATCATAGTTACGCAATGGAATATTATTTTTAATTATATCATTTGCGATTGGATGTAAAAATAAATTTATTGATAGCCTTATTAAAAAAAAAGCAAAAAATAGTATAAGAAATAGTTTCATTCAATACCAAAAGAAGACAAGATTAATTATGTAGTTAGTATTTCATTTTATAGAACAATATCAGATGAAATTTCAAGAATACTCATATAACGTTGTGTTTATATGACTTTTGAAACGAACGACACTTATGTGATCATAAGGATACATTGTAGAGTAATAACAAAATGGGTAATATACGAATTAACTCACAAGGAATACAAATCTATGTAAGTTGACCAGACTGGACCTTGTTTAAAACTAGATTAACATAATTGCACATTTATGCGGTATGAAATAATAAAGTTGAGGCATCAAATTAGTATTTAATAGAAATCACAAAGTTAGTTATATACTTTGAACTTTCGATGTTTAACGTGGCGCTGAGAAGGTATTGAGCTTGAATATTTTGGTTAAAATAATTAAAGATATATAGATAATGATTATGTAATATGTGCAACTCATTTCAATCAATTTCAAAGGCCAGTAAAGAAAACACAAATTGCCTTTGCTGGACGCCTACCTGTGGCAAATAGAACAATGTTTCGTGTTGGGTAAGTCTGTGGCTACTCACAAGCGTGTCTATTAGTTGGGTGCCTGTGACTGCTGGTGGATTTCTGTTGCCCGTGGCATAATTATTTTTATTATGTCTTGTGTTGGTTGAGAGTACATCTGATGATGGTGATTAGCAGATTCCTAGTTGTTGGATATGTATGTCTATCCATTGCTATTGATGTGCTAAATTGGCATGAAACGTACAAATAAATTTGATACTAATCAATAAAACAGCTTACGTAATTTAAATAAATAAATGTAATATTAAAACTTTCTTAGGTGTGCGGTATCTCGCAATCCTCTTAAATCTGGACCAGAGAACTGAGTTCCATTAATCTAATTTCCTGTAAATGGGTCCATCGTAAAAAAAAAACAATAGCGTCTATCGACACCCCGATACGTATCAAACCTGTGAACTTAACTGTGATACTTTGACTACACCGAGATAGATCAAATGCAAAGGGAGCGTATCTCACTCAAAAAAATCTATATCGAAAATAAAGAGAAGAACTCTTGAGAATCAGTGGTCATTTAAAGGAATGAACCTTTGAGTCTGCATAATTATTTGTTGAAAAATATATAAATGTACGTGTAGAAGAGTAGGTTCGAGGATGAACGGCGAGTTGCATGTCCAATGTTATTGCGTGCCGCAGGCAAGCGTCTTCCAAACATTTATTAATCAAATTTTTTCTGTTGTTTCCGGTCGCTATAATTATTTTAGTTCTATTTTAATAATAATATAAGAGTAATGACGCTCAAACCAGTTTCATTTGTTTAAAAAATTGTTATGTTAATATGTAAACCATTCGTCTCCTTTACTTAAAAAAGGTACTAATTACCTTTTTAGGGTTCTGTACACTAAATGAAAAAAACATCAACCTCTTAAAGTCACCAAGAGTGATTTTAAGAGGTTGACAGATAAATAAACAGACAAAAGTTAGTGTTTGTTTGTTTATCTATGTTATTTATTTAAATGTTTGTTTGTTTGTTTATTAAAAAATATACAGCCTATATTTTTCTGCCATATTGGACGAAAATAGTGGCAGTGGCGCCGCGGTTAAGACTGTCGCCGACAAATCAAACGATACCGGGTTTTTATTGTCGACCGCTGGTGAATCGACCGATAAATTTATAAAACGAGTCTTCAAGTCAAATGAAACCACTTGTCTCACTTGCCGTGGACAATGCGCTAAGCCGTCGGCCACAGACGTCACGCGCACCGGCGCCGGCCGGGCGCGAGGACTGTTTGAGGCTCACGCACCTCCGTGGGAGATGAAAAGCTTTTGATCGCGGCGACGTCTCCAGGTTGTATAGTGAGAAATGCAAAAAGGTGACTCGTTACGAATGAGTCATATGGGAATGGGAACGCGTGCATATTCGAAAATTCATTTTAGGGGATAATTTTGGGATGCCATTTAAAAATCATAGTTTAAAGAATATTAAGAAAATGCACAAAAATGAAATATTTTTCCTTGTTTCCGAAATTACTGATTCGAAAATTTTTAAATCACGAGAATATAGAGTTCCTTTTATAGTTCAAAGAAGAACTAAAACGAAACTCCTGAGTCCTTCGATTCCGTTCAAAAGCAAAATAGTCATGGACACCAAAATGTGTTTTTTTTTATAGTACGGAATCTTCTTTATATGAGTTCGATTTGCTGTTGCTTGTGTTTTTTTTTATAAACAAGCTATATTTGACTATTTGGATATTTAAGCTATTTTTTACACGCTTTTATTAGCTTCACTTGTAACTAATAGGCAAATAATGTAATCAAATCTTGGAAGTTAATGTTAACCTACTTTTAACTGGCATATTGAAATAAAACTTTGTGGGTATATGCACTTCGGATGACAATACTACAGTTTTGTGTCTTTGATCTGATCTGAGTTGGTACCGAGAGGTAGAACACACCAGTGGCTATTCCTGATCCTCTCTAGTTTGAGCTCATGTAATTCGTTTTGACGAGTCTAACGAATTGATCTTGGTAAAGATGATATGTTGATAAAGTTAGGAATTTTCTTCAAACTTCATGATAGACAGTTACTAGTAAGCTTGTAACTTCTTTCACATCAGAAACAATTATTTAAACAAATGTGGAACGTCTTTTAGTTGTATGTGATTTTAATGAATTTAAACAAACGCTTCATGCTTTTTGAATTAATCAATAGGTATGAAAAAGTGGCAAGCTTACTAGTAACTACCAAGGTCATCTATTATTGACATCGCATTCTTTGAAAAAAAAAAATGTTTGCGTTTGTTTACTCAACAATGATTGTAAAATATTGGTATTTTATAATTTTTAGTGCATGATGAAAGCGTGTTATTTAGTTTTTTTAGCTAAATATTTTTATATTCACGTTATAAACTCAAAATTATAAAAATCAGAGTTAATGGTACATACACCAGAAATAACAAAGGCATACTGATGCTTTGACTAGTTTCATAGTACAATCAGGCGCGAGCCGCGCGTTGGGCGCGGGGCCGGCAGCGTCGGGCGGGCGGGATACACGGAATTAGCCGCAGTGTTTGTGTCCGAGGACGAGATCAACAGTGTAAGCACGCGGCCCGCTATCGGCGAGCGCGCGCGCCGCCCGCGCCGCCCGCCGCAGCCGCTCGTACTTGGCGGCCGCAAACGTGTATCGTTCGTCGCTCGCTCTCCTATGTTGTTTATTTAGCTTACAAAAAAGTATACCTTTTAATCTCGGCAGTAGAGAATGTCCATTTTGTCGCATACGTTCGCAGCTAAGTGTCATTATTTCACAGTCTTAATAGACCGATCGGACACGAAATTGAGGCACATGCTTGTAGAAAAATAACTGCCAGAAATACGTCGATTTGATCGGGTTCGTCCGGTGCGCTTTTCGCGTTAACGTTCTGTCGATATTTTATTGTGAGGTGTTAATTCGCGGAACACAATAATAGACGCTCGCTCAGCAACGTGCATCAACATGCGGCATGCAATCCATCGCTGGCCCTCCAATGTGTTCTTTCACAACGAATCCCTATCAAATAAATTGAATATTGTTTCGAGAGGATTGACAGATATCGAACACCTAAGCGAGAGTTAATTTTTGTTTCGAAGGTCAGCGGTGGGTTGCATGCTGCATGTTAATACAAGCGTCTATTCTGTCGATAGTAGACCACGGCTCTTAATCGCACTTCGGCTGTATGTTAGTACAGACTCTATCATGCACAATATTTGAATTTAATAAATGTCAAGCGCATTCTTTTTCCAACAGTAGTCATATCGATCAACAATTACGTATTATACTAACAATTCTACTTATGTAGTATATTAATAAAATTATGCAGTTTTTCTGTCAGTTATATACCCTTATATTTTTACAAGGTTATAATCTATCGAAATATTAAATTTCATCTAAATTAATTTAACCACTCTAGCACTATAAGAAGACTTGCATAATAACAAACAGACAGATTAACAAAAGCAGCCTTTGCCGGTCACCAAAGTACCGACGTGTCAAAATACCCCGAAATTCGTACGAAATGTAGTCAAATCCGTTTAGCATCGTAGCCATGAAATTGGGACCGATAAAGTTACTTTCACATTTATAATATTAATATGGTATAGATTATAATCTAAAACCAATGTTCATATTAAGTAATGCCATATATATATAAGATTTGTTGTTACTAAATTGTATTGCATATATATTGTTACAGTTAAGTTCTTCAAACGAGTTGAGGCTGAAAACGTAATACTTGTAAGAAAGTGAGCTACTACTAGTTAGCAGCAGTTGACAAGGAGCTCTGAAGCGACCATTCGCTCATCGGCTCTTCCCATAAAGACCCGTACTATCACGTATTTTCCATTCTGCTACAAGTTAATTTACAGATATTTGCATTTAAGAACTGTTTGATTTATTAAGTGAAAACGAATAGTGTTATTAAGGGATCGTCAATATGGGGGCAAATATTTAAACAGACGCTCGCCCGCAACACGCATTAACATGTGATATGCACCCATCACCCTCCAATACTTTCTTCCGCTACGAATAAGTTGAAAATTGATTCGAGAGATAAGATACCTCGGCTTTTAAAAGCAACAAGGTAGCAGATTTCATTTTGTCAAACATTTGATAGAAACCGGTCATAAATTCAACAACGATCACAAGTTCAATGTTTTATATGTGTGTAAGAAGGGCATACGTTTAAATATTTTGGAATGTTTTGAATTTTTAAACAAAAAGATAATAAAATGATCAACGACCAAATTAATATTTACAAATCGGCATTGTTGGACGCTTGCTGTAACAGTTTGTACAATGATTTGTTGATGTTTAGTCTATGACAATCGATAGGCTTGTATATTGGTAATGGTCTGTGGCTGCTGATGTAGAGGCTTTTCTCATTCTTTGACGTATTACTCATTGCATGACTGCAAGTCATTTGAGGTGGTTGGGAGCTCATCCGTTAGTAGTTTTAACAGTCTTGAAACTGTGATACATCTACCTCAGAAAAATGCATACAGCTATGTAGCTGTTTGCATTTTTCTGAAGATGTGCTGATCTAGCACGAAACGTACGTAGAGATAACATCATAACTACTTAGCGGACTAGAATAAATAAAATACTAACGCTTGCTTAGGTGTTCGATATCTGTTAATTCTCTCGAATCAATATTCAATTTATTTGATAGGGATTCGTTGAGAAAGAACAGATTGGAGGGCCAGGGATGGGTTGCATGCCGCATATTATTGCATGTTGCAGGCAAGCACCTAATTATAAATTTCTGAGAATTAACACTCTATTTAATATAATAAGGTTTAAACCTCGTTTCGGAGGTCGTTATGTATGTTGGGGCATACGATAGTCAGTCATACGCAGCAAGTTGAAATTTGACGTGTGTACTTTACAGATTTAGTACCTGTGGCGGGCAGTTCCGTATTACGCTTACACAAAGTGTGTTTCAATAAGTTTTAAGGACAAAAATCGTCAGTTATTTGTGCCAAAGGACGCCGGACAGTTAGATGCGACTTACGTTTAAAATATCAATTTTGTCATAGTCGAAATACCTGTCGCAGTGGTCACGTTCCTTCTAGTCGCGTCCGCGGGCGAGTGCATACGTCCATGACGAGCAAGGCGAGCTCGCATGTATTTAACGTATCAAACTCCATTACAGTCATAGGTACTGCTCACTTTAAAAAATAAATATGCAATACCATATGTATTCGTACTTCTGCGTCCGCGCAAGCGTCGCAAGGGTCGTTTGATTTAAATTTTTGGAACTCGTTCAAGAGGTTTTTTTGCATTTGCTGCTGCAGAAACTTTCATTAATGTTATTTTCTTTACGTTATTATATATTCATTGGCACGAATCGGTAATAACGACCCTGGACAAAAATTCACGTCACTTCAGTTCTGTAATAGAATACGGTGTGTATAAGACTACGACTTGGTGGTGAAGCACTACACTACCGAGCGTTGACGTGTGCTCCACGGCCGCCGCTGACGCGCTCTGTCGTCCTGACGCTACCGACCGCCGCCTTATGTTACGACGTGTGACGGTCATGAATTCGATTTATTCACGAAACACAACGTTGGTTTGTAATCCTGACGTATCTTTTGAGACTTTCTACGACAGATCCCTGAAAAGTTTTCGGCTATTTTGATGTGTCCGAGTTACGCAAACGCCGGCGGGCGGCCTTAATTACGGAGCGCGCCGCCCCGCCCCGCGCCGCCCGCCGCCCGCCGCACGACAACTCCACCGACCGAAACACTCGCCTCTCCTACTGATCTACTTTTTAGGGATCCGCAGCAAACTAATAACTCCTACAACTTCGTTAGTGACGGTCAACAGTCCTTATTTAATAATCCTTTAATTAGAATGTATGTTTTTGGAGTCAACGTTATGATAATTCAAGTACAGCTGTGTTTACAATCTGCACATTTTTTTAAATAACCTCTTTTTGTAGTGAAACCTCTTTCAGAATGGGAAGAAAAAATTCAAAACGATATTAAAAAAATAAGTCACGTTCGCTCATCACGTGTGCCCATGACGTTCGCCCTTCGCGTTTGCACGACACTTTTTCCCATCATGTTGGCCCGTCACGTTCACCCGTCTCTTAGATTTTGATAATTATTATTTCAGTTACCATAAACCTTCGATTACAAAAATTTATGATAATAATTCTATCACGAAGATGAATAAAAATTGTAATAATAATAACAAAATTGATTATACTATTTGCATTTATCTCACGAATAAAATAACTTTTATATTAAACTAAAAAAAAACAACTTTTTTTGCTGAAATTTAACCTATCCAATTATTTTGAAGATTATATAAAATAAAAACTATATAACATATAACCTAAAGAAATTTCATTTCTTACGGATATACACGAATGCACGCACAGTATTCATATACTTAATTTTAAAATTTTATTCAACTTGATCAACTTAAGACCTAAAATTGTTTATGGACATATTATCTGGCATTTCATGAAACATTTATTGAATAAAATCTAAACATTAAGTCTTAGAAATAATTATGATAAAACTAGATATTTTAAAAAAGAAAGTTCTTTAATATACATCTTTAATGTTTTAAGTAAATCAAAGTTTTTAAAAGTTAGCTCTCAAATTTTGACAATATCGACTCAAAATTACATTTAAGCTATTGTTGTTACCTCTTGTATACCTTGTAGTTTTTTATTGGCGCAATGGAAAACGCGCGCACGTCGGGAGAACGAGGAGACAGTAATGAAACAAATTAATTCAATTTTTATTTACAAAATGCTTTAGATGTAGTCAGAAATGTGTTTTATTTAAAGTAGCAATACATTTATTTTAATACCCCCAAGTATTTTTATATATGTGATACGGTTTACTAGGTAGTCAAGAAAAGTATGTATTCGATTTACTCATATACGTCGTAACTTTTATCAGCCCAATGAAAGGTCACGTGTTAAGTATCTAGCGCCCTCGCGTCCTCAGCGGCCTGCGCCCGCGCCCACGGGGATTGCGCAATACGCTTTTTCTTTTTGAAGTCTAGGCTTTTTATAGGTAACTCTAATTATGAATAAAGTTGACCGATGTATGATGTTATTTTAACTTTTTTCAGCGGCTACGTTCGTAGTATTAAAAATATCCGTTGCGTGCCGCGTGTGGAATTTTCACACACAGCCTATATTCAAATCTTAAGCTCAGAACTTCTAATGTAAAGATGTATGCTTTGAAATAATAAAAAAAAATTGAACGGTATATTTCTATTAAATGGTACAGAACTTAATTGGTATATGTGATGTGATACGGACTTGACAAGGTTTTTATGAGTTCAGCGTCTCGTGTTTGTAGGTTAACTGTCCAAAAGCAGACACGGCGGTAAACGCGTTTACCAGCGCTTGCATATCTAATGGGTTTAACAGCACCTACTTTGAAATTAATTCGGCACGTTTATTTTCTTGGGTTTAGAGTGGATATTTCTAATTTAAAGTTAAAATATTTAATTATTTTATCGTTTAAAACTTGTTTTTTTTTCTGTAATGTACGCTTTACATGTACATGTAAACTAACATTCTGTCTGTGGCTTCGCTTGTATGGAGATATAATGTATTACTTTCATCTGTCGATAGTGCTGTTAATTCAAATCTCGAACTGGCTTCTAATTCTGCTTACGGCACTGGTCCTAATTACAATTCCGCTCACGTTATTGGTTCCGGCCCCGGTTCCAATTTGATCTTGGTTACATTTTGAATTTTGGTCCCAGTATCGGCTCTCGATTCTGCTGCTTACTTTGATTTCAATTTAGCTTTCGCTACCAGCTATTTCGACGAAGGTGGGGTAAATGCTAGTTTCGAAAAAAATGTAGGCTATATTACTCGGGGACAGTGGAGTTTTCTATAAATAAAATAATTTTTGAAATCGGTCTCGTAGTTCGCTTCAATAGCACAATTTCGTGAACAGAGTTATAGACAAATGTTAGAAGTAGGTCCATTAAAACATGTGCGTATATGAATACAACGTTGTGTAAAACTTTCAAAACGATCGGTAAACAACTTAGCCGATTTGGTATCTTGAATAAACATACATTTAATTTATATATATATATATATATATATATATATATATATATATATATAGATTATGTAGCTTGCAACGGAAAGCTAATTTTACATGAAATGTTAAATTCGTTTCTGTGGTATGTTCGGATCGTCGTCATATAATAAGTATATTTTTGTTTCTTTTTTTTATAGCAACACAAGCAAACTTTTAGTGGCTTCGGGATGAGATGGCCATTGAGGCCGATATCGGATAGTGTACCATAGCGGGCCGCCGCGCTAGTTTAATATAACACTGTCGCGGGCTCGAGATTGAAAATAGTGTCCCGGGGCGTGACCGACCCTCGTTTTTCGTCTGTGATGAGTTACGACCTCGAAAACAAAAGCTCGCATGCGCGAATCAGGTATTTGCATATGGATTAGTTTAGTGAGCGTATTTGTGTTTCTTGACAAGCAACCTTCCACCAGGTCTATCCCCACCCGGCCCACCGCACCGATCTGGGCGGCAGCTCTGTCCGTTAACCTTTTTTAACGACTTCGAAAAAGAAGCAGATTTGTCAGTTAATTAGTGGTTTTGTAATTCAGTTTTATAATTTAAATTTAATCTCGTAGTCAATAGTTAGTCGTTTTGTAATTCAGTTTTAAAATTATTTCTTAGTCAATTTTTAATCCTTTTGTAATTCAGTTTTACAATTGAAAGTTAATACCAAATATACCGTAAAAATTACGTTCTTTACTAATTACCAAAAATTAAAACATTACTTGATAACACGCACGGCGCACTCGGTGGCGTATGGTCCGTCGCGCGATGCGCCGGCAATTGACCATTTTAAGTGTAAACTCGTCGTTTCAAGTTCGCTATGATAGTAGTAATATTTTATCTATCATCGAGTTACAAATTATAAGACAATTAATAATAACACAATAGACAATAATTTCTTAAATACCTTAAGATATGTGTATTATTATATTTTTATATGAAACATTTATTTTTGCTTATTGAAATATTTATTTCCAGTCAACTTACGTTACTTTCGTATTTTTTGAAAACAACTTTTTGTTTCAAACTTATAAACGACATCGCGGAGCCTTTCCGCACCCGGCCGCGCCCGCTCGAGTCGGGCCGCGGTCGGCGGTCGGCGGTCGGCCGATATGTGAGCGCGACAAAGGAATCCTCGGAAAAAAACTGCCGTGATTTCGGATCGATGAATGTTCAAGGAAATAAGTTTCGGCTGAAGTCCGCCTCCGATCTGACCGCCGTCTCATTTTTAATAAGTAGTAGTGTGAGCTAGCGCTGTAAAAAAAGATATCTTTATATTTATTTTTTGTTATTTTCTGTATTGCAAACCTAACAATTCGTGCTGTACCGATTAGGGACATGCGACAAACGACACAGCGTATGGAAAAAAAATTATATATTGGTTCATGACCGGACTTTATATAACTTGTATTGATTTCATCGTTTACGTTACGTGATGAAAGTGATGGAGTGTATATAACGGCGTAATAATTTCAAATATAAAGTGCCGATCCTACAAAATAGATATTATCTTTAACCATATACTTTAAGAAACAGTTTTAATTTCTCTGTCTCTTCAGCAATAATAGTCAAATTCCTTTTTCCAAAAATTTTATGTATGTTGCATAGAATATTTTTCCAAAAACCGACTTGACTGTCAACGGCGGGCCGAAGGCGACGGTCGGGGGCTGGCGAAGCGCCCCGTGCCCGTGCCCCTGATATTCCTCGGGGGCGTAATTTAGGGAAGGCATTCGACATCTAGTGCGTGCCGGGGCCGGCTGGGGCGCGTCTCGGTGCACCGAATAAATCCTTCACTATGGACAGATTAATTCTGTGGCAGCGACGCCGACGCCGAGCCGGAGGGCGCGGCGGGGCGGGCGGCCGCCGGACTGCGCAGGTCTAAACGAAACTCCATGATTTAAATTTACAAATATTACTGTTACCTTGTAATAAATCAGACCTTAAATCCCCCGGTAACGACTCCTGCTAATTTATTATTGTCGAGATAACAAAAGAAATATTACACAGCATACTAAAAACATTGAATATTAATAAAATGAATCTATAAAAACTAAACAAGTACTCCAAAATTTCACAAATTGTATAGTTGTCTGTATTAAACTAATCATGGCCTAGATCAGTATTTTTTGCTAAAAGAGAAAAAAAAATCTAATTTTGAATGGAAAGAATTTTCATAAATTTTGTTTGCGAATGCACAAATGAAAATACCGCAGATGCACCCGAGTTTGTAATTATGGAAATGATGTATCACGTACTTGAGTGCAAGACTTAATTAAGCGTCAAAAGCAGGCAGATAAGTTTCTTATTTTTGCTGGATAAGTTATTATATGTTCTCCGCACCACACCGTTCTCATGCGTTCTATATCTACATTTCAAGGATATTCTACTCGTCTACGTAGTAATAGTATGTCCACTGAATTTATTCTACCTTCCTGTATCTTCTGTCAGCCCCAACTTTCGTTGCCGTACGTAATTGGAGGGACCGACATTCTTTTATAAAAAATCAAACGCAGTAACCTGTAAGTGAACTTCGCTGATCATTATATGTTGTCCCTCACACGAAGATAACCACATTATTATTCAAATGTAGTACCGTATACTCCAAGCCATCTTTGACAGTTTGATTTGATAAAAATTTCCTATCTGAAAACATTCTATTGTATAAAGTATTAATTCGCGGAAATCCATAATAATCGCTTGCCTGTAATTGTAAGTTACATGTTGAAACTAGATACAAAGAACATATTTCGGCCTTTAAAAATAATAAATCAGACAGATCTCATTTTGCTAAACATTTAATAGAAACCGGTCATTAGCTCAATAACGATCACAATTTTGATGTTTTGCATGTGTGAGATAAGGGGTTACGTTTAAATGTTTTAGAATCTTTCGAAATTATAAAACATAAAGATAATAATAATATGCTCAATGGCCAAATTAACATTTATAGATCGCCATTAATGGACGCTTGCCTGTAACTATTTGGGTAATGGTTGGTGATGGTTAATCTATGAAATTTGACAGGCATGTCTATTGGTGGTGGTCTGTGGCTGCTGGTAAGGATGCTTTCGTCGCTCTTTGACCATTGCATGACAGCGGTTCACTTAACGAGGTTGTGTCGGTTGTTTTTAACACTCCTTATACCCTGGTGGATGTGACTTCTGCAATTTCCTAAGTATGTGCCTGGTTGGCATTAAACATACATAGAAATTACCATTATAACTATTAGCGGACTAAGATAATTATAAAGAATAAAATTAACACTTGCTTAGGTGTTCGATGTCTGTCAATCTTCTCGAATTAACATTCGATTCTTTGGATAGCGATTCGTAGTGGAGAGACAGATTCGTGGATCATGAGGGTCGAGGGTGGGTTGCATTCTGCATGTTAATGCATGTTGCAGGCAAGCGTCTATCTGAAAACAAGCACTAAAAACGAAAAAATATCTATTCGAAACACTACAACGATTATATATTAACATGTATCAATCTCAATGCATTCCCCCTATTTTCGTCATTCCGTCATTCAGTTCAAAGAGGTATTGAGTTTACTTGATTTTACAATTTTGGGGGTATGATATGCGTAATAAAATCCACTTGTATAATATGCACACATTTCCGCACCACCACGTACTTGGTGCATTTTTTTAACATGGTTTCTCCGGTAAGCATACTCTACGATCTGTAATGATGGAGTTTCATAAAATGATATCGATTATTAATTTTGATATTCGTTATTAATTGAATATTTTTGATCTGACTAACACTCTTCAAATTCGAGTACGACAGTCATGTCTTTTTCGATTTTTTCTTCTTCCTCTTCTTGCTGGTTATTTATAAATTGTTCAAAGGCAGATGAATCAGTTGTCTGTTCATTGACCTAATAGGAATCTTCGTTGAATATTCGAGCAAGACTGGCCTTGACAATTGGTACACGCTGGTGAACAATGTAATCCTACTTTTTACAGTCAATTTTGCATATCTTAAACTATCTCATTTCCAGATGAATTTAATATATGATGAATATGTCAAATTCTTTCTTCACATCATTGCCAAATATCTTTAGATATCTTAGTGAAACGAGGCTATTGAATGCCACCCGTTCTATTATATAAGAGATAGCGCTTGTGTTGTCTACTCTCAATATTATTTAACAATTATGCAAAGAACATGCAAATATTTTGACACCAAAGAAAGCAGCTTACAATTCTAAGAAATTTATATGTACTTTAGCTTCATCTATTGACCAAAAGTCACTAGCTCTCACAATTTACTCCCCGACCAGTTCTAAAAAAAATCAGAATAAATTTCTAATGTTTAATTCCCAACTCGAGGAAGGCTATAATTAATATCAATATTCTTAATTCACCAATCAAAATCATTTTACAAATAGGTACGAACATACGATAAAAATCATTATTGTTATGACTAATATTTAAGAAATTTACATGTAGTCATTTTTTGAAATAAGAGCCTATAATGTATATCAAAATATATGAAAATAAATAAACCTTATTAAGTGTGCAAAATGTCTATTTTTCATTTCTGTATTTGACTGGGCTTAATCTGCATAATCCTCTAATTTGAAGTTAGCTGTCGTTATGAATTTGTTTAAATATTTGAGGTTTAATATGAAACGGTTTGTGCCATTTGGTTGAAGAACTAAAAAATTTTTAGATAAATATTCGTTTTTATTGGCTTGACATTGTTTAAGTGCGCACAATACTCCAACAATTCGTAATAGAAATAGGCGTAGTTGGCGAAATCTAATTTTTTTTTTATTTTTAAATGATATTTTATATTTTTTAATCTATTCCGTAGTTTTCACTTCAAAATACATACAAACACAATTTTTCATTTCCTTAGATCTCCACTTTTCAATAGGCATAAAACTTATAGACAAAAATATTGTTCATCAAATCGTACTGCTTTAAATTTTAATCAGATACTATGCTTTAAACAAAAATATTATGGAGAATTAGACCGGTATAGGATTGAAAAAAGGGGCGGGGAGCAAATACCTGAGCCAGGACCAGGATCGAAATTAAAAACGTATCTAGGGATAAAATTGAGAATGAGATCGGCATTAGAATAATAAGAAGAAATTATTTGCTCCAGCTATGTCCAAATTGAAACTGTGACTGGTAGAGGAATCAGAGTTGAAAGCGGGACCTGGACCGAAATTGGGGCCGGCCCCTGAATTGAGAGCGGGACTGGGGTCGAAAATGAATGTAGGATTGGGATCGGAATCAAGTGTGTCTGACGTCGGCATCGAGAGTGCGACCGGAATTGAGATTAACATGGATCAAATGGGTGAATCATCCACAAGAAAGGGCAGAACAATATCTGCCGAGTCAGCTAGTTTATATTTATTTCATATATATATAATTAAAATAAATTTGTCATATGTATGAAATAAACTTATAAGTATGAAATAAACATATAATGAATGGAGAATTTAAAGTTAGAATGAAACCTTTTCTTACATACAGCTATAATTAATTAACATTGATAATAATCAGTATTAAATGTAAATTTAATACTGATTAGAATCGACTATAGCTCTGTAACTCTTTAGGGTTCCGAGCATTTTTCACTTGCACTATGTATAGCACTGACACCGTCAACAGCCTTCACAAGAGCTGTGGGCGTAAGGAATGAGAGCCACCTGGATTCTTAATTCAGGAACCGGTGATGTAGGCTTAGTACCGACCGTCAACGCAGTCACGCCTTTTCACCAGCGCTAAAGCCACTGAGTTTCCATATCATGACGTATCGAGTTGATATGAGCTGGGCGCGCGTACGTCGCAAAGGGCGCTCTCCGAAGTTTGAAAACCTTCGATTCGCTAGTCACCCGTCACATACGAAGGAAACTTTTAATTTGGCAATTTAGCGGGTGTCACAGACACCTGTATTCATACGCTTTATAGTCGAAAACCAGCGGTGTACAAGTCATGTTTGTGGTCATGTACATTTGCTCTAATTTGAGAATAAAAATAACAGCTATGTAGAAACACATAATAAGTTACACTTTAGAATTGCACTATTTAGATTATTATTATAACTTAAATGACTGTACACGTAGTTATTATGGTACGTGTTAAACAGAAAAGTTTAATGTTTGATATTCTAGCTCACTTTTGTTTAGCCTTTTTGTCATGAAGTTGGCGCCACCATTGACATGAAGCCTACGGTGTTCTAGCTGTTAGCGCTGTGTTATAAGTTATTGAACAAACATTTTAATATAGAAATCTCAAGTTATCATCCAAGAAACCCAAATAACTTTAATTGTGCACAATTACATTGGTGTAATATCGCGTTCCTAGACAGGCCCTGAGTGTGTAGTTATGTTATATTGAATGGCGAGCTGCCATTTTTTTGTGTTTATTTAATATCGAGTGTGTGTATATGTTTAGTTGACCGATGCCATACAATTGTAAATCGTACAATTTCGTTGAGTTTGACAGTATTTTTACATAAATATTAACATTGTTTTATTTTATTTTTAATAATCCACTAGAAAATCGTACGTCAGTATTAATCGTTTCGACAAAATCGTTTGCGTAATGCCGTGTTTAGGTGTGGAGTTAATAAATTAAACTGAACAGCTCTGAACGGGTGGCATTCTATGTAGGACCCATAGATTGTATTCAATTCTTGTTTGATTGTGCGCGCAATCGTCTCATAGTTAAATCGTATTTTTAATCACATGCGTCTGAAATAAAATACATATTTAGAAATTCTACGATTAATTCTTTGATGATTACGACTGCAATAGGAAAAAAAATTTGGAAAATCCAAAAGTGCACGCCTCACCGCGGTCATCAACTTTTAAAATAAAAAATCAATAGAGTTTTTGATAATGAAATTTCAAAAAGATTTATCAAATTCAAATTTCGCACCATTTCGTGAGATATTTATAATGGCGCATGCGCTGATCTCAACTTTTCACATATAGCTTAAGGCTAATCTTCATTGTATATAAATATAGATATACAAACACCATCTCAACGCTCCTTGAGGCGTTACAATACAGTCGTTTTAGTTTTTGTAAATTATAATAATTAAACGACAATTACTTAGAACGCTAATAACTAGGAATTCGCGCAGGGTGTAACTTTATATAATAAAAATGTATTCCGGTAAGATACATTTTCGACTAATTTCTCTGCCACATACATGGATCCATAAACACAGACTGACGGACGTCAACAATGATTGATTTTAATGTTATTATTTACTATATTAAACAAAATAATTATTTATTAAATATACCATATGTGCTAGACAGATTATTTAACTTGATATTAGTGCACTCATATTACACTGTAAGTGTTATATTAGTAAAAAAAAAAGTCCTTTAATTTTCGAAAGACTGGGTTTTTTGACATGTCGAGAGTAGAGCACCACCTCAGCGCTCCGCTTGTGAGGCGTGCAATATTACACGAAGACATAGTAAATCATATCTTCATTGCCGACTTATCATAACTTCGTACGAAACCTGCATTTCTGAAAAAGTTTACTAAGTTTAATGACATCGACCAACACGTATTGGAACTTAAGGGCCTACGACATAAGCCGCAGTTCAAGGGTATAAACCCTATCCTCAAAAGAGTTCCGTACCCCACAATAGGGTGCTGTTGTGTGAATCGTAAAAGTATGTGATATCTATTACTCTGCACGTACTTTAAATGTATGTAATGTATAGAAATTTAATTATCGAGATAGGCTCGTCAAAATAAGTTATGTGTGATATTTTGTCACGACTTAAATCTGTGTATGTAAATACGAAAGTGACGTACATAAACTTTTTTTGACTGATTTGATGACCCATAGTGTTCGTTGTTTTTGCTTACTAGCCGTATTTTCCTGTGATAGGCATATTTGACGATTTTAATCTTTGGTTATGTAACGTAACTCACTTATTAAATTAATGTCAAATACATGATTATTTTCAATAAGCTTTAGAAGAAGTTGATTATATCTAAAGTAATATTACAATAATACTTGTACACTACGGTATGGTACACGCTTGTTCTCAAACAAAATTGTGAAACTGTATACAGAATTTCTGCTAAATGCGACCACGTCCAAGCACCACAAAATACTTTAAATGTTTTACTTGTATTATAATTAACATTTGTTCCTAAAGTTGGAAATTATACTAAAAGCATTTCTCATGAATATGTAATTTTATAAAAGTGTATTCTTAATATACTTTTGAAAATTACACTTCTTTTGGCGCGTTATAAAAAATGATGAGAATGAATTTTTATCGAGGTGACACTAAAACTGCAGTATTAAGTTACTCGCAAGCGGTTTAGCGAGCAACTGCAGACCACAAATAACTGATGTGTCGGACGTCCGAGCTGGAGAAGTTGCATTGAACATAACCTGGACGACAGCATATTGGTAGGGTGGTCACCCGAATACCGATGTGAGTGTAAGACTGGCGGGATTAGCAAGCTCAATAGTCACATCATACGATAAGTACACACACACTTTTTTTAACTTACTTATCTTTTTATCACAGCGTTAAAGACATAGCCTTTATTTTATCAACTTCCCTGTTGTCATGTAACGGGCTAGGCACGAACAATGCGGGAATCATTTAGGTTAATTCAATAGATTAGTGGTATTTCTCTCTAAGTTTAGTTATTTTGCCTACAATTCTGTATTTCCTGGAGCAGGGCGGCCACAAAAGGCGTTAACGCCTCGACGGTCCGCCTCGGCGTAGGGCGGCGGTAGCGTGAGGTCGCTTCGGGGGCGCGTGTGATCTCGTTACCTACGAATATAAGTCCGGGTCTTGGCAATTTACGTTTTGTCCTTCGTAATCGGCGCGAGGCCTGTAAATACAAACTCGTGCCGTACAAACAATAGTGACGGGCGGCGGGCGGCGGGCGACCCGGCCGCGCACCGCGCCGACGCCTCGGCGACGATAAACGACTTTCTTCGTGTGGAAAGTACGTCACGGAACACTCGCAGACGCCTTAGTACGTCCTCTTCTTACGGGGCGACTTGTGCCGTGTCATGCCGTTAGCTGCCGTTTAAAGGCGCGCGGAGCGCTCTCGGCCCGCGGCGGAAACCGTCAGCGGGTCCTGTTCCTGCCGCCCGCCGCGCCGCGGGGCGCCACCCCTCGGCCGCCGCCCGTCAACGTCTCATTCATTCGATTATCGGAGCAGTCGTGACTGAATTCAATTTTGAATTGCTACAAACGCAATTCCAGATGTTCTCTTTTTTTTGTAACTAAATTGATTCTTTCAGTCCTCTGAATTATCGGAGTTCGTGGCGGCCTTGCGCGGTTAGAGCAAGCAGCCCCTGTGACCAGCTTCGCGCTGGCGTTCGCAACCTCAACTTATTTCTTAACATTATCTAATGGTTGAGCGTAGCTGAATAGTATGAACTATGATTACGACATATTATTATGACATACTCTCATTTAGTATTTGGCTTATCGAAAGTTTTTTATATAAAACATGATTCGCACAAGTATAATATAAAAGAATTAATTCAATACATACTTAGAGTATTGACCGATATGGAGTTCGTAATTTTTTATTAAATCTTCTTTAAAGTCAAAAAAATTTCTTCAGAGTTTAGTGATCATTACTTGTTTGTCTTTGGTTGTAGAGCCATCGAAATCAACAAATACTGCTAGCGATAACCTTTCTGCTTCCAGTGATCCCCGCGTAAGGTAAGCCAGTCATTTCTTCAAATATCCGTAGCGCCATTCACTTGAGCGTGGTTAACAGTGGCCTTACATTATTACACCGTAGTGCCCCTGTTTGTATGAATCATTAAACACGAACCCTTCGCGTTAGTACTGGCTAAAATTTTTCACTTCTAAGATGTCCACAGCGTTTACCTGTTATAATTTTAAATATCTACCCTAGTCCTCATTCATCATTCAATTGTAAGCATCGACTCATAACAAATTGTACATGGCGGTGGACGGTAGTCTTTTGGTTCTGATTTATCCTGTTTTTGAACGTGAACTTCCTTTACTTGATTAATTTCTTTTTTTAGTCCTAATACTGTATGTCTTTTCTAGTTTTGTTTGTTCTAGTGGTATTTTAGATTCCTTTTACTTCTTTGTTTTCGTAGGTCACGCTTCTGTTTTTCAAAAACTGTAAAATAATAATATTTATTTAAATTGAAAAAAAAGAACTCTTTACGAAATATATTTTCCATATCGTATTCATCCGAAAATAGCGGCAAAAAAAAGTTGTGTGTCGAATGTCAACATGAAGTTAACGCGAAAAAATTTTCGTGAAATGAATTTCTATGAATTTCGTCGCCATTTAAATCAACAAGAAAGTTATAACAGACTTCGGTTGGCCCTTCAGGGCCAACCTTAATTTAACTAGTTCAAACGTGGTCGCCCTAATCTAGCTGACTATCTGCGTGAGGAACGTCCTTCTACGACGACAACCAAAGACAACATCAGCGTCGTGCAGTTCAAAGAGACTGACAAAAGAGTGACCTACCAGCAGATTTAGACAAGCTTAGGCATCGGTATGACTCAAGTACACAAAATATTTCATGAGCATGTACTGGTCAGGTAGCTTGATATTCGGTGGATACTTCGTAATTTGATCGAAGCTCACAAACTCTGTCGTGTTAATTGTTTCCGTAAAATGATACGACATGGTCATAGTTGACGAAAGCTGAGTTTACAGTTACGATTACGAAACCAAAAGACAATCTGCTTAGTGGGTATTTCCTTACGAGGAGTTGTCTACTAAAGTAAAACAAGGTCGAAGCATCGGAAAAAAGATGGTGGCCTTATTCTTCGGAATAGCAGATCATTATGCCACAATTGCTTTAGAAGATAAAAAAGTCACCGCATACGGATACATTAACAATTGTTTAACAAACGACTTTGCAGTATGATTCTCCATCATCATAACAACGCCTCGCTATATACCGCCAGATAAACCATTAACTGTGGGGATGCTAGGTGTAAAAATATTGGCTCACCCGCCTCGCAGTACCGATCTCGTACTATGCAATTTTTATTTATTTACTAAAATAAAATAAGATTTCGGAGAAAATTGTTTACGGACGCCAAGGAAGAAGTGGTTCCATATGAAAAAGCCGTCCAAACGACCCGTAAGTTCGAGTGGGCAAAATATTTCTCTCAGAGGCTCTATCGAATGCATTCTGTGTATTGAGCTCAATAGACACTATAATAATAAAAAGTACTTGCTTGTTTACTCAATTTTTCATTTTCTGAGGGCTTTCAGTTTGACTCACGTACAGCATTGTATTTTTTTACCCCAATGAGATTATGTATATATTTTTAAATTAACATACGTAGTTTTTAGAATATTTTGTACTGAAATATTTAATATTTAGAATAGTATTTAGAAAATTTTAAATTATATTGTTTTCTTATATTATGAATGTATTTTATTGGCGTTATTGATTCTATCGAGTACAGTTCTTTTTTTTCTAAATAGTCTGTGATTTGAGTTGTAGTTTTGTTGGTGGATAATCTTTATATTTGAAGACGTGTTTGGTGTGTTTGTATCAATGTAATGTATTTTCTAATTGAGTGATACTTATGTCCATTCTCTATTAGAAGTTCTATTGTAGTAACTGTTCATGATGCGGACGTTATTTTCCGGAGCAAAGTCTATCGATTTTTGTCCATTGTTATCACTTTACCTTCTTCATGTACCGAATACTTTGTCTGTCAGTTCTTTTCTAACTGGCCATAATAATTATTGTTTCATATATGAATTTGTCGTGATTTTATCAAATTTAATATTATAAAAGTATTTTTTTATATCTTTCCTGGTGATTTCAGTCGGGGTGTATATTTGAGTCGAAGTGGGTGTTTGACAAATATGGGTCATCAAAAATAAAAGCGGGCAATTTGCTTCATACGATTTTAGTGACCTATGACTTCAATCTACTAATTAAGGAGGCGTTCAATCAGTATTTACTGTCTCTATTACGATGAGTTATACGAAAAGATAAAATCGCTACAAAAATTGTACGTCAGATTTGACAGATGTGTGGGCGGTCGTCAAATCTTACTGTTAACGTTTAGTATGTTTATGTTTTTTATTTTGTTGCAACTGGCCGTTACAGTGATGTGCTTCAGAATCTCATTTGAAAGAATTAATGGCTAATTGCCAAAGTTAACAGCGACCACATAAAAATACGTTGTTGGAACTGCGATTGATACATATCCTATATTGTAAGGTGAATGGGGCTATCTCTAAATGCTAAGTTAACTTTAAAATTCGGCATTTTGACATGAATGACGTTGACAGTTGATTCATAAGTTTAATTTGATTATTTTCTTGTTAATTTATATTCATGTACCTAATGGAAATAATCGATATTTTTCCTTGTAACAGAGTTCGAAGAGTTACGACGATAATCAAATTATTAAATATGTATATTATGCAACGTCGCAAAAAGAAATATCGGATGCTATTAAACTGTCTTAAACGAATTTGGGTTTCGACGTAAATATTGCATCTTTAAAGAAAATGCATTCACTTTAAATCACACCATAAGGTTTCGAATACAATCAAGTTTAATGACCTGTAGGTGTGCGCTACGAGTCGAGACTGTCATTGGATATGACATATACAAACTATCGTTAATTGATCGTCAAATATAGTTAATGTTGCCTCAAAGAAAAAACGTAATAATTGAAATAATAACTTTGTATTTGACAAGAACTTATAAATAAACTTCTCTTTAATTAGTAATTTTTTGAAGCAACATGATTTGACAATTTTGCTAAGTGTGAAAGCGAATGTTGTGCTCAATAGTTAACTTTTATAATTAAATATCGTTTATTTTGAAACACTTCGCTGTTAGAATCATCAATAATAATATTATAAAGTGGTGGAAAATTGTAAGGGAAATATTGGCAAGAATCGTGTAAAAACTTGAAGAAAGTTGAAGAATGAGTAGGCACAGATGATTCCGGTAGTCGCAGCTTCGTTTCTACTCTTTGGCCAGTTTTTGTAGTTCGTTGTAATTTTAAATGTACTCCTAATAAGTCACGATGAGTGCGAAGTGTTCGAAATGGAGTTCCGTCGTACGCCAAATCGCTCCCGTCATTGCACCAGTTGTAGCAACTGGTGCATGTTATTTATGAATGTATTGTTTAAAATCGTACATAGGTATCACAATTTTTTAATAAAACTAATATATTAGTGTGTCACTGCGCCGTGTACCGGTGATTGCGGCGATGGCGCACCGACCTCCACGGACGTGGCCCGAAATGATTCGACACCGTAAAGTTTCGACGTCATTGTAGAACTATCGCAATCTCGACTGCTCGTTCTAGTCAGTTCAAAAAGATTCTAAAGTTTTTGCATTCTGTTTAAGGTTCCGTGCACCCGGAAACAACGGACCTCTCATGGGATCACTCTCGGTATCTCGCCCTCTATCAGTCTTTTTTTCTTTTCAGGATAAAATTATTTCAGATTTTATATATGTACGAAATCAAGTCACTCAATGACTTTTGAAAATTATAAAACTTTAAATTTTTCAGAAAACGGAAAAAATATTGAAAAGAAGACGCGTATAAAATTTGACCGATCGGTCTTGTAGTTACAATGACTGCCTACTATAGTTTACACTGGTCCACCATAACTTTTTATATCTGATTTTTATTTTGTAAGTACTTTATATCTCAGTTCTAACAAACGATTTTGGGTCAAATTTTAAAAAGCAGTAATTACTGAAACGTGAAACTTAGACATAGCCGATTTTTCATGCAAGACGTTTTTAACGTCTGAGTTTCAATTGATTATATCTTGAAATATGGGTCATATGAAATATTTTAATTGATTTCAAATCTATCATCGAATAAAGACCTCATCGCCGTCCAGATTAACGGAATACATTATCAACAAGACGTTCGATCAGTTGCAGTGACGTGATCATAATGAAATCTCTCTTCACATTTTCGGTTTTTCCGTGTATATCAGTGGTAAATCGCTGGAGATCTTCTGTAGTTTTTGCAAATGTAATTCCGACAGCCCATGGTCCTTTTTTACAATTTTTCAACGGTGTATTCCTTAGGCATTTTCTTTTTTTTTTTTGGAGGTGATTATGTATTGGTAATAAATAAATATAGGTCCCGGGGGACCTCCGTCAGGAATGAAGTTTTTTTTCAATATGTATAATTAAATTTAAGGTATAAAATCATATAGTTCCATTTAATATTAAAAAAATAAATAATTCATTCATTTGTTAAAAAATAGTTATAAATTACCGAATTATAAGTTGTATGAAAAAAAAAACTGGCCAAGAGCATATCGGACCATGCCCAATGTAGGGTTCCGAACCGTTTAATACAAAAAAGATGCACTACAGATAAAAAAACTTCGATGTTACACTTTTTTCCCATGTTTCGCGCACGTAATATGTATACATATTATATTTTAATCACCTATAACTAGAGAAACAAGTAGGTATGTCGACTATTACTATTAAACTAGTGTATAATAAAGAGCACCAGCAAAAGAGCATATCTTCGTGGCACTTACTCCTTTTTTTGAGAAACGCAGTTATTCGGCAACAACTCAAAAACGGTATATCCGATTATGTTCAAAATAATTTTCTTTGAAAGCATTTATTAAGCGTTACCTTTGTAATTGTTTTCATATTTATTGTACTGACGGTTTGAAAAATAAAGGGAGGACACAATTATTGCTACTTCCCGAGCGAGTATTGCCGAAAATATTTACTTAATCAAAAAAATTATTTAAAACCTTAGGTGTTTTTAAAAAAACAGTTATAATATGTGTCATACGTTAATGTTAGCTGAAAGAATTTTTTTAGCTTCTGTAATTACATATTACTATATCTATAATTACATACTATAGAGTGCCCTCCTAGAAATATTTATTTTTATTATTTAACTACTAAACTAAGTAGCGGCTTATATAAGATACCTACTCTTTAAATTTCATCAATGTATACCTTTTAATTTTGAGTAAAATACCTGTGATATATGAACGACAGACGAAACTATAACTGTTCCGTTTTTGCCATTTTGGCTCGGAATCCTAAAAAATTGCTAAATAATAAATTTCAAGAAAAAGACAAAACAACAGAAAGTCGCATGAAGGGGGCATAACGTTTTTTAGTTATGTTACGATTTTTACCAGTCAACTCCTATTGCAACCCGCGTTAAAGAACTTCATTTCAAAAACAAATTTTGCTAAGAGATCTAACTTGATACGTTTAATGAGGTATTTATGGAACGTAAGAAAAGGTACGTCACTTAAACACTAGTCGTTATGGAATAATAATGGAAACAGTTATTGTATCCACTAAGCTTAGGACAATATATTACGCGTTTGGAGTATGCTGAAGATAATATTAATCGTATTACGGGACTGATCGTAACTATTTAAACATTACTGCAAGCAGGAATCGGAATTAGCACTGACATCGGGGCGGATACCCAAATCTTAGCGTCTTATTGCAAGTTTCTTTCACACGGCAGCGAAAAGATATTATTGAAATGATTAGTTTAATTTAGAGTAGAGGACATCTGAAGAGATTTTCGCGAACACTACAAATATCACAGGGGTTATAGAGGCGCGCGGGGGCGTGCGGCGGGCGGCGGGCGGCGTGCGGGCGGCGGGCGGCGGGCGGCGGGCGGGCGGCTGTCTGGCCCTGACAGTAAATCTAAACTAAACTCATTTTCACGAAGTTATGAACGAAAAACAAATAAATGGCACAACTTGTGCTTATAATTTAATATTCGTTAAGAGAGCGGAAGCTGCGTGCGCAATAGTACCCCGGGTGACACTGGAATATGTTTCATCCAAGATATTTTCTTGTATTGCGAGTGATGAGAGGGCCCATTCTTCCTATCACCCGACTCCCCTTTTCCATCAATTTTTTTATTCCCACCCAAGAGGTTCCCATCGCACTAGTTACTCCCCTGGGGCTGATATACTCGTTTGCTCGGAAATGCTGTAAACGTTGATAATATGGGACCCACTGTATCATACATTGAAATTGAATGGTTTGATCAAGTGAACACGTAAAATTGATCTCCTTTCATATAAGCATATTTTCTTCCATCGGGAATTTAAATAAAATTTTCGCACGGCAGTCACACCTACAGGCACATCAGGATCCTGATCATAGCCTACGTCCATTTGAATTAATGTAGCATTTGCATTATTTAAAAATATGTCGAATATGGAAATAAATGTAGTTGCAGTTTCTCTCCATTGTATTCGGTGCCGCTCCGCCCTTGGACATGGGCGTAGCACGAAACCCTTGTTTTGAATATACATCTTAGATAGCCTTCATACATATATTTATTTGTTAGTAATCTAAACGCTAAATATCAAATTTTATACATTCACTTTGAAAAATGACATATTTACACTGACATTCATCTCTTACTTAACGTTTTTACATATGAAATTTCTGAATATAGTTCAACACTTCTTTTTCCTTTATAATAAAGAATCTAACAGTTTGTTTTCATATAAGTACCGTTTACTTTAATAAACTAAAATTTTAACAAAAAAAAAACCGAGTTCAAAACAAAACCTATTTCAACACAAATTAATATGCACTAAAAAGTAAAAAAAATAATTGCGTATTCTTCTACAACTTAATAATCAACTTACTTTTCCTACTCATCAATATGTAGGTACGATCTATGTGTCTACTATGCAAGAAGGTAGGTAGATACCTACCCACTTCAAATTTAATCAACACATACCTATGAATAACAAACAATGATCAAAATGTTTTTAAAGTTCTCCAAGTAAAATGAAATGAAAAATATAAGACTACTTAAAAGTCAATCAAATCATTACGATAATACAATGTAGTTACAATTATAGTTATTTTTGGAGTCGGTGTCTATTGCTAGATACATTGTGGTGTTTCCTTGGCTGACAAGGTGAGAATGTATACAGAGTAAAAATGTGAGATGGAAGTTCACTTCCATTTCCCATTTTTACAGTTAAGTTTCATTCATTGAAATTTTATTTTGAAATCATGGATTTACATCAAATCAAACCAAAAATATTTTTATTTCGTAGGTGATGAAATTACATTTGGAATACGTCATTAATAAATTCTTTTCGACATTACCGCTCATTGCAAGTGCTGATTCACCGAGAAAGGAATGGGCAAGAAACTCGAGGGTTGCTCTTTTACTCATTAATGCAAAAGATTTAGTAATTAATAATTTAGTCGACATTTCACAAACAAACTGATAACTCAACAGTTCATTCTCATAGGTTTTTATCATTAACATATTCAGACATGGTATAATATCTTGTACATACAATTTTCTTTTAACGAAATTTTAAACTTACTAAATGGCAAATTTTGAATTTCAGCTGGGATCTTGTTATAAAAGCGCACACACTGCCCCTTGTATTATTTGTTAACTTTGCTTAGACAAGTTTGGAAGTCTTTTATTTTTAGTTTAACTCTTCTAGGTGTAGATACCCAAAAACACATTTCTTAGCGAATATCTATGTCACATTAGACAAAATCGTTGGACCTAAAATGCTGATACTTCATGTTTTATCTGGGCGTTAATGAATCAGTCAGGATAAATCCATTATATATATACTAGTGTCGCCCGCGGCGCCGTTAGCGTAGGCAAAATGATTTTCTTCATCTTGTATATTGAGCGACTACGATTTTAATCATAATCCTTATCGTTATCTCGTCCTTGATTCCGGTTGCGGCCCCGCTTTTGTTTCCGAACTCGTCGTCGATCTAAGCAGATTCCAAGTCTGCTCCCGCTTTTAGTCCTGGTTCCGCTCTTAAGTCTGATCTCTTCTAATTCTAATTCTCATCACGATCTTGATGCTAATTTTGGCCCGTTGGCAATTTTTATCTTGGTCTCGTTCTTTATTTCGAACTCTGTCGGTGTCGGCTCTCGATTTGTCCTCGTTCCACTTGCAATTTCGATTGGATTACCCGTCACAGTTCTAATTAGAATGTAGTCAGGACAAATGCTAGTATCAATAAAGTATTACACGGGGATAATGGAATATTGTATATAGAATGTCTGTGGCAGGAATAGAAATGATTATTAAAATCTGTTATGGCACAAATATACAAATGAAACCAAAACTAAATGTTAATAATTCATTTTCTTTTAGAAGCTTTTGACCAATTATGTAATTCTTAGAATAAGTTCATTAGGTTTGTTCAATAATACAAACACACAAACAATGTCAGATACAAATGATAGTTTTCTTTTTCATTCGCAAGAACAACATATCGCCAGTTTCATAGCAATTGGATAAGTGGTTTAGGTACAAAAAAAAAGCGCGAACAAAATACTCACTTATTTTCATTTATCACACAATCCCACATCCCACCAGAAGACGTATCTCACTATTTAACAGGCAATATTCATAATCGTGCCTCGCTCCATAAAAAAGTTTTATACAAAGTTCAACTCCTTTTGTTCAAATAAAAAACGAATTACATATACACAAGTACCTACATGTAAACAAATGAGCATGTCTACTCAAAAAGTAAAAGAATAATTATTGATTTTTTTATGATTATCGTTCGATATATGGAAATAACATAGAGCCTATTACTTCCACAGTCACATGTTCTAACTGTATACCAGTTTGGAATGAGATTGTTTAAACCGTTCTTAAGTAATGAAAGGACATACAGACGGTAGCCTGTCATTTGCTTTTACTGTATACCTATTTTCATTACGATCAATCAAATTGTTCTTAAGTTATAATATAACATACATACAAACAGACAGACAGGCTGTAGCTATTATTTACAGATTTCATGTTTTGATTGCGCACTATTTTTCATCAAGATCGGCCAAATAGTTTTTTATGTTGTAAAAGAATATAGAGACAAATAAAGAAACAGACAGACAGTCAAACAATAACATATCATTTTGACAGTACACTAATCTTTATCAAGATCTGTTGAATCGTTTTTATATTATGAAAGAACTAACAAGCAGACCGAAATACAGATGGACAGACAGCCTATTATTTATGAAATAACGTGTTTTGATATTTCGTAAATTTTTATCAAGATCAGTTAATACTTTCTTAAATTATATTAAAACAGATATGCAAACAAACAGTAGCCTAGTATTTGCGTAATCATCTTAATCTTTACCAATTTTCATCCCAATCGGTCAACCCGTTCTTAAATAAAAAAAGGACATGTATACAGACAGACAGACAAAAATTATAGAAGTTGGACAGTCATGAAACATATTAATGACAAAAATGAACAGGCAGACGATACACATTTATGTAATAGTATATCATAAGTAGGACATTTTTCTATACTCTATACATTTCTAGTAGCATTTATATAAAAAAGGAAAAATAACGTTAATTAAATTTCGTGTACATTCAACATAAACCATAGCTAAAGTGAGCTTAGAGTGGATCTCGGTATCGGGATGGTGATTGCATTACATGTTCGGTGTGCGGCTTGTGCTAATAAACATACAATCTGAGAAATATGCAGATAAAAGTTCTAAGCTCCACTAATTTATCTATCGTTGACGTGATGTATACTAAGATGTGACATGCGTATTCTAAAACGTTTCGATTTTACCCATACAAGCTGTCTATAGTTTTATTTTCTTAAACGGTTTTATTTAGCTGGCCCTGCTTATTTTTTGAGTCAAATAAAGTAATTGAAATTTCACCACTTTCTCGTTAACCGATTGATCTAGAATTTGGTAATAAGCTGATGATAATACAATTTTCTGAATTCCGTATCATTGTAACACCAAAATAGCGTCCGCCACAAGATGGCGGATTACGTATTTTTTCACAACCCTCTAAATCTAGGTATCAAATAAAAGGGCTTGACCAGTAGAATGCTGTATACTACGACGAATTCAGAAATCTCAGAAGGTGGTCTGCATAAAATGTCAGATTTCATATTTTCTCCAATATAAGTAATGGGTATCAAATGAAAAGGATCATAGAGTTAAGACAGTCTATATTTACACTAAAACTCAATTATTTTTTTCTCTACCCAAAACTCAACATTGAGTAATAAAATCAAAACTAAAAACTTGCAAATGAAGTTACTAAAAAAATTTTAAGTGTAAATAATTATATGAATAATGTGTTAAAAGCTAATAAATAATGAGCTAGATTTTAGGTACCAGTGAACACACGACTCTCCTCGACGATCTAGTGCATTGAACAGACAAAAAAAATAAAATCGTGAGGCGTATCGTAACCTGAATTAATAGCGTTTATAATGACACGGGCGGTTGATTGTTTATGAAAATTTCACCCGCTCCACGATTTTTTGTCTGCTCAATGCCCTAGATCGTTGAAGAGAGTAGTGTGTTGACTGGTACCTAAGATCTACCTAATTATTTATTAGCGTTTAGTACATTATTCATATAATTATTTTCTATAAAACCTTTTAACTTAAAACATTTTTTTTACTAATTTTATTTATTTTATCTATATAATTTTTTGATCTTTGCAATTAAATATGTACATTATATGGGACACATGTGTCTTTCGAGTAATTTTTTACATCACTATTTTGGACCTTAATTACAACTTTATCCTATTTTGTTCTGCAAAAAATAACTTCCGAAAGTGTTTCAGACTATATGTGTCAAATGGCATGTATTAGTACAATAAATCTTCACGGGTGAGAAAATGTCGGCTTTTTGTTGTCGTTTTTCATGAAAAATCGTTGTCCGAAAAGTGCAAACACTAAAGAAATATCAAATTTAACTGTTTAAGACCTTCTAATATCTATTTCACAATATAATAATTGTTATGAGACTAATTCTATTCTATAATATTCTCTAAATTAGCTAATAGGAGCAAGTTTCCGATCGGCGAGCGAACCAGCCATTCGTGGGCGACGCGAGCTGCAAGTCAAACCGACAAGGGATTGGAGGTTGTCGCTTTTTACATAGTGCCAAATAGAGAGTATGTTTTTTCAAAAGAGCGTCTATGGCGCGGTCGATCGTTTGTATTGGTATGAATTCGCAATAGCTGTATCTGGTCCAGCGTTTGTTTAAAAGAAAAAGGTTAATAGGCAATTGTAGGACAATTTTGTACTACAAATGTACGTACCCTTTAGCGTTCGCGAGGGGAAGGGGGGACTAGTACTGTCGGAGCGGTTTCTTTGTGCCGCCCGCGCGCCCCCGCGCCCACCCGCCGCGACCGCCCGCGATCGCTCCAATAACTTTGAACTTTCCTTTGTGGCGGACGGCCCCGGCCGACAAAAAGTTTGGGACGCTGCGATATTTACTTTCGGCGACTCGAGTCGGCGACGAACCCGTCCGCCGGGCGAGGGCCGGCGCGCGCCCGCGGCGCCGCCCGCCGCCCGGCGTTTATGTGGTGCTTCGTGTACACGTATACGTAAACGTGGAAATTTGCCAACCGCACTCAACAAAAAACTGTGCTTTTCATTTTTAATTTTGTGAAATAAGTTGAAAACGTAATATAAAAAATAAAATGAAGATATATATGGACTTATTAAAAAAAATAACTGGAATCCGACAAAACAAAAGCTACACATTAAAAAACGACTTATTACTTCATTCCGTTAGAAACAATTTGTGCATTGAAATTACGTTAAGAAAGTTTTTTTTTTTATAAATCATACACAAATATAAGAATTTGTTCTGAAATAAGTGAAATTAATTTTATATACATTTGCCATCTTTTATTATAATATAGTGAATAAATTTATCTCACTCAACAACTGTTTTAACATAACTACATTATGAAGAATTTCAAAATATAAAAGTAATGATGTTACAGAACGTAAGCTCTCGACTTTTTATAAATACTAAACATAAAGTGAAAAAATAAAAATTGTGTTCGCGCTATAGTTTGTGTGGCTTGATTGTTTTTTGACCATGATCTTGTAAGCACGTTCTTGTCGTAGGTAGTTCATTTTTCATCACCAGTGATGTCTTTTTAAAAACGGTTCGGTTTCATTACCTTTCAATAGAAAATCGCAATTGAGTACACAATTCATTACATTTCTTTCAGGGAGCTCGTATGATACCAAAGTATTGAACTTTTTTGTATATCCAGCTTTTTTCAAACGATTCAAAACTGTTTGGGTCTGTCCCCAGCTCTTCAGCTATGTCATACGAACTAATATGCCGATCTTACTCTATTTTTTTAACACGCTTTTATTCGTTTCACCTTTATATTTCTTTGTTTGTAACCAACTCCTTTAAACTCGATTTTGACCCACCTTAAGCGGTCAGATGTAATAAACTTTGTAGATTTATCAAGGACCGATGGCAATACAATAATTTCGTATTTTGAGAATTTGTAAAAATTTTCATATCTAAAATTTTTGAATATCGAAAATTTAAAAGGAATTTAGCTTCTTAAAACATTATAAAATTTTACAAAAAAGAAAAAAAATTTTGAAAAATAAATTATATTCAATAATTTTGAGAAAAATCGAAATTTTGAAATTACGTAAAAATTAGTTAAATTTGATAAAAATATTCGAATTTCTGAAATTTCGTAAAATTTGAAACTAAAAAGCCTTAAAAAACTCATGTATATCACAACTATAAGTCGTACAGCGCAACGTTAACTTATGTCGAGTGCTAAATTTTCACGCAGTTTTGAATTCACCCAATCCAATATAGTACAATGTAATCCAATATAATACAATGTAAACGTGCCGAGGGATAAATGGCAAAAGGCTGTTTCAAAACGTCAAGTCGCTGGCGCCGACCTCGGGTCGTCACTGCCGGGTTGTGCCAGTAGATTATGCAGTTGTTTATCTGATTCTCGGTTGTTTGCTGCCCAGGCTTATGTAGCTTAAGTCGCGGAAAGTGACTAAATGGAATTCGAATAGAAGAACTTCATTGCTCAGAACTAACAGGGAAAGTTCCGTGTAATAGTGATGCGTTAGATCAAACGGAAAAGTTGCGTAGGCATGAATGATATGGACTTAAATTCATTGCCACATGTAAGATATTTTGAAATCAAGGCTCTGGATTATAAATATTATTTATATCGTTTTGAGACTAAAAGCTTAGAATATAAAATATAGTTTTGAAAAAAGTAAAAAACTCGCTTTAACTATAAATCGAACTAAAAAGTAAAAAATAATCTGTATACCACTCTATAAATCCATTGGCTCTGTCTGTACATTTATTTTTTTCACCTAATTTTGTGATAAATTATCGGTTTATGATGCAGTGATTCACATTATACTATTTTTTTCATTTTTGTCTGTCTGTATGTTTGTCTGAAAACTGGTGTACACTAAGAACGTGTGATGGGCGCAAATGTTAAGCCTTATATAAGATCGGTTAACTCTACGGTGTCTTATTAAAATTAATTTAAAATCGTTCATTACTTATTTCTTTACCAGTAGCTATATTCATGTGTGTGTATAAGCGTTTGCGTTTGCATTGCGTGAGCGCGTGCGCGCATGTCGTGTGCTTTTGCGTGTGTGTGTGAGTGTGTGTGTGTGAGTGAGTGTGTGGGTGTGTGTGTGTGTGTGTATGTGTTTTATATATTTAAGCTCCAATGCGTTTTCAATGTTAAAATGTAATTATTGTTATCTATTATTATTTATTAAAATTAAGAATGATCAACGAAGCGAACAGGTAACAGCTATGTTTATTTACTTTTGACTTTTAATCAATAGTCCCAGCAATTTTGAAATATTGTGAAAATATATTATTTTGTGATTTCGAACACAATTGAGAATAAATTTTATGAAATTCCACCCACTGAAGGCAGTGTGGGGGTGTTAAGTATTAAGAAAAATTGAAAATGTTTAATCTATAGCTCCTGCAGGTTTGAAATATTACAAAAAAATATTTTTTGGCATGTCGGAATTTATACCCACAAAGGGAATTGAGGGGTCGGTATAAGAATATTAAAAAAATATTAATTTTAGTTCGGGCTATAATTTCTTGCCGAATGTCAAACCTGCAAAAACGTCTTTCATAATAAAAAAATAAACCGTTCTTCATAATAAAAGCTAAATAACAAAATTTTATGTTCGTCTTAAGCGTATATTTTACATTTTACATATAATTTTGAAAAAGCGTGGAGCGTTTTGTGCTATATCTTTCGTAGGATTTTTGGACTTTGGACTACCCGTTCGATCGAATAACTTCGAAAACTGATGTATCGAGCACCCCACACTTTTTGCACAATAATATTAATATTTTTCGTTCATTATTTTTTCCAAAATGACATCGACTTTACCCTGGTCGACCAGAGCGAGGTTCATACTTGACATTAAAATTACCGCACTGAAAACGCTTGAATCAGTTTTGTGCTACTCTTACCGACTCTGCGTTAGGTCCATAAGCGTCACAATTTTTTTTCGTGGCTTGTGTCGCATTTTTCCTTTTTTTTTTCAATATAAGTTCAATGAGTATCTCAATTCTACGTTAGATTCGCTCATTTTGGTTGTCAGAAAAACAATAGAAAAATGGCGGGACACCATTTTTACTTTTTAATTTTCTGTATTTTTACAATGTCATCTATTTAATGATATTAAAACTAGCAAGGTACACACAGCAAAATCACAATATTTTATTTACACCTACAACTTTTTATTTACAGAATAAGAAAATTCTTTTCCATGATTTTTTATATCTCCATTATTTTATGTGATCGTAATTATCTGCATTTCTTCAATATAATATATTTACAGTATTTTAGTTGTTTAACCTATTTAGAAAAAGAAGAAAGGATGTTTATTTAGTAGTTTAGACCTGCATTGTCTGCCAATAAACAATTTTTAAACGAAACATATTTCATGCCATATTTTAAGCACTGTTATGATAGATTTTATATTCGTACATATTATAAAACACGACATCTCTATGTCTGTCTGTTTGTGGGTTCATAATTATAGAACCGCTGTCCTATTTATTGTTTTTTTTTAAGCATGGCAGTACGTTGGCGAGCCAGGTATTACTATCCACAAGCTTCTGCCCGCAATTTTTCTTATTTGAATATGCGACAAACAGGAACAAAATCAAGTTCGCGGCGGAAGCGAGATCTTTTCACAATAAAATAACTTAGAGCAGTATGAATGTTTCCGGCGTAAAAGTGTACAACTCACTGAGAAATCAAATGCAAAACCGGCATCGAAATCGCCATTGCCGGCGCGATCGACCGTTACACAATATTAAGAGATTAATTCTAAGGCCACACGGGCGGGGCCGCGGGCGCAAGTTGAATATTGAAAACAAAAATCCATTTATTTACATCTCCGCGAGGCCAAGGGCACTCCAACTCGTCCGAGTGTTGAGGACCAGGAGCACTGTTCTCGATAACCGATAGTTTAAATAAGTGCACGACCGACTTCTATCAAATCGTTCTATAATCATCAAAAGCGGTATTCTCATAAGCAGTAAGTAAAAATTTCGCACACTTTTATCTTTTAAAATTTCTAGAAACACTATCGCAAATGTTGCTAACTTCACACGTGATTCAAACAATTACTATATTTGAATCGTAACATCATACAACTCGACTTTTACGTAATGTTAATAATATATTTTTGTGAACAAGATATTTCATGTTGAACATTTTTAATTTTTTGTAATAACGGGGAATCCCATAGAAAAACGACGTCCTGCTCAAGAACACATTCATTATCGGGCGGAGTCCAGTTCCGGGACTTTGACCGAGGCCCGCACTGAGCCTTGGACTGTTTGGCTTAAAACTGGGATTTCAATAAAAAAGCTGGGGTTACTTACCAGTTCATAAGTATTTTAAACTATGGAAGTTTTACAAATATAGATGATGATTTAAAACACCGAACACTTCAGATGGCACTCTAAAATATACAGCCTAATCGAGTAGAAACACCTTTTAAAACAATTAAATATTTTTAACACGTAATAGGTATATGTGAAATGTTAATTTTTACTACATTCTATTACATTGAATAGAATTTCAACATATACAGTTTTCGAGAATATCGTTTTTAAAAAGTGTGAGAAACTATTTGACATTTTGTATGCCTTTTTGGTCTACTGCTCTCGGGGGAATAATGCTCGAACGACAATGATTCATATGGGCCAACTAGGTGCTGGAGATGGGGGTCGTGACGACATTGAATGTCTGCGCGCTGGTTCTTCATACGATGTTATTATAAGTATAGTTTTAACTGACGAGCATAACAGGATTACCACAAATATGAATTGATGGGAAATAATTTTGATCTGCCTCGGAGACACAATAACCTTTTTAGGAGCATTTTAGAGTTGACGCTCCAAAATAATTCATTTTTTTTGTTTTCCATACGGTTGTCGAAAAACAACTTAATCATATCTTCATGTTAATGCATTAACATATAATACAACTTGGCTTCATATTTCTCATGTCGACATCATTTTTTTTTAACATGAATAAATGTAGATATGATTTTATTTAACAACAGGCAGTGTTATTCATATCAAACTATTTCAAACATTATTTGGCTAAATTGTTATTATCTTGTAATATTGCTGCTGCTATATTATGTAATATATCAGAATATAACGGTTAGGTCGACCGCATTTCGATCGTGTCTGGAAGTTCAGTCGAAATGTAGAGCTCGAAGGCCTTAAGTGGCAGCCCCGACAGAGACTATATCTCACGTATTTAATTCACTTCACCAGATCGTACGGCATATTCTCTATTTTTGTCAAGTCTTAATATCGATGTCCTGCGCTGTATTAAACGTCGGTTAACACAAGACGAATTATTCATTATGTTATTAATTACAAAATTGATTGATGAAGGGAAAGTGGGGTGACGGAGAAGTGAATGATACATTTTTAATAAGTTCGCCTAGGTTACTAAAAAATTACCATTAATAATAAAAAAGGAAGAAGATTTATAGGGACTATCGTCAACAGTAATAAATACTGTGATTCAAATCGAAACACTGTATTTGATTTGCACCGGACCATCTCCAGGAGTGCTTTAGGTGCACGGCCCGCAATTTTAAACACAAAAATGGTGGGAAGATATAGCTCGACAGTGCAATCACAAAATAAACCTGATTCGAGACAACAGCTTGACGTCATACGGTGATGTTTTGGGAGAGGTACTGATACGAGGCCGTAAAAACATTGCTCTTTGTGATCCGTTCGGTTACCGAGGACACGAAAGGCATACAGTCGTGTGTGGATTAAACGTAGAATACAAATATGAAGTTGAAATAACCCTATTTTGTATACCTGTACAAGGAGTATTTGTTTTACAAAAGAAAACGCTTAGAGCTATTCATAAATCAATAGCTTAAGATAGTATAAAAGCTCACTTAAGCGAAAGCTATATCATTGCTGTCCATTATCAATGTAACTACGAATATATTATTTACGTACGTAAAAAGATTCATACGTTTTCTCGAGTAAGTGATTGCCAGAATTTAAATTCAAAAGAACAGTGTATCTTCGCAGGTTACTTAACAACCTTAACAGGTTTAGGTTGGCAATAGCTAATAATTCTTTTATGGGTGGAATGTATTCGTCTTACAATAAAAATCGCAAGTTTGTAATACGTGTGGAATTAAATAGTTTACCTTGATACAGTGATGCCATGTGGTTGGTAGCGCATCTATTTATAGCTTTAACATTGCCGATGCCCTGGCAGATGTGGCTGTCTGACCATCCTGAGAATGTGCTGATGTGGCATTAAATGTATGTAGAAATTGTATTTAATAAATTGGCGGTTAAGACAAATAAAAAAATATCACTTGCATAGACGTTCGATAATTGAAAATTCTCTTGAATTGATATTTAATTCGTTGGATGAGATTTCGTAATGGAAGAGCAAACTTGAGGGTCAGCGATGGGTTACGTGTTACGTGTTGATGCGTGCTGCGGGCAAGCGTTTAATGAAATAGTTGTTACCGATATAAAAAACGTATTATACTTAATTTAAGAAAAAATGCTATTATTATTGTATAAATAAACATTACAATTATGATAATGCTTAGGAATCGATACAATAGATCAAAAAAAGGTTTTATACATGATAACAAAACCTGATTCAAAATTGTTTGTCAGTTTTTTGCTTATATTTACGAACCGGAGGTAAGTTAATAATCAAACTTGCTTTAAATTTCGATGAGAGTGTGTGAACACCTCACGTTGAACAAAAACAATTTCTTTCTTTTTATTGAATTCGTCGCCCTCCCTTAGCTGCGTGCCATTCACGTAAAATTTAATTTAAATTCATGATCTGAACTGTCATAAATTCGTGTGTAAGACGAGGAGTGAAAACCTGATAAGTGTCACGTAATTGAAAACTCCGGCCGCTATTAACGCTCCCCGAAATTACATTCATGGAAAACAAATTGCAAGAATTCCGATTAAACCCTATTGTGGGTTTCAATAAATTTCGTGGGGCGCCCGCCCTCGGCGCGGCCGACCCGCGTCCTGCGAACTTTTATTACGGGCTTTATCGCAGCGGCGCGGGCGACAGGAAAACATTTTAACGCTGTGGACGTAAACCTAAGTACTTCAAAGCGAAACTGAGACGCGCGCTCAAACGGCTGTCGGCGCAGGCCGCGCCCGCCGGGGCTGCGCGTGATTGCGCGAACTTAGCGATCTGCGACTCTCAAAGGGAGTCGCCGATTGTACGACTTGTGAGGCGCTCTCGGGTCTTCGTCGTGTCGCTCCGGCCGCGTATTCCAAAATGATTCGTAAGGACTGCTTTGAAACCTCTTCAAAGTGCATACTTTTTATTATTTATCATTTGTATCACCCAAAACTTTTTTGTATACAGCCTTATTTCGTTATAAGCAATGCTATTAAAAAATCTTGGACGACGGTTGAGCTCGCAGACCAGGCCAAGGTGTTGTCGCGTAGTTTAGATCAATGATGTTTTCGTCCTCGGAAATCATGAAAACATTATTTTCCACATCTTCGAACTCAAAACACTCATTATTTTTGTTAAAAATTATTAGAAAGTTATAAAAGACATAATGGTTCAATTTCAACTGTTTGTGAAATATGCCTTTCGAACCAGCAACCGATTTTAACCGCACTTTTGGCATTCGACCCTACTTGTATACTTTAAAGAACGATCGGTCAAAACATCTAAATGTAATTATAGAAAAATATTTTATTTGAAACTTTTCTACAACGGTATCTTTTGTTCAATTTACTTAAGTTCAGTAAGATTGGTGATGTTAGATATAACTCTTTAAAAGCAAAAATAAATTCTATTTTAGAAATCGATCAGCTTAAAATCTATAAATCATAAAGAAAAAATTCTTTATTCCGAAAGAGTTTTTGTTGTTTCACGACATTCTCGAAGCAACTGAAATGACACTGAAACTTTGAAGTACCGTTACACAGTCAACGTTGCACCACATTCAATATTCCTCTGACAATAGTAAGAAAATCTTTCTAAAACCTCAGAACGTCGGTATCTAATAAAAGCTCAATTTTCTAAAATCGGACTGAAGACAATCAATTTTCTTAGCTAAAATTTAAAAATGAATAACTTAGGCGAGAATTTACTGCGGAGCTTTTATGTGAATTGCTATTGTGTTTGCACCTTTCTTAATCTTAACTAACATCAAAAGTTTGTTTAAGTAAATATCCTTATTTTAATTTTCTATTCAAAAGAAAAAAAGTGCTCTCTGAGGTACATTTTTTAAACAGAACTATTAGAAAAATAGGTAGTAGTCAATATTTCAGTCATATAATCATGTGTGTCTACGCTACGTATTCTGCTAGAAACAAATGACACCATTAAAATCAGGAGATCAAAAGTTAAAAATGTTCGAAAAGAAAACAATTCAAAATTCAAATATGAATTGTGGGCACGTAGGCATTTAAATTAAAACTGCCCTCGCACGGCGGGCGTAGGGTTGGGCGCCAGATACGAAATGTAATGTTAAGGGCTAGTGATACGAATTCCGTACTCAGAAATTACCGCTTGTAGATGTGATCGACAATAACATCGGTATAGTGGCGATATTTACTTCATATACTTAATATATGTATAAGGTGAAATGTACATAATACAGACCCAAGCAAAATTAGCCCTTTTCATTTGGTAGGACTACTGATAACAATCAAGACAGGGATGAGTATCGTACGTAAAAGTAGTCCTTAATTCACACAATGTAATTCGTTCAGTACCAAAAATGTATTGCAATTTTTAGAGGCTTAATTATAGCGTCTTTTATTTTGTCACTCGAATCTGTTTCTGTTCGCATGGACATTTTGGACCGTCTATTTGTTCACTTATCAGGCCTTAAAATGTAGAATGTATTCGGGTCGAGAGCTGAGGGTCGGGGTCGTGTATCGGCGCCCGCCTTTGTCACTTGGAGATGGTGAAGCCGCTTACTGAATAATTAAATACAAGACGGAGCTTAGAAATTGTTATTGAAATCTTGACATCCGGCGAAAAATTATAGAGCATTATCAATAACAATTAAATAGAGAAATCTTTGATTTACCGATTTTTACTTTCAAGTAGAATTTTCAGGGCTTGTTAATAAAAATGACTTTTTAAAGAGCACTCTTTCTGGTGTAAATAACATATTAATAAATATATTTTAGTAGTATATAAAAAAAATCTTATGCATTTACCCTGAAAATTAATGTACAAATTACCTAAAATTATTGAAAAAATTTGTGAAACATATGTTCCAGTCAAAAATATATATATTGTATGCTTCTTTACAGATTTCTTTAAATTTTGAAATTTTTCTTGCATTGATAAAAGTATTATTTTTTATTCCAAGAGCAAAAGATTTAGGACACCTGTATTAAAAAATGTTATTTATTTATTTGGGTTAAAAAAAAATGCCACATGAAAATGAACAATAAAGAAAAAAGTGTAATTACATACACATTACATGCACGTCATCAACAATGAACTACAAAGGATTACGAAACACAATTAAAATTTATCCTTACTAAGAATTTAATTATACAGAAGCGCAAACCCTCACCCACCCATTTCGTTGAGTAGTATGACTTATAGAAGTAGGTAAAAAAAAACCGGACAAGTGCGAGTAGAACTCACTACAAAAGGTCGTATGGAACTCTTTGTGATCGAATGAACATGTTATAAACCATACTTTTTTTTAAATCAGACCCTTTGTGACAACTACAATATCTGCAAATGTAAATATTTACGCAGAATATTATGAGATTTATCATTTATTTTAAACCCATAGACTTCTTATAGGTTTTCCCGTAATCTATAGTAAAGGACTGTTAAATTTCAGACTCACTAATTTCGTAATTAATTCTCAGTTTTCTTAGATAATGCTCAATTTTCATCAATGTTCTTAAACAATTAAAACTAATCGTTTAAAAAATTATACATATATATTGAAGGCCCGTACAACAAGCCTATTTGATATGTGATACGGTACAGTTTGTAATTTTTGGAGTTTACTTCTTAAAAATCGACTTTCATGTAAGCCTCCCAGTATGGAAATTTTATGAGGAGTAAAACTAATACAAACGTTAACTCAAAAGCAATACGTTTTTCTGCGTCACGTATCTTTGAAATCATGTGTGGAGTAGTGTGATGTAATGTAATATAATCTTGTTATATTAATCTTATATCCTGTTTGGGAACGTAATCTACCTCGATGAAAAATTTCACGATTCATAAATCACGTATGTACCGACGTTCACTTATCGTATTTTAGTTACCACAAACCTCTTGACAAAGTGATTAATAATGACGAAAATATTGTTGTGTTTGATATTCAAAGTGATATTAACAGTGGGTAAATCAACTTTTCTAACAATATATTGTACCGTTGGAATTTTTAAAAGAGAGTTTAATAATAGAAATATGTATATGAAAGGCACGAAGATACAATACACAATATTTAATTGTGTTCAAGGTACATGAGATTCAGGGCGTATGATTTTTTCATGTGACCTCTAATATAGCATAGCGCTTCACCTTAGGCGTAAAATACCTAACTGTTTTGTGAATTATAATAAACATTAATTTTACAATTATAATATAATGGGTGGCACCCGACACTAAGAGCCGAGAAAAGATAATAAACTAGCAAAAAGCACTGCTTTATGATTTTGTGACACTAATTTTTCATTAAACTAAAGTGAAATGTTTAAAAAAAGGCATTTAGAATTTTCAATTAAGCGTAATCTGGCTAGGATTTTTTTAGTCAACCCACTCGCGATATATCTTTTAACTTATTAAATTTGATGTAAAATACTTTTCATCCATTAAACAGATGGTGAAGATCCTTTCTCATTCGGATCCTCTGCTGTATACTTATGCTTGGAATCTCATCTGTGATGAAATCGCGGGAGTAGACAGTGCAAGCAGATGTGTTTTAGCAAAATTTTACGGGCTGAGGCTGCCTCAGGAATAGAAGGCTGTGTACTTCCTAACCGCCGTCTGCTCATCAAAATATCAGTCCTCCACTTTTGCAGGGGTGAAAAAAAAGGATCCTAAAACCACCACAGACATGTGTCACTATGGCTACAGCAGATTTTACAAATCATTTTGTTGAACAAAACCTCGTATCTTACCAGCTCCTTAAGAGGATCCCACGATAGAACTTAATATTAGACAAGAGAAGATTCACTGCTTATCGCATTTCCTCGAGTGAAATTGGGTTTTTGTAATGCCTGTTTTGACGCTTTTCCAACCACAAACTTTTGTATTTTAAAAAGTGATCTTCGCCGTGACACAAACGACAGATGACAGATCAATCTTGTGACATTGACAAGTAAATATTTGAAACAGACGCTTTTAAATTTCTTCTTTTTTATGAGCCGTTGACTAAGCCGAGTTATAGATGCAAAAATTCCTATTTTACTTTTAATCGAAACGAATTATAGAACCATCAGAATAACACTACATCTCGTTTAGAAGGTGCTATTCAATTACCATTTTATGGGGAAAATTCAAATTTCTTAGTAAAGACCGATGTCCATTTTGATGTGTTACAGTGATACCAAGAGTAATATATATTTATGTAACATTAATGATCTATAATAGTTTACCAAATCAACATGTAAATGTGAATAGAATACGTTCATGCACTTAATATGAAAAAGACACGGTTATTTACCCTCTTAGCCTATTGCACATTCAAAGACAATAATAGGCATGATGACAGTAACTAAAAATTACTATAATTATGTATTTATTCAACAATACTTGAGTGATGGATTACAAAGTACTCCTTTATATTTTAATTATGAGCGAGATTACTAATTATTTTAATAAAATAAATCTACAAAATACGGTAAATCGCCATGATATATTGAACACCAATCAGAGCCAATTACGTCACCGTTGAAATCGACACTACGAGCACTGTGAAAACGCGTACATCTTGTAGCTTTGGACAACTCCTGTGGCTTTAATTACCATTTCATTACGTTTGAAACAGTACCTAGTCTAAATTTAGTGTTATTAAAACGAAGGTGAAACTACGCAAGTCATGGAACAAGGATTTAGTAAGGCAAACAGTACTAATTTGCCTAGAATCCACTTGTTGATGCTGGGAGAGTTTTGGCATCAAACAAAGACTTTGTTCAGCAGAATTTAGAAATGTCAAAACTTCCATGTAAGTAAAACATTAGATGCCTACATTAAATAATATTTTAAAAATTAAGTAATAGATCTAAAACACCATTAAATGTATTTCATATTAATATTTGAGGTTATGGTAATGAATTTATTTTTTATAATGTGTCTTGTTTTATATTTATTCATTGTTTTTCTTATTTTAGGTCCTCCAGACCATCCTATGGCGATGATGCTGTAAGTTATGTACAACTTAAACGCGAAGGAGACATCTGCATAGTAAAATGTAAAGTTTGCCCGGAACATAAAGTCCATGCAAAGTTGTATAGCGTGACTTTAATAATGGACGAACAGGAAGAGGCAGTTAAATCAATAGAATGTCACGATTGTGTGGCTTCACAAGGAGGCTGCAAACATGCTATAGCATTTCTGATGTGGATACATCGCAGGAGTGAGGAACCATCCTGTACATCCGTCGAATGCTATTGGATGAAATCCAAACTTTCCAGGGCTGGAAGTACTCTAAAATATTTAACAGCTAGCGAAATGTCTAATGCTAAACCTAGCTTGCCATCAAATACAGAAGTATTTGAAAAGTTTCTAGAGGAAGGGAAGAAAAGGAGGCTTAATAACTGCGAGGTAATAAAATACCAAAATGACTATGTTTTTGACCAAACAGAAAGTTTGTCTATGCATACATTGGTGCTGAAATATAAAGAAAGGTCCTGTGACAGATTTTGGAAAAATTGCATTGTCTGATGCTGATGTTTATAATATTGAAAAGTAACAAGAGCCCAACATGACAGTACCTTATGGCATGAGTTGAGATATGGCAGAATAACAGCTTCACGAGCATTTGAATTCAGTCGGTGCAAAACCAATGATGGCACACTGATCGCATTAATAATGGGTGGAAAACTCCCTGACACATTGGCTATGAAACGGGGCAGAATATTGGAAGATCAAGTAAGGAAGACAGTGAGTATAAAACTTGGAAAAAAAATTAACAAGTGTGGTCTCATAGTTTCTAAAATACATCCTATGATAGCAGGATCGCCTGATGGGATCTGTGAAGATAGTATCATTGAAATTAAGTGTCCCACGAGTGCAAAAACTTTAAAAAAATATGTATGTGATGGGAAACTAACGCAGAAGTTTTATGTACAGGTGCAGCTCCAAATGTACTTGACAGGACTTAAAAAAGGCTACTATTGTGTTGCTGATAGTGACTACAGTGAAAATAAAAATGTAGAAATAGTTAGTGTTATGTATGATGAGAAATATGTATCAAATTTTCTGAATATTATTGTTTCTTCATGGAAAGATAATGTGTATCCATTATTATACAGAAGTATTTCTTAACATTTATGTAAATAAAATGCAACTTTTAAAAATATGTTTTATTTAATTAATGAATCTTGTATGTTCACTAAACCACAAGCAATGGTGATGACATCATCAAGCACTTTTACTAAGTTGTGGTTGACACATGCATGTGGCTTCAACATATTAAATTCCCGTAATCGTCTAATCACTCTCTCCACATGTATTCTCAGGCTTGCAATTTGTTTTGTTTCTCTGACCTCACTTTTAGACAGTTTTGCCCCAGTTGTTACACTCGGAGGCCGTACTAACTGCACTCCCTCCTTCCGTAAATACTGTTCAACATGTTTGAACCCTCTGTCTGCCATCACATACATGCCAGGTTGTAAACACCTTATAAAGTCACATTGTTCCACCAAACATGTATCCGTTATTCTTCCTCCGTAGCCTGGTGAAATGTAATTAATCAAACCATTTGGTGTACAGGACACAAGATATTTGATGGTGTTAGCCTTTTTGTATTCTGACCATGAGAGAGCTTGATGTAAGGCTTTCGAAGGCTTTTGCACCTCTATTTCTAGGCAATCTATGATGCAAGTCACATTGTGATATTTGTGCCTAAAAGCCATCGGTAATTTTTTAATTAATTCATTATCTAATTTCACTAGAAATGGACGTATTACACTAGCAATTACTGGAATATTTTTTAAAAATATTTTGCTTGCGTAAGTCGGAGTCATAGAGAAATCATCAGCGAGCTCTCTGAATGGGTTATTTAATCTAATTTTTTTTAAACACATAAGTATATGATTTGCAGGAATATTAGTTTTTTCTTTAATTATATCAATTAGGTAGTAGCAACTTTTAGGCACACCAATATAAAACCGTGGATTTTTTGTTATTTTTAGCAAAGTGTATTCCAGAATTTTTGATGCTTCTTGTTTTTTATCTTCTTCGATTAATTCGCTGCAGTCTGAAGTAGATTTCATCTGTTGGGATATTGTTGATGGTGATGATTCTCTATGTGTACTAGATGGTGCAAATGAGATATCACTATCAGATTCTTCCTCAATTGTAAAAAGTTTCCTAGAATATTTCTGTATCATGGATGTAGATGGCTTGGCAGTAATGCAACTTTTAATTTTAAATGGTGATGTGGAAACAGATTGGTTAAAAGGTTTCAAAGGTGATGTCATCTGGTTTACTAAATTCACTTCTGTTTGTATGGCTTTACTTCTGTATTTATATGTTATGAGTACTTGAGTTGCTTTATCCGCTGACTTATGTGAATCTTTTTGTGAAGTATTTTCTATATGAGCTTGTGAAACTGAAAGAGAAAAAAAACATAAATACAATACAGAATACCCACGTGTACATACTCATATTATGCAATGCTAAGAATTGGTTACCTAACAATGACAAGTTATTCAATTTGTAGCATTGCTTTATTGATCACACAAGAAATAGATATTTTTTATTCAAGAAAATGAAGTACATTTTTAATACAGATAAATATGTAGTTACCGGAAATTCCAGAAGAGCTCTCTCCGACTTCCACCTGTTTTGTAGTAACAGATCTTTCTTCTAAATCTTTCTCACATTCTTTAATTAATGTCAGTCTTTGTTTTTTGAGAATATATGGTCGTTTAGTAGCATTGAATGTTCGTTTTCTTCGATCTGGTTGACATTGAAATTTTGAGGGCATACATGCTGGTTTTCATATAATTCTCCATATCATTTGGTAACTGAAGTATTAATAAAAAAAATCTATTAAGATAGATAACATCAGAGCAAGATGGGATCTAACCTCAAAACATATTGTTTATTATTTAATTCATACCTCTGACAAGATTATTGTATCACATACTACTTTAGAATCAACAAAACCAAATACAAACTTACGTCGAAGTGATCTTCACAAAAATAAAGGTGAGCAGTAGGCAATATCCCTGTTGCATCCCGCCTTGCAAGTTTTAGCCACTTGTCTCGTATCGTTTTCTTTTGTGGAACGAATACAAATAACTTATTAGGTGTTTATATAGATGTGTTATTACACTGGGGTACCGCACAACCTCTATACACTTTGGAATTCATATTTAATAGCACAAAATAACTAAAGTATTCAATGAGCGTCTTATGTTTACGTTTTGGTTATTCAACCGTGACGTCAGAAGCGACGCTTTGACACTGACAAGCGTTTTGGTGGGAATTGAAATTTTATAAACTAAAATGTCTTTAAAATATCTAAAACTTTGATTTTAGCAGAAATATGTTACTCATTATTAATAATGTATATTTCTGAGCATTATAGTACAGTTTTTAAAAAATTGTCATCATGCCTATTGTACTTAAGGAGTAAACTCCAGTCGTGCATCGAAGCTGACACACATCCATTTTTAATTTTCTTAATTGCCTCCCAAAAGTAACTCCGGTATTCAAAACATATTTATTTACGTTACATATCCGAGTTTAGACCATAGGCACTCATTATGTGTACCAACTTTTGGATTTAATCGGTCCCGTAGACTCAGGGTAAATTGCCTGTGACATATAGACAGACAAACACATATGAGCGATACTATAGGGATTCTGTTTGTTTTATTTGAACATAGGGAACCCTAAAAATGGTTAACAGTGTATCGAATCTAAAAGCAAATAATAATCATCTACCAACGGTTCCGCGTAATGCTCGAAGACCTATACCGATATATTTAATAGTTTTTAACTAATTCTTGGACAGAAAAAAAAATTTATTATGTACAGACATAGATATCGTGATCACAATATAAATTTTATAAATTGTTATGTTAATCCATTTTTGAAACCAAACTAGTCTCGGCTTTGATTTCTGTTCCGACGCTATTTCAATTCTCTTGTCAGTTCCGTTCCAATTCTGAAGTCGATCCCGTTTCTGATCCCGGAATTAGTTGTACACCAATTTGTAATAGGGCCGTAAGCCGTGAAAATGAGTTTTGTAAATGTGGTTCATGTCCTGGGTTCGTTACCGATCATGGACATTTTTTTTGTATCACCTTTGTATTATTTTTTAAATTCTAATTGAATTATTAGCCATTAAGATTTTAACTATACACAAGAAAGTTATGATAACTAAAATATGAGACATAAACTTGTGATTTCAAGGTATTTAAAAACCGTTGAAAAACTGCGTCAATAACAGTACCAATGTCAGTTGTAGAAACTTTCCGAGCTTTAGTTCATTTAAAAAACCCATGAGCGGTTCAGCTCTTGGTGAATTGCAGTTTACGTTAAAATTACCACTTAAAATCATGGAAAGAAAATGATAGTCTTGTTTTAAAGAGCGGAACAAGGTTCAGTTTATGGTAAAAGTGCGAAATGCAGAAAATCTATTACTTTTTATAACTACAACTTTGATTACGAATACTCGATCGGACATCGCACAAGAGCCAAAAAGGTCGTATAAACATGATTTAAATAGTACGGTTGGAGACACTGACCGACACTACCAACCTCTTGGAAAATGGGTCGGTATCATCTGGCGGCCAACTCTGGCTCCGCCCGCGCTCATCGGCCAAATCAGCGCGCGCTTCCCCAGTTTCTGTTCTCACTTGCATCCCTCGCCACGTTATCACCCAGACAGGTTGCAGGAAAGCGAGAGAAAAGTGATACACACAAAACACTAATTTCTCTTATAATTAACTATTCAAAAATAACAGATGCATATTGTATATTCGTAAATAAAAAAACTCGTTGTCTGTAAAGTCGGTTTACGGACGGTAGTTTGACGTGACAACGTCAAACATTACAGTAATATAATATACAGAACGACACAAGGAGAAAAGTTAATTGTTTATACTATCAATTATATGAATCTTCATTATTTTTTAGTCAATTGTAACATAACCTATCATTACTGCTCTCGCCGACCGAGGCTACTTTTTAAATAATAAAAATAAAATAAATAAGAGAAATATTAATGAAAAGATTAAACACATAAGCTTGAACAATGAGATTTTTAAATGCAAGAATTACGTACCATTATAGTCGCAATATTAAACACACATGAAAATAACAATAACATTTGACTTCACTTTATAAACATTTGACGAAAACAGTGCACGTGTATCTTTTGTGCTAGGCTGATCGAGTAGAGGGGAGATAGATGCAGCACGAAACGAACTGAGCCGACCACTCGAGCCTCGCTTGCGGAACGGGACATCGAGCGTAACGGGACAATGACGTCAACTTTTTCGTGCATGCAGCCCGTAATATCGAGTTATTAGACGTTGTCATGTCAAAAAAATACGTATTTTTTTACCAACTTTCTCATCATAGTAAGAAGTTATTCTGAACATTTGGTATTAAAATGTGATAATAACGGTGGCGTTTAGGTATTATCACATAGTGCAGTTTTCCAAAAAATTACTAAATGTTGGTAGTATAGATATATACAAGTCATCCCTTTATTTTATTAACCCTACCAACTGGTATGACTTGTTTTCTTTCGTCAGTTTGGTATTTCCTCGATTTCAACCTTCTTAATTTCAGTTCAAATATATAACATGTATTTTTATAGTTCTATTATTTTGTATGGTCGATATAGGAGTACATCTTGTTTTATTTAAAACCTAATCTTCTAAAAGAAAATGATAACGTAACTTTTTATGATACTTCCGACTACGGTGAAGCCAAATAGAGGTTACGATTATAGCAGCACATGTTTGGTCACTTATTTTCACACGAGGCCTAAAATATTTAACCGACTTCACCATAAAACTTATTGTTGTTGGTGTATAACTCTATGTTTAAAAATACTAATGTGCCTTCTGTAATATTTAGATTGTAATCTAAATAGTAAAAATCATTGGATTCCATTGCAAAAACAAGAGCTTTAGCAAACTATATTAAACATGTGTAATGCACTTGGCATAAAGGACGACTATAATAATGTTTAAAAAATCATTTGTCCTTTCGCTTGACCAATTTTGTTTCCTGTTTGTCTATAGCTAACTAACATAGAGATTGGACCAACTCCTGGTTTGGCCCGGCCCATTCCCTCCTACATCTCCCCACTGCCCCTCCATTAGATATCTCATTCCTATCCAAGAAGCCAGTAGCGCACTGGTCATATGTTGCAAATGTTCATGGGCGGCAATGACCACCTACTCTGTGGTGGCTCGCAAACAAATTTGCTCTTAGAAAATGCTATTAAAAAACGGAGTCCTATAACTGAACTCCACCCTTTAATCTGATTCCAAAAAGACTGTTTTCATTTTAGCAGCCTGACTAAGCGCACATGTTTAACGATTATAAATAATATTATTTTTTTCTTAAACTGACGATGACTTAGCATCCAGTGTATGGCAGACGAGAGTTTATTCAGACCATTTAATATATTCACCTTGCATGCACAAGCTAACATTTAAATAATTTTTCGTAATGACAGAAAGGAAAATAAATTTAAAATTAATATTAGTACCCACTACTGAACTAAATTAGGAACAAAAAAGTGTGATTCAATGTTCTGTTTGTCCCCGCAAGTTAATGCGTGCGGGCGATGTTAGATATTGGGTTGTGGAGTCGTGGCCGGTACCGCACGCGGCCACTTCACCGTCCGCACCGCAACGCCGTGATGACGTAATTTTTCGCCCACGAATCTTTCCTGGCTCCTAAACTTTGACTTTTGACTTTTCGTCAAATTAAGATTACCCAATAAATGTAAAGAATTAACAAAGCTTTCCTTTAATTTTGTTCTCAAGTGTATTCTTAGATATCGCAAAATGCATCGTATATTTTGTTGAAAACCTCGCATCAAATTCCACAATAATTATTTTGTTATTGTAACTTTTATAAAGAGTAACACATTTGAATTTTGAGTTTCTGTGTATTAGTACTGCAATAAATACACCAAGCTCATGTTATCATTCTAATTCTTCGGTATGTTTAACGTTAAACAAAACGGAGCTCTATAATAACGCCTGGCACGCGTGGCTCAAAAGCGGAGGGCGTGCGCGCCGTCGGCGGCCGGCGGGCGCCCGCCGCAGGCCGTCGGCGGGGCCTCGAGACGCACCTCTATTCATTTGACCGTCGGCGAAACTTTTGTTATTTAATTCGGCCGGAGAAGTATGCGATTTTATTTGAATCTCAAAAGAATTAAAAAGCTGGTCGAGTTGTAATTGCGTGAACAAATTTTCGTACATCGAATCATCGCATTATCGTTATGTTTATTTTTGTAAATCGACCAAAAATTGTTTGTGGTAAATGAAATAAAGAGAGCTTTACAGCAAAAAATAAAATGTAACAGCCATTATAGGTTAGAATTGGAATTCGACTCCTTCCTATAGGTAGGTTATCGCGGTGAGCGCTCCACCAGTCGATCTTATTAGACTTTGGTGAAGCCAACCGACACCATTAATACGCATTTCCATTTCAGGAATATATTTCGTTTTCTCAGCGAATTTAATGGCTCAGAATTTTCGGATTTTCCGTCAGCTCTATAAGTGATGCTCTATATTTTTGAATATTTCACACTCAATAATTTCGGAGAACGAAATATTCATTTCTTATTTTTAATATCTCTTAAACTATATGTTCAACACTGTAGTAAATATGCATTTGCATTTTTCTTAACAAGCACTGTCAAGCAATTCGTACGTGATATATTATACGTATATAATATATATACTATATGTGTATTAAGTGCATAACAGTACATATTTAATTAAATTTGTCATTTGGTCCATTTGGTCACGATACGCATTAGTGATGAGGTTCTTTAACTCTGTACGTATCTACCAAATTTTTTTTTCTTTCAATAGTTTCAGTAAAAATACGCCGCGCCTGAGGAAACGGCTCTATCGAGGCTTCCATATTTCGGTGAGACGTACGGAACCCTTTAGAGAACGCACGGAACGAGCGCGGGCGCGGCGCGGGCGGCCCCGCCCGTTTTCCGTCGTTTTGACGGGATTTGTAAAGCGATACACGCGTTTCGTGCGCCGGGCGTTCATGAGCGCAACGAGAGACCGAATGTAAAGTAAATCAAAGTGATATATAATTTCCCCGATCGGCCCGTAAGCTCGTGTGCGTTCACACCTCTCGCGGCTAGAGCGCGAGGCGGAGCGGTGTCGTGAAGTGTTCGTCACGTCTGTAGGTGACGAGATCTTTATTGAGCTTCGCGCTTTGAACTTCCGAGAAGCTTTATAGTTAATAGCGGTGATACGTCGTAAGTACTTTCATATAGTAACTACTTATCTATTAAATAAAAATATGTGAAAATAATAATTATTTAATATTTTTTTTGTATATAAGGTGGGTATAATATTCTTTACTATATCGTATCGTTTAATCCACTCTTAATGAGTTTCCTAATAAAATTTCAATGCTTATGTGAAAAACTGAATATTTAAGCTGAGAAAGTTAATTGTAAAGAATAAATTTAAATTGCTTAATTATATTTTAATACGTGAGGGTCCGTCCTTGCGGATAAAAATTTTTGTCGGTATTTTGATTTTTATTATAAATAATCTAATCCAATTTTAGAATCTTGTTCCTAAATCTGATTTTGATCCCACTGCCAATTTTGACCTTGGTTCTGTTCCTGATCTGATTATCTCCCCTTTTCGTCTTTGCTTTAAGTTTCGCTCTTTCTCTCCTTCACACTCCCGCTCCACATACCCTTTTTCCTCTCTTCCCTCTCTAACGATACTTTTTTTTTGTAGAAAGTATTATAATTTATTGATTACTTGCACACACTTTAATAATCTAATGTACACTTTATATTTATAAGCAGACAGACAGCTCTTATATCTTATATAGATAAACAGACAGACAGATAGTACTTTTTATTTTAAGCGACGATTTTAGATTAAGCGACGACGATGTGTTTTATTAGTACACTAAATTTTGCTAAACCCCACGCAGACAGCGGTGGAGGAAGGTAATGGTGGTATTAGTTTTTAGCCCGTATGATATCAATATTTTATGCGTACACATATATAAATTATACATTAATTTGTTATACAAAATAAAAAAAAATAAATGTTATTGGTAGTATTGATAAAGTTCAATTCATTTATTTAGACATGTCAATGCCTGGCAGTACGTCCACCGGGTTCAGCAGTTTCATATAACATTTATCATTGCGATACAAAAGAAACGTACTCGTAATTATAGTATGTGAATGGGCTCGGACGCGCTACCTGTAAGTGAGGTTTCGCCCGACAGCGCTTTGACTAGGAGCGACCGGAGACGGCGCGGGAAGCCGGCCGATAGAGGTCCTCGGCGAGCGCGCCGGCGGGCGGCGCCCGGGGCGGGCCGTTGTTATGCTAATTTCCGGACGCTCGTCGTTAATTTATTTAGGCAACTGTAAAGTTTGAATTGCCAGAAAAACAAGGTTAACGAATCCCGCCGGCTACGCGCCGGCGTCGCCTCTGCAGCGGCCGCGGCGCTCGCGCACTCGGCCGGCGTCCACCGGAGCGACTCGAGCGATTCATTCGAACGCAACGAATAAGCTTCGCGCGGCAGCTGATTACGACCTACGAGCCTCGCGTTTGATCACGAGTTAGACCATTCGACGCGAGCTTCATTGAGCAATAGGTCAAATAGTGAAATGTAAATAATAACTTTCACACTTCCGTATATAAATAAAAGAAAAAACTTATTTGTGTCAAGAGTGAAGTGCAAAAATACAAATTATTTATCAATTCCGTCATCCACACTTAGCACCATGGGCTCGTTTGTGCCATAATCAATTCGTGGGTATGATTAGATATAAAAGCGGATAGTCATACCAAAAAATACATAAAAATGGATCAATTGTTATACCGTAGACGGGGTCGATGCTCACGAAACGCAAAGGGCCGCGGGGGCCGGCGGCGCGGGGCGCGGGGGGCGCGGCGACGGATTTTCCTGAAAAGTCGTTTCGCTAACGAACCGTTTTAACGGCCGGCCCGCGGCCCCGACTGAATACATAAATCGAAGTGTAAGAGCCGTTAAGTGACCGATGACGAAACTGCGCCCGGCCATTTACGAGCCCGTGCGCCGGCGCCGGCCGCCCGCAGGGCGCGGCGCACTCGGGGTGTAGCCGTTCGTTCGGGCGATGACTTACGGCCGCGCGATTTACAACTCAGATTTACACGCGTTCATCTCGATCTCGTTCCCGCGATTTATCGGCGCTTTAAGCGACGCGATCTCAGTTTACGGTTACTGCCGCTTTAAATCCGGCCCCGCGGCCGCCTCCGTCTGGACTACGAGCGTATTGTTCGCGAGTGATGTATTCGAAGGCTCGGATGAGGTACGTATCGATACGACAAGATGTCGACAAAGCGAAAGCTTGTAACGAGTGAGACGAAATCGATGAGCCTGGTGTGACCCGAGCCGCGTATAGCTCGTAAGTTTCTAAAAAAAATATCAAAATTATAAATGAACAAAAGTTCCGAAACTTTACCGGAACATTTCATTGTAAAAACATGCCAATAGTGGAATTTTTAATCCATACTTTTCCCTTTTTTCGTCAATCGAAGAACAGAAACTAAAATAAAAAAAGTGTGTATGTATTAGTGTACACACGTGAGAAGTGAAACTTCTTTATGACATCATTTTTCGAAAAATGATTTACTATTTACAACTTCACAGAAATTGGTTGAATAAAGCTAAATTAGATAAAGTTTATGTAAAAGGCTTTTATTATCATAGACATGGATACAAATAACTTTATAAATTTTTTTTCGCTAATCACTTAATTGAAATATTATTTTTCACGTCGCTACTGAGTTTCAGAAATAGAAATGTTCAGAGTTTCATGTAGGAGACTTGGTAATGGTATATGTACCTAGAAGGGGTGATAGGTAAACTTTTCAATTAATGCGATGTTATGCCATATAGAATTGTAGGAAAATTATCGAACGCTACATATAAAATCGAGTCACTCAATGAAAGAATGTGAGATATAGTTCATGTATGTCGGTTGAAAAGGTTTCAACTTAGATAATAGGAGAATGTAATATATACAACTGTAAATAGATCTGGGGTGTTGACAGAAAGTATATGTGACAGGTGGCCTTAGTAACAATTATGTTTATGCCACGATGACATTAATAACATTGAATAAATATGGCGTGTAACGGAAAAATGTTACCCAGAAATAAAGATGGCGCGTAACAGAAAAACGTTACATTGCTATAAAATTTCTCCCATACGCCGATAAAGAAGTTTCACTTCAAAAATATTAAAATATAGACAGTAATGTGATTTGGTTATTTACACCACCCGAGGCCCGGCCAGCGTCCCGCCTCAAGCGCCAATGCGACAACAGTTTTGTTTAATAAAGCTGTCAATATTACGTCTTACGTACCGCCTTTTTTAATGGGTCCGCCGTGTACATAGCCCTGTCCAAACTTTCGATCATACCTCCGCCGGTCCTCAATTTCGGGGCTCACCCCTAGTGCCAATTCCAATTTCAGTTTCGCTATCGTAAAGTACAATACTGAAATTTACATAAAAACCTTTTATAAAACTATGTAGTTCAGCCGGACAACACTATGATGCACACAGCGAAACTACGCATGTACAGGGTTGAGGAAAAAGTTTTTCGTATTTTATATAGAAATTCAAGAAAATTTTTCGTCAAATTTTATTTACAATTTCATATATATATATATGGCATTTTGTAGGTAGTGACATAATCTCATTACTGTAGAAATATTGAAACTTCTGATCAAAAAACTACGACAAGTAGTTTCGACAGTCCTCTCTTGATGTTGACCTAAACACTACCTAAATAATTCTGAAGAGACCAGAACAGATGAAAATCTGAGTGTGCAAGGTCGGATCTATATGGTGGGTGGATTAACATTTCCCAACCAAACTCGCTCAATATTTGCGGAATGGCTACACATGGTTCTCACCATGATCACGACAGACACACATATTCGTCATATTAATTAACAAGAAGAGTATTGTTTTTTAACCAAATTCATTCTGTTTATCAATTCCGGCCGTTTTTTCTCTACTTCGTGCTCGAGTCTCATCAGCTGTTGGCAATGGACATCCACGTTAATGGTTTCACGCGGTAGTAAAAGCTCATAATGAATAATGCCTTCCAATCCCACCACACATGTAGCATCAACTTAGTGCGAGTGATTTAATCAAATACATATCAGGTTAAAAACTATCCAGTATCCCAAGCTGGACCGAACTACAAAAAAATATAAATAAAGTTAAGGTTTTACTTCAATAATGCATAGAAGTTATACGTATTCATATTTGTTTTTTGTATCCTAATTTATGTTCCATATACATATTATATGTTTAAGAGAGTTTGAAGCACACCACTGTAAAAAGCATAATGAACATCCCACGTGAAGTAACGTTTGAAAGTGTTACCTCTATATATGATAGAAATATTTTTCCTATAAATTTTAGTTCTTTAATTTTAGTGACTCAATTCTAATAAATCTGATGACAAACTCTGATTTATTCCGAATATAACCGTTCACTCTATTCGCTAAGGTTTCTGCTCCTAAAATTTTAATTTTAGTCGTGTCGGTAAATATTAAGGTATACATCATACTATCGAAAAACTACATGTGTTGCAATAACTATTATAGTGATAGCAATAGTTGCATAACAAGAGTGATTATTACTATTGACTATTGAAAGTTGAGGATGTTTAAAAAAAAATTTAACGCGTTTGAAATATTATTTTTGAATTTATTTATAAAACTTTATTACTACAAAACTTTATTTTAAAACATGTATTACAAAGCTCGAAAGGAAGAACAATGTACAAGGTAAACGATTTTGGAAATTAATAATATATTTATTATGAATGATCTTTAATGTAACGACACCCCACACAATGGAGAGTGCGAAAAAAAAACTTTCTTCGCTAAATTTGTGTTTGGAAAAGTAACTCTTATTTTTTTATAAATGTCTTACGTAATAGTTTGACGGTTTGCCTAAGACACTTATATTTATGTTTTCATCAGAATTGATGAAAAAAAAAAGATAGGACTATAATACACACACGAACAGACGGATAGGGCGGAAAGATGAGGGTTCTTTTTGGCCTTCAGTTACATCTGTAAAGAATAATGGCGTCCACGTTCATCCCCTTAAATATTTCCAACCCGATCCGTGATCGTGCCGTACTTAGCTCTCATACGCGGCGTATGCGCACAGGGAGGTCGGAGCCTGGGGTCGCGCCCGTGGTGGCCGGCTTCACGGCGGACTCGGCGGCGTTGGAGACGGACCGGCTGGCGCCGGGCGACCGCATCTGCAGCATCAACGGCATCGCCACGGCGCGCCTCACCAACGACGAGGTGCTGCGCCTGCTGGACAACGTGGAGGAGCGCGCCTCGCTCGAAGTCGAGTACTACATGCCCGACTATGGTCCGTGCCCTATCGTTATTGTTCTGATAATTCATATTTTTTTCACTCGAAGAATTTTATTATTGCCACGAAAATACTTACAACATTAAGAATAATAACGATTGAAATGGTATTATCGTATTATTCAGTTACTTGTTTACATTCTTATAAACTATTAGTTTATTCATCAAATTATTTGGTATTTTAAAAGTAGTAAATAGAAATCTACTAAATATCATCATACTATAACATGCGCTGCATTTTTGTTTTATGCAGTTGTTTAATTGCGAAAAAAAATATTTAGATTAATGATCTAATTACTGTAATTGTAACGATTAGCATTATTTGAAATTTTCTATTCTGTTTGGTGCGATATGTTATTTCTTACCCTGCTGGAAATTAGTTATTATTTATAATTTCTAGTATAGACTTATGTTTTATATGTTTTTAACATAATTAAATAAAAACTTATCTAAAAAATCATACGAAAATAATCCAAATAAGTAAACATGAAAGTAGTTAAAACTTTGTCTTTCATTCGTCGCGCTCAGTAGAATATTTGCCCTCTATCGAAACAACTTCGATTTTTTTCTAAATCCCCACATTAAATTCGTCAGTTATAAAATAAAGAACATTATTATAGTAAAAAAAAAATATATACAATTAGTATACCCACTAGAGATCCGCTTCCAACTCGAGAGTTTCTTCCTCCTCCTCCTTAGTCTTCTAATAATATTGTACTTACGTTGTAGTGTTGTAGTCTGGTGTTCGCCTATATAAACTTTAGCTGGCTTGACATTTATTATTAGTGCATTGAATTGATGTCTTTAACGTTTAATTTTTATGTTGTGAAATTATTGTCAAATGCATAGATAAATAAATATAACAGGGAGGTAGTTTTTCACACAGCGTCCCAGAACTCCCTGTACGTGACGACGAAGCTGGCCGAGGTGCCGCTGGAGAAGATAAACGGCTCGCTGGGCATCACGATCCGCGGAGGCGTGCCCGAGGCCGCCGCCGACCTGGTGCTGGACAGCCGCGCGCTGGCCGCGCCGCCGCTGGTGGTGACGCACGTGCGCGCCGGCGGCGCCGCCTACCGCACGTCGCGCATCAAGCCCGGCGACCGCCTGCTCAAAGTGGACCACGTGAGCTCACTGCTTTACCCTCGCCCGTGTCTATTTTCGACCTGAAACGATCTCAAGACCATGTCTCAGCGAACGATCCCGGCCGATGGCGCGGTAGTTCTTCGCTACTTCGATCTCGCTCACGTCCGCTGTCGCTCGTACGAAAGCTTAGATAAGGTTCTTGACGGTCGTTGTATGCACTCTCACGGCACTCCACCGGTCGTCATTTTCCAATAAAAATGATAAATCAAATCAAAAAATATCTTTATTTCGTAGGTAATGAAATTACACTTGAAATAAATTCTTTTCGACATTACCACCCATTCCAAATGCTGACTCACCTAGAGAATGATGGCCAAGAAACTCAAGGCTTGCTCTTTTTACTCATCAATACAAAAGATTTAGTCATTTATAATTTAGTCGACATTTAAAAATAATATGAAATAACCTGATAGCAGAACAGCTCAATCCCAGGGGCTCTTTTCATTAAGATATTCCAACACGGTATAATAGCCCTTGTCATATACGATAACTTTCTTTTAACGAAATGTTTAAACTCGGCAAATGGCAAATTTTGAATTTCAGCTGGGATCTTATGATAAAAGCGCACACACAGGCCCTTAAATTGTTTATTAACTTTACTTAGACGGGTCTTTTGAGCAGTAAGACCGTTCTTATGTCTAGTGTTAATGTTATGGATGTCGCTCCTTTTTTAGAACGATTCTATATTTTTCTTGATATATACCAGGTTTTCCTATATGTATTATGATGCTGAAGTTAAGATATTAATTTCCTTAATTTTTTTTCCTGTAATATGTCATTAGCCTCAAATCATAAACATAGAATAGCTCGCTTCCGCAGCGCGAAAATTTTGTTAAAATCGGCTGCGTGACCCTATAATAAAATAAGTCATAAGACTATGAAAAAAACTGAAATAAACTAGTCTCGCGGTGCTTTCGTCTGTAAGTTGCCGAATTCTTTTGACTGCATATGCTACAGAACCAAGTCTTTTCGCTAATCTCGTAATATGAGAATTCCAACGTAACTTGGAATCTAAAGTGAGACCAAGAAATAGGATCGTGTCCACAATACCCAGTACCTCGTTATTGACCATTACATTTGTGTCGATCAAATTAGGATTAGACAGTACACGCAAACGAGTTATTTGTAGTAATAATAATTTCAGTATTCTTTCTTATATTTGATCACATTTTATATTCTTGTAACTAACAAGACTGCGCTTTAGGCTGCTGTCGGCGCAGCAACCAGTCCTACCTTTAACATACTCAGGTTTGTCGAGATAACCGCGTATTTGTTAAGTGTAATTAACTTATGAACATCGAATAAAGCTGTCAATAATTTGGATCAACATGATTGTTATGTTCTTAATTTAGAAAAAATATAGATTATTGTACAAATGTACTAATGGATGTATTTTATTATAAACAAAGTAATTAATTACTGTGCGGTTCTGCTTCACATATTGTGAAAAATTTGAAATACCAAAAAATCCAGAGGCACGTATCTACGTAGGTTTGGTGACAATCATATACCGATTTATTTGTGTACGGAGCACTAGCGACCGCCTACGTCTCCGCCCGCGCGACTATAAGCACATTCTAGTTTTCGTTCCAACCGCATTCACATAAATGTACTACAAGCGGTTATTTTTCGGTTTGATTACTAAACAGAGATGTTTCTATTTATGTATGCAAATCACTAACGCTTTCTCTAAACTGAGCAACTGCCATAATGTGAATAATAGAAATTTATTCTCTTGCTCACAATTCTTATTTTCTGAAAGTGAACGGTTGATATTCTTTTATGGGCAATTATTACATTTGATATAAAATATTCCTAAGAAAATTATAGAATTAAACAATATTTAATTTACAATAATATAGAATGCTGAGTTAAATTATAAAACGCGAAATAAAGTCTATTATTGTGTAAATTAAAAGGTATTTATTTAAAAGATATAGCGCTTGGGCATCGATATAATATATTGATACAATTTATTGTAAGTTGTTATGCTTTTCGTAGCTTCAGACCGGTAATAAATCCATTTGAACTTTAAATAAAAATGTACAACACTTTGGATTAAAAAAAAAAAACCTCTTCTCCAGATCAGATATGAATGTGTGCACAGATAAATCTTTATCACGGCATTCTCTAAATTGAAGTGTAAACAGATATAAAACCATCTGGAACCTTAGAGGTACGACAAACGAACGACTCTATTCACAACTTAAAAATATAAAGCACAAGTAGGTATAACGTCGAAAATAAAATTACATCAAACGACATAAATTTAAAATCAAATATATTTCAAAGATTTGTAAACATGCTTCACATTAAACCAAATTCTATTTCAAGAGTTGTTGGTTTTATTCAAAGGTGTGCCACATAAGTAGGTTTGTGCAGATTTATTATTATTTACAATACGACAATTAGCACTGTGGAGACGTTTAAAGTAATGCGGATGCGGGAAGCAAAGCGAATGGAGCTTTGTTCCCTGTTGTGTAATAGCGAAAACATTTCTTGTCGAGCGCGGTTCGCTGCCAATGTCAGAGTTCTGTTTTCAACCCTTTAACGTTGTACTTATAACTGTAAGGTATAATGATATAAGTAGTAATACAATACACGTATGCTATATACGTGTATTATGATTTGTAATACTACATATACAAGTATATTATATATGTAGTATTAATAATATATAATAGATTAGTCTATTAATATATATATATATATATATATACACCTTTAACATATTTTATTTATATATTATGTTTACCTCAAATTATTATTAATTTCTCACCCATCTTCCATAATAACTAACTTCTTCTGTATCTCAAAAATTTGATAAAATATGCAAATTTCCTTTTGGAGCTTATTAACTTCCCACTATAACAGTTGAAATTTTTTCATAAAATTAGGAAAGTTATTGTTTTAATTACAATTTTCAAAAATCGAAGTTTCATCAGACTTCAACATTTTGTGGTCCTAGGAAGCTTTGTGACCATTTTTAGAAAGATGTTCGTATGGTCAATGTTATGTATGTATATGTGTGTGCGTGCATGCATGCGTGCGTGTGGTTATGATGAAAGTATAAATCCATTACAGTAGGTGTAATGTTCAGAATAATTTGTGAGTCCGTCATCGCCCTTACAGATATCGTTAACTAACAAAACGCTGTCCGAAGTACATCAGATACTTCAGACCTGTCCGCAAGTCACCAGTCTCACCATCGAGTACGATATATCCGTGATGGAGTCGGTGAAGTTGGCCACCGGGCCCTTGCTTGTCGAGATCGAGAGACCGTGTAATGAGGACTTGGGACTGTTTCTCTCCAATCAGCGGTACTCCGACGACTGCTACAGTTCGGGATCCGACACCTACCAGCGGGTCGGCGCCTGCCACGCCATCTTCATCGACAGCATCCTGCCCGCCAGCATTAGTGACAGGTATGTCGACTTACGTTGTTTTAGCCACGTAAAAGAACGACTCTCGTAATATCTGAACAACTATTGTATAATTTGAAATATCTGAGAAATAAAAGATGGAGAAAACTAGTCAGTGCGAATCAGACACGCACGGCGAGCGTCTGCGCCGATAATTTATTTTTACAGACTGGTCCTTCTCATGCTCTACCATACTAATAATCACATGTAATTATAAAAATCACATTATATAAATCGTGTATTAAAAATGTAAAACCTAGGTGTTTGTTAATTATTTACCACACGAAATAGATAACTTTTTTGAAGAATACGAACTAGGGATATATTTTGCAATGTTTTCGAGTATTTTTAAACACTTCTCGGAATGAAAAAAATATCTGTGTATTTCCAGAAACCGATTAAAATTCATACGCTTCGTGATATACCTAAAAAAATATTTCAACATTTGTTTGCGTAATACTTATGTATAGTTTAAATCAGTACGAAACGTGTTAGTTAATACGATATTTCAACGTTTTTTTGAAATTCCTTCTTATAGCAGGTTAAAAATATTTGTTGTATATGTGTTGGAACTGAATTTTATAATTTGTATCTCGTCATTTGATTTCATAAATTAAATACGTCACAAAAAATATTTTGCAAAAGCAAACAGTATCCAAGTAGCATAATTAAAAAGTTTTCATGGACGAGTTAAAGCGGGCGCGTGCGCGCGCGGCCGCCGAGTGTTTTACATGTCGTTCAGTTTAAATTCTACCTAATCCGTTTTACGACAAGCATTGTTGTTTCAGCGTCTATGCTTTTAAAATTTGAAACGCGCGCCCGGGGCCGGGCCCGTCCCGGCCAGTTGCTCGTCGGACAATGGTTTGTTGTGCGCGCGCTCCTGCGGGGACTCCCAAAACTGCGAGCGTTGGCCGGCAAGGAATAAATCCCTTACCGAATAGCCAAGCCTTTATTGACGTACGACGCTACGATGGAATCGATTAATATTTTTTATGGAAACGGAAAAACTTCGCTTTACTTATTTAAATTTGTTCATTATCTATTTTAAGATCTTTTTATTTCCCGCTAAGAAAATTAAATAATATTTAAAAATTCGAAAATTACTGCTTTCAGTTCGATTTTTAAAAATCGAATTTTCATCAGATCTTGACATTTTAGGATACTAGGAATCTATTTTGATTATTTTTCGAGTTGTGTTTAATAACTTTTTGACGACTCTACAGGCTGCTACCAAAATTTAATTAGCTCCTTTCTGTAACCAGTTGCATCGAATGCCACAGTCTGGATAAAAATGGTTGGTTTTTTCAAGAGATATCGATGGAAAAACTTTTCAAAAAGCGTTTTTAAGAAATCTTTGAAACTACTCTTTCCAAAAATTTTAAAATCTTATCAACTTTTTTTCTTAAAAACGACGTCGATCATTGCAAACTACGTAAATATTTTTTTTAATGTATATAGATTTTTTGAACTCGAAGAGCTCAGAACGTATCGGAACTATATTATTAAGCTCGAAAAGCTTGGAAAAGCACTAAAATTGATCTAATGAGCATAATAAGCTCAATAATTTACTGCTTATTATTTTTGAACACTGAGCTCGAAAGTAAAAAAAGTTTCAGAGATGGCCGAGTTTGGTCCGTTTTTCAAATTTTTAACCTCAAGAATTTTAAAAACTCATAAACAGTATTTATACTTGACGACATCGTAACAAAAAGAATCGATAAATAACATAGTGGGAAGCTTTAGGGATGTCTTGCAAGGTTAACTGTTTATCAGTTTTTTTTTTGATAAATTAGCCTTGAACCATAGTATACTTACATGTTATTTTCTTAAAATTGTATTGTTAACCTCATGTTATAAATTAACGGACAATTAAATTAATATTAAATAAATATTGTTTTTAATGTTTATTCGTCTTGCTTAGTATTAATTTATTTTAGTATTTATGCATGATTTGTGTGAGAATGCCATCCTGGAAACTGTCCTATATTCTAATGCATATCATTAAGTCTACTTATTTTTCTACTATAAATAGTGACATATATTATTTATCATTGTACCACCCTCGCCGACGTTCGACTAAATGTCGCCCGCATGCACGGGCCGGCTCTACACTGCTGTACCTCTCGCCGCAAACGGCAACCTATCCCCTTTTATACGTAGGGCGCAATGAAATTTTCTGAAATGAATGAGAAAAAGTTACTATGAATGTTCAAAAATGAATTCATATTTTTCAAAATATCCGTTAGGCATAAATGCACTTTATCATACGAATAAACCAATTTTGAAAATATTTATGTCGCTTTTCCCTGGTGATCGCGTAAAAAAGGTTTTGTTACTCTTCGGCAGCGTCTTCTGGTGATGAAAATCGTTGACCCCGCAATTGGTTCTTAATTTTTATGAACAAAAAAAATTACAGTAGCCAGGTTGGGACTGTGTGCAGAATTGCTCGTAAGTATTACATTTTTCTCCTTCAAAAATTTATTTGTCTGTTAGGCCGTGTTAGAACTAGCATTGTCAAGGTGCAAGATGATACGTCATTTACGGTTTATATTACGGAGTGCGTCAATAACTTCCGGCAAACAAATGGTCGTGTACCAATCACTATTCACGATACGACAACTCTCTAAAGCAACAGTAGCCACGTGTCCAGTTTTATTAAAAAAAACAAGCAATCATCTGTTCAGAGGCACGTCGCTCGCGTGCCACTTTGGTTGGTTCCCGCTCATCTCCATGGACCCATACAGTCGATTGTATTTTTGCAATAAATCCATTTTTCGTCACCTGTTACTATGTCCTCCACCAAATTTGACGCCCCTTGCTTAAATCTAGTAATCCATGACATTTCAACAAGTGACGTGGGTCCATTTTTTGAACCTCAGTCAAATTCTGTGGGATCCATCGCGAGGATAGCGTTTTCATACCCAAATGTTTATGTAGAATTTATTGTATTTTACTCATGCCTATGTCTAAAGGTGTACGAATCTCATTGTAGGTCACATTCCCTTTTGTTTCGATTATACGGCGCAGAGCATCGATATGTTTTTGTTGTTCACAGCGGTGAACGAGCGACCATCACAAAATTCGTCACTGAGATTGATACGGTAGCGCTTGAATTCTGCATATCAGTTATAAATAGTCGTCTTGCATGGTGCTTAATCGCCAAAAGCAATTCGAAACTGAGCGAAGCTTTTCTACGATTTTAGTGTAATTTGACAGTTCAAAAAATTTTTGTAGTATACTATAAAAATTTTCACAATTTAAATCCAAAGTGATGAAGACACGCAATTTTTGAAATGACTCCAAAATGTATAAAAAATTGACGCTTTGATAAAACAAACTGTATTTTACAGCCAGAGTTCCATTTTCCATGTAGTAATTAATTTTTAAGTATAGTTTATGTAAGGGGCCATTTCCAGGCACATAGTGCGCTCGACGTATTACTGCATTTCCTTATCTCTATCAATCATTGGCACTAGCCGAAATTCGCAATGAACCAATGATGACCACGATAAAATTTTTTTGTAGGTCTTCATATTAAAATTTATATCCAAATGTAACATGTCATCCACGTATACTGCGGTATAAATCTGTAGCGTCTGTGTATATTCAATATTTTTTTTTTGTGGAATTTTGTGATTAACATAAGTTTTAATGACTTCCTAACCTAAGTCTATCATTTTTAAAATGTATGTTTTATGTCTGTCTATATGTCCGTTTCTAACTTAAGAACGGTTTAACCGATCTTAATAAACTTTGATAGTAAAAACAGGTGATTGCGCAAATGATGGGCTACTGTCTGTCGGCATATCTACATTTTTTTTATAATTTAAGAACGGTTTTACTGTTTGATAAAAATTTATGAACAGTCAAAATATTTTTTGTTGAAAATATCGTAATAAGGTACTCTCTGTCTGTCTGCCTTTTTGTCTATGTGTACGTTCTTTTATAACTTAAAAAATTGTTTCACTGATCTTGATGAAAATTGATTTGTAGTCAAAACATGTCTTTGTCTATTGATAGACTATTGTTTGTCTCTCTGTCTGTCTGTATGTATGTTTGAATGTACGTTTATAATTTAAGAAAAGTTGACCGATATTGATGAAAAATTGTGTTGTCAAAAATGTCATTGTACAAATAATAAGCTAATGGCTATCTGTATCTCGGTCTGTTTATATTTTTATTTGTAAAATTAAAAGTCGTTTGAAAGATCTTGATAAAAATTGGTGTAAAGTCAAAACATGTGATTACGCAAATGATAGGGTACAAGTCCGTCTGGCAATCTGTACATTTTTTATAACTCAATAACGGTTCAACCGATTGCATTCGAAAGGAGACTTTTCACAAATGTATGGATCTCCAACCTGTACTTTGTATAAGACTAATTTAAAAACGCCATTAATAAGCTATAATTGAAGCTATAGTTTTGACTATCATTTTGCCGTATTTTAACTTCCTACTTTGTACAAAGCTATTGAACTTTGAACTATTGAAATAATAGACGAAGCCATTTTTAATTTTTAATTTAAGTATGAAAATAATATTACTTAATATTAAAAAATGGCGTCAATGACATAATAAATATTCACAAGCGACTATGTCCGGGGGACAGAGAGAGATAGTCATACAAGCGAAAAAGAAGATAGCCGTGCATTCTTTATATTTAATTAGATTTCTGAGGACATCCTTATACAGATTTAAAGTCTTTACTAAGTAAACACTTTGAAAAAAAGGGTATTATAGAATCTGAAAATTTAGAGGACAAATGGACATAACGAGCTCGATTTTCAACAGGTATGTTTTTCTTGCAATAGTTGTATATGCGATTGTATTTCTATATAATTTTGGTTTGAAAAGAGCTATCCTCAAGTTTCTTGCTCGTTACTCGAGAGGGATAATTTTTTTACGAATTAGTGATCATTAAAAAAAGTGTTAGTGTTGAAAAACTGTATTTTTTTTTAAGTGTTAAAGTATATGTTACGAAATGAAGATATTTTGTATTTGAATTTGAATTTTCTTTGTATGACTGCATCCTTTTCTGTCCGCCAGACATGCTCGCTTGTGAATATGGACTTTATATTAATTGAGGCATATTGAAGTTTCAAGAAACGTTCGAAAATCATATCTATACAACTCAACACATTGACAAAACAAAAAAATATCTGTAAAACAGTTGACCCTGCAGACCATTCCTAAAACTTCCTGCTATGATATTTATCGATGTGTTTTTAAACTCCTTAACTTCAAACTTAAAGTTGTCCCAAAGGTCTAAGCTTTTCATATACAAAAATTTGACAAAACATTGGCCATTCTTGAAACTTTTTACTACTTTAGGATTCAGTCTTCAAAAATATACGTAACAGTACAGTCTCAGTTCGAAACATGGATTTTTGTACTTTTTGAAAACCTTCAACCTGAAAAATATAAGTTTAATACTTTTTCAGCTCGTCAAGTTCAAACATTTAAAATTTAAATAAAACGCCTTTTATTGATTTTTCGACTATGATATCTTTCGAACAGGTAATTTTATTTTGATTTGTTTTACAGCATTCGATGCAGTTTTCTAAGGAGGAAAAGGTGACGCAATACCAAACACCAATCTAGAGCTCTTTTTTAAAATTTTTCGTTAACAATGTCTTTCGAAAAAATCAAACGATTTTGGTGCAGTTTGCGACGAACAACGTTGATTTTTAAGATAAAATGCTGGTAAATTTTGGAATTTATGGGATACTTTTTGAATTTTTTTTTTAACAAATATCTTTTGAACAAATCAACCCTTTATCACTCGGAAAATAGTCGATTTAGATTTTAAGACTCTGAAGTATCAAGACCTGATGAAAACTTGATTTCGAAAATGAGACGGAAAATAATAATGTCACAATTTTATAAAAAATATTCAATTTTCATAGCGGGAAGTTAAAAAATCAAGACTTAGGAGAACTGAGCTAGAGACAAATATTGATAATAAAATTGTGAATTTGTAGCTACACCATAAAAGTCTTGTAAGATTTTCTAATTCTAAATTATGTTGTATTGTGTGAGCTGTCAATTCGCGGAAATCCATAGTAGACGCTTGCCTGCAACATGCATTAACATGCAGCATGCAACCCACCGCTGACCCTCGAATCTGCCTCTCCACTACGAATCTCTATCCAAATGATTGAATAGTGATTCCAGAGGATTGACAGATATCGAACACCTAAGCAAGTGTTATTTATTTTTATAATTATCTAATTCCGCCAACCGTTAAATTGTTAATTCTACGTACGTTTCATGCCAACAAGGCACATCCTCGGGAAATTGCCGACAGTCACATCCACCAGAGTGCAAGGAGCGTTAAAACAACCAACACAACCTCGTTAGGCAGGCCGCTGTCATGCAATGGCCAAAGAGCGACGAAAACATTCTTAAGGCAGCCACAGACCACCACCGATAGACATGCTTGTCAAATGTCACAAACTAACCATCACCAACTTTACCCAAATAGTTACAGGCAAGCGTCCAACAATGGCAATTTATAAACGTCAATTTGGTCGTTGAGCATATTATTATTATCTTTAGGTTTTAAAATTTCGAAGGATACCAAAACATTTAAATGTAGCCCCTTCTCACACACATGCAAGACATCTAATTTGTGATCATTACTAAGCTTATGACCGGTTTCTAATAGATGTTTAGTAAAATGGGATCTGTCTGATATATTATTTCTAAAGGCCGAAATATGTTATTTGTATCTTTTTTCAAAGCAATGTCCGGTTTGTCCTTTAAATATTGATTTATAATAATCACAAGTTAACTTATAAATTCCAGATTTTTTATTATTGTGTAATTAATTGTAAATTCATAATTTTGTAGAAACTTACTATATTTACAATTTTTCATCGTTACCTATACAAGCGAAATAACACTGACCGGCTGACGCTCGTCATGAGATCTTCGAAACTACAGAACCGATTGACTTGAAATTCGGCATAGTTATTCTTTTCGGGACGTAGACGCTACTAAGAACGGATTTTACAAAAATCCTATCCAAAAAAATTTGGCTACGCGGGTGAAGCCACGGGAAAAAGTTAGTGATATTATAAGAATGTAACAATCATTTTGTGTAAACAGGAATGTGTTGTAAAAAGATTCAATTTATTTCAATAGCAATTGCAGCCGGCTTTGTCCGATTCAGCATCATTGATTCGACCGTGACGGCTCAGTTCATTCCTTGTTCAAAAAAAATTGTGAGTGGTGCTCCCAAAGAATTAACAATTCAAAAAAAAAGATAATAGTAAATAAGTGTAGAGTAACAAATGGAAAATGTATTAAGAATAAACTCTTACGACAATTTTTCCAGAGGATCAAGATTTTTATTTTGTACATTGTTTAATAAAAGCTTGTTTCTGAAATAGTTTTTTTTATTCTGGTGTTTAATTCATGTGAAGTAAAGATAATTGTCTTTCTCGACACCTGTCCTCCGTCCGGCGGCGAGCGCAGGTGCGGCGCGCTGCACCCCGGTGACCAGCTGCTGGCGTTCGACGAGCACGCCGTGGACGGCGGCGCCTACTCCGCCGAGGAGGTGATGTGCTACCTAGAGCGCTGCGACGCGCCCTACACGCGCCTGCACATCGCGCCCGCGCACCTGCGCCACGGCCATCGATACAGAGGTTTGGACCGTCCGCGAGTTAGCACGTTACATACTGGAGATTCTTCATTAAAATTTGTAGACGAACATCGTAAAAACCAATAGTTTCACATTTTATAAGTATTGCAAAATGGCGAATTAAATTTAGTAACATTCTGTATCAAAAACTCTGTCGCGACAACTATGATTTTGTAGTTATGGAAAGGATATCGTTCGATAAACTGTAATCTACTTCATTTAATTTCAATTTTAGTTAGTTATTAGTCTTCTACTATCGAACACGAAACACTGGAACAGACCTTCCAAACGACCCCATATATAACCGCTTCTCGTCACGTAGCCGATCGACTCACAGTTAGTTCTGACGTGCGAACCTGTTTAAACTTTCCTTGCGTAATAAAGGAAATCGGATCGTTTGAGATTTTAATTAACTTCGAAACAGTTCGCCTGTATAATCGGAGGAGCCGGGGCGCGGGGGGCGGCGCTCGTCTTGAACATTCTCCGCGAACTGGCGGCCGTCGTTAAAACTCAGATAGTGTAGCCGGGGAACCGAGTTTTGATGTGCGCTTCAAATGGGCCACGAAATCGTAACACGTGGAGTTAGTGTCGCTCTAACTTTTAATATCCAATAATTTAGTACAAAACCACGCCCCACCTCGAGAGTGCTTTTCGTCTTGGTCGTGTGTGGCTATGACGGGAGGAGGGCGAGCCCGTGGAGACGGCGCCGAGAGCGACACCCGCCGGGTCGTGGACCGGCACCTGCGCTTCCGTGGCTCAAGGCCGTCCTCTTGTACGATTGTGTTCTTTCTCCTCTAGAAAACTCGGTGTCGGGTTCGTCGACTTTGAATGCGAGAAAACACAGACAGAGGAATTACAGACAGAGTTCCGTTCCGAAGCTGGGGATTCAAGATGATTATGGTGAGCCATTTTTGTACCTATAACTTATGATAGATTGTGTAAAAATAGATAGATAGAGCGACAGTCTTGTCACCAGAGCGTCGCAATCGACGCGAGTTCGTTGCCCGATGATGCACATCGACGAATGTTTTACGAATTCACTGCAGATTAAGAAATATCCATTGTTAATTGTCTCACCGTGTTTGAAGGAAGACATTGCCATTAGAACTGGGTGTCGAAGAAGTCTCACCGGTGTCTTCAAAGACACGTGCGGTTCTCGACAAGCTCGGGCCGGTGCGGGAACTGTTTTATGATACAGTCTTTTTAGAGTAGACTTGTAAGGCTATATACAAAGAAAATGTATATTTAAATGTCCAACCTACTGTTTCAATTTTCAACTTAAAAGGCTTGTCTTAAGTACACGAGCTGTACTAAATATATACTGTTCGTCAAACTAGTGACTTAAGGTGCATAGTTAGGTATACATATTGACTTCCCGATGACATTTTCATATAAATAACCTATGTTGATTCGATCATTATTTCTTATATCAAAAACAGCCAGTGTTTTTCTTTTACATGTAGTCCATTTTTACGTTAACCGCAGTCGTCACAAGCAATCTAGATATTTTACATTATTTGTGTGATTTACATCTCTCATTTGTATTCTTTTACAAGTATAAACAATTAAAATATTCAAATAATTTCCTGTAGCTCATTGTAAAATTCAGTGTTGCTTCGCGGAAGGTTAAGAACAAATCAGAGCAAAATCTGATTCATTAGTTTATTTAAAAACCACCACACTAATAAGACCTGAGTAAATGCTTACTCAGTGTTTTTTTCAGCCAATTAGGCTTAAAAGGTCTAAGTAAGCCATTGATCAGCCCGTCCGCTGCCGACAGACTGCGGGTCGCCTACTCCGCGGTCTAGTAACCTTGTAATCTATGGGTTTGTTCAATAGAGATTTATAAATGTTAAGTCAGGAAGATTCCTTGATACGTTTGGGTGAGAGCGATCGCAGCATGATTCATCTGCATTAGTCGAATGGCCGCTAAAGCTATCTGCCGTGCCCAGAGCCTCAGCCGACGTACTGCGGCGCGGCTCCGGCGGCGGGCGGCGTGTGCCGCGCGGAGGCGCTGAGCCTGCAGCTGGAGGTGGGCGCGGGCCAGGCCAGCGGACTAGCCGTCGCTGACGACGCGGGCGTGCTCATCGTTACGCAAGTCGCACCGCACTCACCCGCCTATAGGTCACCTTCTAATATTTGTACCATATATGTATAAAACTTTAAATTTATATTTGTTGTATTATAATTACGGTTATTTCATGAAGCAATTAAGCAGGAGGAACTTTTAAACGAAGCAACTTAAAAATTATAAATATTTTCAGATTAACATCCATTGCTCTTTCCATCCAGTGAACTTTACCTCTTGAGTGATACAATACAAAGACAATTATTTTTACTATCGTAATTGAAAAATTTATAAATTTTATTTTTTAGGCGTATTGAATATTTGAAACCGAATTTAAATAAATAGCATTAATCACATTTTTTTCATTTAAAACCTGGCTAAAGGATGGATTATAATTTTAGTAACCCATCTATATACGTTTATTAATATGTTAATCTCTTCTTGTGTAGATTGTAAGCTGGTCATATTTTGACAAATAAGATGTCATTAGCTTCACCTCAGAATACCGCGCGGCATCTTACTTCATAATACAGTGGCAATTACACTCATGGGATCATAAATCACAACATGGGAGTTGTAATTTGCATTTACATTTTTTTTTTTTGTTGCGATCAGCAGAGAAAGAGGGTACTTAAACTTTCATTGTCAAGAAATTTTATATGTCCTAACATGCCTACCGGGCAATCGACCAGAGTCTTAATCTTTCCGCAAATATTTATAGTTTCCTTCTTTTTCAGAACAACTTTTCCAAAGAAACCATAGTCATTGAAGTAGTCGTTTCTGAGAAAAAAGGCTTAGAATACGAAGACTGATATTTATGTGTCCGGAATATCAAAAAGAAACAAACATCTATCATACAATATGGTTTTATTGCTTTTCAAAATATTCGTTAAGATGATTGATGCATTTTTACATACGGTGAAACAAATTTTTATAGCACTTTTTTTATTCTGATTGAGCTATCTCCAAAACGTGCATTTTGAACGCAACAATGGCCTCTTCGCAGCACGAACAACGTTGACCACGTGATTTATTTTTCACGTTTGGGAATAAATAAAAATTGTTGAGTACCAAATCGGGTATGTACGGCGGAAGATCGGTCAATTCAATCTTTTGACCTTCCAAAAAGCGAATTGTGTCGGCCGACATGTGATAGCTCACATTGTCATGATGAAGAATGATTCTGCGTTATCGGTTGTTATTTTTTATTTCTTCAAAGACTTCTGGCAAATAAATAATCGTTTACCACTCAGAATTAATCGGCTTACGATTCTCTAGTGGCACTGTAACCATATGTCCATTTATATCAAGAAAACAGAATCACTTTTGTTGGATTCGGCTCATCTCGGAACACTCACACCATTGACTGTTGTTTAGTTTAAGAATCATAGCTATAGATCCAACATTCATCACCTGTGTAGATATTATCAACAGCTTTTAACACACGATGATTGCGCTTCTTTATCGTTATTTTGTATTAATCGACACGAGCCAGTTTTTGATCAATGCTCAAGTTGTGTGGAATCCAACGCGAACGAATTTTATTTGGAAATTTTCGTGTAATATCTTATGTATGCTCGTCCTACTTATTTATACCTAGGGATACCTGTATCTCGTGATATGTAACATAATGATCTTACATTATCAGTTCCCGCACAGCATCTATATTTTCTGGTACCAAAACCAATTTAAAACGATCTTCTTTAAATTCGTCCCTGAGCAGAAACCGCCCACGATTAAACTCACTAAACCGGTGATTTACAGTAGTTTTCAATGGTGTTTCATCCTTAATAAAAGTTAAAGTGAGTTAATCGATGCACTGTTTTTGAGTTAACCCACGCCAAAAATTGTAATAAATCATCACACGAAAATTTTTACAAGTTAAATCCATGGTGATAAAGATACGCAATTTTCAAATTGACGCTGCAATGGTACAATAATTGACAGTTATATGAAACAAACTATATTCTACAACTAGTGAGTTCTATTTTTAAATGTTGTAATTACTTTTTAAATATTGTTCCGCATGTGGCCTGTTCTGGATACATAAATAGCAGCCCTCGTATATACATAAACAATTTACACCGACAACCTTGTGAATACATGCGTAATGTCGTATCTTTCACCCCCCGGCCCCCAGAACTACGTTGTGACCTGCAGACACTTGCAGTAGATTGCTTAACCCAAATGCCTACGGTGGGCGTGTGTGCGTGCGTGTGCTTGCTTGTTATTGAACTTACACGTTGAAGTTAAACGACCAGTAGGTATTTTGTTAGCATAAAACTTACGTTTATGATATTGATGTTTTTGAAACTAAGATTATGTGTAATTAATATTTAAGTGTTTAATAACAATGCCTTTCACTGCTATGGAATATGCAAACATGATTTATTGTTGGAGTGTTTGTGGACGATCAACATTGAATCTGTGTGAACGGGAAGTTCAGACTATCATCTGTTCCGGTCAATGGCACATGTTCTGTCAGAGCAGCGGTTCACATTATATGAAGATACCAAAAATTGGTTGGGTTCATTCGTGGATAGCTTCAAAAGATAAGAAGTTCTTCAGACTTGGAATCTGAACGCTGGCTGAAAAATGGAAAAAAGTAGTTGCTAGTGATGGACAATACTTAAATTAAAATTAAATTACTGTTCTTTCACAATAAATATTATTTTATTGACAAAAAACGGCAGAAACTTATTTGTACCCCTAATACCAAACAAATAATTTACCATATGATATTTCTTTTTATATGTTAAATTAGTAGTTTACAAGTATTTCGAGTATAATTAACTTAACCTACACTACTAAGTGTGATAGCTCATAAGGAACCAATGTTTGATTCTATTTCAATATATAAATGTTTTTATAAATTACTAAATACTATCACCTGAACTTCTATGAACATTGCTGCGGCTCTAATACTTTATAGTGTACCTTACCCTGTCAATCAACAACCTGCGAGTCCGCAAGTAACATTGCGTGCTTTGTATAGTTTACGCGATAATTTGCCTTAGTTTGCCTTGTTTGCTTAGAGGTGAGAGAACACATGTGGAAAGTCGGAGACTAACGTAATAACATCTTCGACGACCCTTACATCATTGACTACATGAAATGTCAAAATAACTAGACGCCGCACCACTCGTCGGGTGGCAGAGGCGCGCGACGCGCCGCGCTTTCGCTTCAAAATGGTCGAGCATTTAGCAGCGTTGTGTTTATATTATTTTATATTATTAATAAGCATATTTCAAATGATATATTTTTGTTATAGTCACTTTGGCAATGTTGTTCTAAAAAAGGAAGAAATTATGAATATTTGTGAAAAGAGGCATGATTGATCCTGTCCTGTATACACTAGTTTGTGAATTACATTTATTATATAGAACTAAAGAAAAATGAATATTTATTGTTTTGTACTTTTATAATAAAATGAATTCATCGGGCACTTCTCAGCTTAAAACTCAGGCATTCTTTATGGACAATACATAATAAAAGTCAACGCTTCACACATTAACGTCATTTATGTCTTCACAATTCAGTAATTGTTCTAAACGAAACACCTAAATTGTTTTATACTTTCCAGTATTTTTAAAATTTTTCGCTATGAAAGTTGAAAAATCTTCAGAAATTGAAAAGTTATAGTTTTCAGTCCGATTTTAGAAAACCGATTTTTCATCAGATCTCGACGTGTTAGGGCCCTAGGAATTTATTTTGATCATTTTCCGAGTGATGTTTGTGGACATGCGTTCGTGCGTACGTGCGTGTGTGTACTTGCGTTTTCATAAATTAGGAAGGTACTGTTTTCAGCCTGATTTTAGAACATAGTGTTTTCATTGGATCTTGACGTTTTAGGGTCCTCGGAAGTTATTTTAGCCATTTTCCTAGTGATTTCTATATGTCTATACGTATTTGTCTACGTACATACGTGTGTGTGTTTTGAAAGAAAAAACTCAGAAATTGGGTTTTTAACGTTGAATATTTTTTAAAGTACTGTACCGTTAATTCCTATATTTAACTAGTTCTTCCGCTTAAACAGCGATGTTAAACGTTCCCGTCTGCAACGAAATTGAATGGTTTGTTCGAGAGATATAGTTAACGAAAAATTTGAAAAAAGAGGTTTTACAAATTATTTCGAAAATTCTTGATGGTTTGGTGTTTAGTGCTATGACTTTTTTTGCTTAAGATCTGCGTCTAATGCCATAATGCAGATCAAAATCGAATAACACGTTCGAAAAATATCATACAAGAAAAATAAAAAAAATTGCTTTTTTTAATACATAATATGTATATTTCTGAATGTGAAGAGAAGTATTTTTAAGTTTAAAGGTCTTAAAAAAGGACTACAATCGGTCTTTTGAGCATGACGAGCTCAATAATTTATTGCTACGTTATTTTTATTCACTGAGCTCGAAACTGGTAAGTAGTTTCAAGCATGGCCTACAAAGTTAACCGTCTCTCAACTATAATCTTAATTCAGATTTTTTTCGTTATAGTCGAGTGTCATTTTTTTAAACCTTTCATAAATACGTTTTTTTGGTTAAAATTTTATTTTTTCGATAACGGTTCTAAATAACAATAAACTGTTCATGGAAAAGAGGTTTCAAACAGGATGAAAGTCCAAGTTAAATTATTTGTTCGCCAACATTTTCAATTTATTAATGGCAATTGCAAAAAATATGTTATCACAAAACGACAAAATATAATAAAGGAAAATAATTTTATTCGTCAATATTAAATTCTTCTAAATTGGAACAAAGAATTTGTGACTATTCCATACACTTGGCGATTAATATTTATCATTTATGAGGTTTATCGTTTAAATTTAATTTAGGGATTGGATAATTTAGGGGTTTTTGCTTTGTAGATGCGGCTGCATACAGATCAGAGACCGCCTGCTGGCCGTCAACGGCCACGAGGGCCTGTCGGCGGACGTGGCGAACGAGATCTTGCAGCGGCGGAACGACTCGCACGCGCCCAAGTACCTCACGCTGAACATAGAGTTTACGATCCCAAACGCCATAGAGGCGGCCAGCGGCGTCTTCAACGTCAAGCTGGCCAAAACCTCGGCGGGGCTCGGCGTCACCATCACAGGTCTGTTATTTTTGCATAGTTCAATATTCTCGTACCGCCGCTTTTTCATATAGTTTTGTGATAACTTTTCCTTTTTATAGTTTATACACATTTTAAAAATACGTCCAGATTTTTCTCGAACATTGCATAATTACAAGTCATTTATTTTTACTCGCATAAACCTTAACACAGTAAAGGAGCTACACATAGTCGATTTTTATTTCATTATTTACCGTTCTGTAGGCCGATGAAGAACGTACAGACCCTCTATGTTTGTAGTGTATGTATATCACAAACCTTTTGTTTATTTACTACTGGTTTCACCCCGCGTGAATATTGAATGAATTCCTATACCTTTGATGTCGCCGGTCACAGCGTCAAAAATAATTTCAATTTCGGTCCCGTTCAAGTTTTTGATCCTGGTCTTGATCTCAATTCCGATTTAGATAAAACTGTCACAAAAGAACGTATACTCTTCCAACGAAAACACACGAATCGCCGTTAAATTATTATTTTGTGAAAGAATTTTACTCCCGTTTCTGATTCTAATCTCGGTGTTGCTCACAGATCTGTTTTCGTACTTGTTGATCATGATTTTTCCTTGGATATTGCTACTACAAAAAACTGCTACTACTGTGAAAAATTGCTACTGATATTTACGATAGTGAAACCGCGAAAAAACTTAGCTTACACTAAAACCTGACCAAAAGACATGTAAATAAAATAGTATTTCATGAGTTATAAGCATACAAACAGATAGACAAAGATATTCTGTTTTATAATATCTAAGGTCATAAATACTAAAATACTGTTAATAAACAATGTGGATGAAACGCAAATACTACAATAGTATTTAATGTAGCAGTTTCGTTTTTTTTTTTTAACTGGGGGTTTTGTTTTCAATTTGTTACAGCTTAGTAGTGCGTGGATTTTCTGTCGCTTTATTTTGGTGGAATTATTCCTCCATACGTCACTTCCACGTAATCTAAGTGTGCGATATAAACAGCACACGCTAGAAAAGGTCTCTAGAGGCGTGGTTTTTCCGAATTCATCGATAAATATTATCATAGATCGGCAAATTTGCATGAAATAGCTATACATTAGTGTACACGAACCTTCCCCGTGGATCGCTCTGGCTCTTATTGAAAACCGTTTCCAAATCCCAGCAGCAGTTTCTGAGATCAGCCTTCACCGGCAGACGCCGCGGGGGACTTCAATTTCTAATATGGAAGGATTAGAACTGTGGAGCTAACATTTAGTATGTAGGTATATATATAGCTGTAATCGCTACATAATTCTGTGTTGAAATTTTGAATACCTTTGCTAGAATTCTACTGTTAAATTCTATAGTAACTTTATAAGAATATCATAGACAGTATTAATGTCATGTTTAGTGTGTTTGACTTCGATTTGGATGTAAGATATACGTCTGTCCTTCTTTGGCGCCTTCGTTTTCTTACAAAATGAAACAGTTTTCTTCTGAATATGTAGTATAATTATGAATAAAAGGATTTTTACGATTTTGGAATGACTCGTGGTCTTTACCCAACAAAGTGTGGCAAGCGAGTGACGTTGAGACGCCGTGTTCACCATCGTCTTTGGTGTTGGATGACGAATGACTTCATTAGACAGGGATTATGAACACATAACATTATAGGGAGAATAAAGTTTTGTAAATTTACTAAACGATGTTGTTCAACTCAGTTTGGGAAATTATAAAATATTTATTGAAATGCGCAAAACATTTATCGAAAATTTTGTTCAGTAATGTTACATACAGAAATTGTAATTTTAATAAAAAAATACTATTAAATGTGTTTAATCCTTTCAGTGTATGGTGTTGTAATTGATTGTAATTACGTAATTGGTGTTGTAATTATACAACTTAATTCAATTCAGTTTAGGAAAATTACAATATATTTACAGTAATTTTACTAAAAACTTCCAAAATTGTATTTCGTAATATTGCCATACGAATTTTATTGAACAAATTGTAGTGAAAATGTTTGAAAATTTCAATATAACCAAGCAGTAAAAATTTCTGGGCATTGTATGTATATTGTTTGTGTGTTGTGGGCATAAATCCCGACCCATGAGGGAAAATATTGTCGCCACATGGGCACTCTGTATGGGCTTTATACAGGAATTATAGCGTTTGGATATATCGGCTCCATTTGCAAATTCACAGAAAATCAAAGTAAATGATACTTAATAACCTCTTATTTAAGTATCAATACTTCACTTAGTCTCGCTATTATAATACTCAGTTACTGTTATGTTATATTATAATACTACATAAACTTAATCAATACACATGGCGTATTCTGGCTGCTAGCTTACAGTCCATGCGTAATTTAACAGCGACACTAAAGATTGTTTTACATGATTAATAATGTTATAAAATTATAATGTCACATTATAATGTAAATGTGGATTATTAATTGGTTTATTTCTTCATTGAATAGATAATTGAATGCATTACAATTATTAAATCCCAATAAATTTCATTATAAACCACAGATGACTCTCCATAACGATTTTGATGGACAGCTTATGTGGTTCCACATACTTTATGGAACACTTTGAAGTTTTGCTCCTTGGGTATTGATCCTGTACTTCTACTACATAATTTATTAAAAGAAATTACCCATCGTAACAATTACGATGCGATAAGTTTGATATAAAAATGGTTGATATAAAAATCTTTTTAAGGCTTCAACTTGAAAAAATTAAAGATACTGTGAACAATAAATTGAGTTTAGGAATTTGAGTTGATGATTACAGATATTTACAATTATTAGCAAATACAATATGCCTAAGGATGAACAAATCTCATAGTAGGTTACATGCCTGTCTGTTTTGATCATACGGCGCACAGTATCGATGTTTTTGTTGTTCACAGCGATGAACGAGCGACCATCATGACATTCGTCACTGAGATTGACACGACAGCGCTTGAATTCTGCAAATCAGTTATAAATAGTCGTATTGCATGATGATTCATCGCCAAAAGCAATTTGAAGCTGAATTAAGCTTTTCTGAACTATCAAATTACACTAAAATCGTAAAAAAACATACTACGAAAATTTAAATCCAAAGGGACGGCGACACGCAATTTTTAAAATGACGCCACAATGTATAAACAATTGCCACTTAGATGAGACAAACTGTATTTTACAGCCAAAGAGTTCCATTTTCAAATGTAGTAATTACTTTATAAAAATTATTTATGGAAGGACAAACTTATAGTGCAGCACGCGTATAAAAAGCTATTAGTACATAAGTGTTTCAAATGCTTTGATGTATAGCTCACGTGCGTGTAAATGGTAAGATCGAAAGTGCTGGGTTTTAGGATTGCATATTGAGTTATTTTTTTTTTATCATACTTGTAAGGCAAGTTTTTAGAGCTCCTTCGCAGCTGGAAACATAACATTGATAACACAGATTGATAGATCAGAACCGAAACTATGTAAAAATCTTTGTGAGGCTTAAAACATATCTTATTTAAAAAAAAAACATAAGCTTAAGAATGTTATTGCTGAATATACGTACATGTTGTTTGAAGTTAACGTTTTCATATATTGTAATGCCCAGGTACCCAATAATTTTTGTGCGTTCTACGGGTGGGAACACGCAGTCAGAGACGGTTCAATTACGATCACATATTTTTGTCCTGTTAAATAGTTAGGCACACATATTTTTCTCCTGGTCACGAATACTGAAAGCTATTATTAACTTGGTTTTTTTTAACGTACGTACATATTTAAGTTTGCTTCCATAGCGGGAGTCAATTCAGGAACCTGATGATAACAAAACTACGGGTAAAGTTTGATGCTGCAGCTACATATCTATCATCTACATACAAAATTTAATTGCACCACTCGATAACTAAAGGATCAAAGAATTCGTTACATTTAGGGGGGAGTGTGAACCATCGCGCGTAGCGGAGGTGGAAGAGCCACTATTTTTGGGTCGTCTCGCTGTGTCACAAAATTTCTTCTTAGTATAAATTTGACGCGGACAAGCAACGATCTTCATTTGAATTTAAATCGTCAGCTTTTGTTAAAATCTGTCATTTTCGTGTATAAAATATTGATGAGAAATAGTTATAGAAAGTATATATAAAGTTGTTAAAGTAAAAAGTTGAAATAAATTATACAATATCGGTCTATAATCGCCAAAAGCCAAATCAAAACATAGAGATTGTATATCGCTGGTAAGGGTTTCTCAAAAACAATCCAAGGGTATGACACCCATTAACACTACATGATTGTCGGGGACGTAAAAGAATGAAGGCGTTCGAGCAAACCAAAGATGGCGCCAGTACGCCTGTGACTGGGGCGACCGAGGCTATGCAAGTGGATGATGTAATGACTACTATATCAACGCTTGACTGTATAGACATCAATTAAGTGCGAACATTGATTATGTGTGAACACCGATTATGTGTGAACATCGATTATGTGTGAACATCGATTATGTGCGAACATCGATTATATGCGAACATCGATTATGTGCGAACATCGATTATGTGCGAACATCGATTATGTGCCAACATCGATTATGTGCGAACATCGATTATGTACGAACACCGATTATGTGTGAACATCGATTATGTGCGAACACCGATTATTAAAAGACACATTTAGTAGCAGCTAATGCACGTTTCATTACCAGGTTTGTAGTTACAAACCTTCGCATTTCGTATAGTTATACGAAATGTGAAGGAATTTTTACCATTGAAAAATAATTATACATATAATTCGCTCAAATACAATATCAGCCGTTATGTACACATATTTACGTAAAATACACGGCTGTCTCTACGACATAGCCACTTCCCACTTTTTATTATTTGATATTGGATAGTCTTCTCGGTTCTATTTTATTACTTCCGGCAGTGATGTTTGAGGACAATGAAACATTTCTTTCTATATCTTATAAGCGAATACAAGAACCGTGTCAACAGCACAGAATATCAAATTACTACTGTTTGGAGTCTTAGAACAAAGATTGTTTATGTAAATTAAAATTTTATCAAAAATACTACACTGTGGCACTCCAGTGTCACGGGAAGCTCGCGACTTGTATAAGTTGCTGAATCTAACTCACTGATATCTACGTAAGATAATCCTTAAAAACAAATAGTTATTTTCCTTTCACATTTATTTTCTCCAGCTTGTTTATAAGGATCAGAATGAAGACTGTGTGAAAGGTCTTGGCTAAATCACAAAAAAAACACTGCAATACATTTATTCCCCACGTCAAGATTTTCTCACTGCAATGTCCGTTAGTACATGTACCGCGTTAGTGGTAGACTTTCCGAAACCGAAACCTAATCGGCTGTCTTATACGACAGATTACTCTGAAGATTATTAATTATTCTAAAATCTTGGAAATAGACGATAAAATCGATATGGGCAGGTAATTACAGTTACTTATACTTATACTTACGTTATACTTCTATCGCTCTTTTTGAGACAGGAAAAATTACTAGTTTTTTGAGATACAAAGAATGAAAAGAAAGAAAATTACGAAAGACCAATGAGTGGAGTTAACAGTTTAAGTTGTGATTTAACGAAGGAACTGAGAATTTTTTCTTTTAAATTACGTTAGATATCTAATCCCAGCGCATAATAAAAAAAGAGCAGAAATAATTTAGTTTGGTCCATTATACAGGAAAATAAATATTCATAACTAGGAAATTAAAATATTTTTCACGTTTATAGTGTACGAACGAATTACAGAACAAGTTCGATATTATTTGAAGCAGTACGGTTTATAATAATTTACTAATTAAGACTAAAAGTGCAATAATTTAAATATTTATAAAATATATTACGAAAAGATATAGTTTCTTTGTGACTTGCCCTTTTGACTTCATGATTTTGTAATGCAAAAACATAATGTGTATTAAATATTAATATTGATCATTTTACATTTTTCTATCTTGTTCTCATTATAAGTGATCATATTTGTTTTTATGAGAATAAAATTCATTAAATTCATTACCATTCTTGTGGTTAATTGGTATGCTAGCTGCAGTTGAACAAGTTAAAATAGTGCGTGTAACTCAAGGCTAAACGAGAAATAGATATAAACCGTAAAAGCACTTTCTGTGACACTTTATTGTTTCAGTTGAATTAATAATTTTCGTGTTGTTTTTTTGTGTTGTTTGTACACATATTAAGTGATATTTTAAGTATGTTTGCATTGTTAAATTTTGGAAACACATTCAAAAATAATTTAGCACCACATCTATTATATAAATATTGATATTTATTCTTGTCGAAGGTGAAGGATAAAAAAATGTAAACACTCAGAAAAACAAAAGATGTATGTTTAGAAACACTTTTTAAAAAAATGTACTACGGAACCACTTTAATACATTTGATTGATTTCACTTGTATACGTATTGATCAAGAAAACTAATTCGTCAATGCTCGAATTTCAATAAAATACCTCTCTGCAAGTGGTTTAATACATTCTAATTTCACTAATCAGCTATAAAATAAACTCGTAAACATGTCACGTCTAACGTAAACAAACAACATCTGCAATGGTCTGGGAATTTCTATCCAATCAAAATGCGCAAACAATGTAAACAACCACGCTTACGCATTTGTATATAAACAAGCAGAGTACTATTTTATTATTTTTTAAAAGGAGAGTTATCTTATTATTTGATTTAATCGTTTATGAGTGTAGTTTGCAACAGTATATAGATTGTTTTATACATACATAAACTATTGCTCTTTATAAATATAAACGACTTCAGATCTTCAATTATTTATTAAAATATTTGATTACAAAATACGAACCCGTAGCTTTTTTGGTTTTATTTATAGTCACAACTTTACAATAAACATAAACGATACGCCTTTGGCTGGGTGTTTATTAATTTGGTTTTACAGTTTCCTTTACAATCGAATCATGAAATCATTAGGTTGCAAGCAACGCGTGCTGAGCGTAGAGGAACCTATGGTGATATCGGAGGTCAAACCTGGCTCTGTGGCACACCGCAGCGGCGCATTGGCCCCCGGAGACCAGCTACTAGCCATCAACTCTCAACCCTTGCATAATCTTTCACTGGTGAGCTAAAGACTAGAATTTCGTAATTTTAGTTTTCTGGTTTCATAGTGCAGTGTGTGCGTATTAATTTTTTAATAAAGATCATTATCTTTATTAAAAAATAAAAGAATGTAACTACATATCTTCATTTTAGGATACAGCATTCAATATACTCCAAAATTCTCCAGACGACATAATAACTCTGAAAATCAGAAAGAAAGATATAAGCGAAGACTGCTCCAACAATCATAAACATAACGCCAAACTAACGCTTCAAAGTTTTAGTAACATAGAAACGAAAGCGGTAGTGCATAGCGGGGAGGACTCCGGCCATCACACGGATAGTCCCAACAATAGCGCTGGAAACGGAAGTAACGACAATGGAACCACGACAGCTGTATTTATAGTGGAATTGGTTAAACAAGAGAACGGCCCGATAGGCCTGACGATAGCGGGTAGTGAGGACGTCACTCAACCTATTCTTGTTAGCGGTCTCGTTGAAGGTAGAGATTAAAATATTACATAATTATATCTAAATTTTCACGAGTTATAATTGAATGTGTTTGTAAATAATCTTAGGTGGTTTGGCGGAAAGCTGTGGAAAATTGGCAGTTGGTGATGAATTACTTAGCATAAATGGAGAAAGCGTTCTCAATAAGCCTTTGTCGGAAGCTATAAAATTATTACAACAGAGTGGACAACTGGTGCAATTGCAAATGTGTAGAAAAGTAACAGGTACAGAAATTTTGTTTATCGATAATTTTCGCTCAGTTGTGGTGATTATCATTGAAGATATTCAGATTTGAGTGAAAGTTCTTAAGTTAAGGTAAGTGCGTGTGATAACTCAGGTAGTCTGGATAGCGGCGAGGGTAGTGCACGTGATTCCAGCCATTCCACTTCCAGCCCCGGTTTGTCCAACGATAGTGCCGTGGAGTCTTGGGATCAAAACACACCGATTCGAACTAGCACACAATGTGGTAAACGTTTACATCCTTATCACGGCTTTTATTTTTAAATCGCTTATGCAGTTTTCATCATATAGATGTTCATGTTACCCCTCCTCTATTCTACAGGAAATTCTGAGATGATTGAATATGCAGTACCAGATAAGAATAGATCGACAGATAAACAACCTTATTCACCGACGGACGAAGATAAACTGATGGCTTACAAAGCGGGGATACCGTATAGTACAAACGATCTTCCGTTACCTAACTATTCATTGAATAATTCCTTAAAAACATTTCATTACGAGCAGACGTGCATAGTGCCTGAAAACACGATAAATAACAAGAGTACTACGAGGGAGGATGATATGCAGCGGATAGAGATTCTCACCTCAAATATGAAGGACTGTCAGTTGCATAACGCGGAGAAGTCATCTTGTAAATGCGACTACGTGCAGATGGCGCCTTATGGCATCGTGTCTCCGAAGAGCAGGCGACCTAACTGGGATAGCGATTATTTGAACAGTGGAATTTATACAGTTACCACTCCCCAGAAATCACCATTAAAAACGGGTGCTCAGGGAACAAGCTTTCAATTTGCCACTAGTCCAATTTACGAGAACGATTTACCAGGTAACTTGCAAATGTCAGCCGCAGTGAACCACATTTCAGTATCTCTGTTCCAATTTTCCTTTTCTCAGTGTTTTTTTTTATGAACCTCTTATATCTACCATTTTTTAAATAAATGAAAAGGCACAACAGCTTATTTGCAAGCAAAGCTTTGAAACTGGGACGAAAATAAAAAAAAATCATAATTTTTTTTTGTTCAAATAGCATTTCGCTAAAATATAATCCATCGAGTAAAACGTGTTCTATTTTTTTATTATAATACGTATACTATGAATTTATTGGTTAATAACAATGATTATGAATACAGGTCTGTACAGCGGTGGAAGCGGAGAAGGTCCGGGCGGACGCGGCTCGGTGCATCACGTGATCCTGTACAAGGACGCCATCTACGACGACTACGGGTTCTCGGTGTCGGACGGGTTGTACGAGCGCGGCGTCTACATCAATCGCATCCGCAAAGGCGGCCCCGCCGACATCGTGGGTCTGTTGCGGCCCTACGACCGCATTCTGCAGGTCTGTGGAGCGCCACTGCGGAGAATTTGGCGCAGACATGAACTTCGTTTACCGTATTCAGAATCAGGGCAGGGCCTCTTTATAATTCCTTTAATAGAATATACAATAATAGAACGCTGACTTTGCTCTTTGGCTTTATAATTACTGAAAGTACTGTGAATTCATTTATTTAATAGGTGATATAAATAAATATTACATATATTTAAGCATATTTCTACTCGTTGCACGAAAGTCTGTATTAATTCAGAAACAAGAAGCAAAGGTAATTTCTTTGTCTCTTAGTTCTCCTTACCATTTGATTATTGAAGTTTCTCGTACACGGCTGATCTTTTGTATAAGTTAATTTTCCTTGTCGTTCACTAGATTATAATTGAATATTATTACGAAATATTATGTTCGTCATCCATTTTAGACTTTGGAAAAGCTTAAAAACTTGCAGTACCTATTGAAGTGTCGTGTTTTGTACCAGGTGAACGGCACCCGCACCGTAGACTACGATTGTTGCTTGACGGTGCCTCTGATCGCAGCCGCCGGCGACCGCCTAGAGATCGTGGTACAGCGCCTAGCGCACACGCACGCGCCCGCGCCGGCACCCGCACTCACCCTCGCGCCCCTCTCTCCACACACGGTGACCTACTTTATATTATATATACAAAGAAAACTGACCAGCGGATATTTTGACGCATAGCCAAAACTTGAGTTCAGAGAGTTGAATACAGTTATGTGTAAAATCGAAACAGTTGAAGCTACAAGTGTTGAACTTAATGTTATTGTTACTTATAGAAATAAAAGAAAAAAATACGTGTTTTTTAAATTCAACCTGAAGGAATGAAATATTGTGGTGATGTAAATCAAATCAAATATAAAATTAAAATAAAATGATATGTTGTATAGAAAATCGAAACTGCCGAAGGTTTTTATGACAAACTTGTATTTTGGGTAATCATTACTAATAAAAAATTATGATATGCATTATTCTCAAAATGAAATAAAATATTCAAAACTGCTGGAGCTATTGACAACAAAACTTATATTTTACCTGCAGATTGCGAATGAAAAATGATATGTATCATTTTCGGAAAAGTAGTTCTAAGAGGGTGAAATAAGGGCTAAAATGTTTTGCAGTTACTATGGAGCTATCTATTGTACGCGGGAAAAAAATTAAAAGACTTGACTTCATTTTCAATTTCTGCCACTAAAGATTGAAACAGGCGAAATCACGACTGAATGCGATATATATATATATATATAGGGGGGTAAAAGTGTCGAATAAGTAAAAGACTTTGTATAGTTAGATAGTCTGCTTACAAATGAAGGTTAACATGGTAGACATATTGTAAGGAGAGTGAATGCAGAAAATAAAGTGAATGGGGCTTTGCTTGCTATGATAATAGTAAAAGTGTCCCACGACAAGCGCGATTGGTTATCCACAATGGGATTCCGATCCCCGTTATGTATGATAATGAAAGTTTGACATGGCAGAAGATAGAGATACGATATCTGCGTGTGTGTGAGGAGTACCTGATTGAAAGATACAAATTGAAAGATGTATGAACAATGATGTCAGACAAGACAAGAAAAGATTGATGGATGTCGGTGAATCTAGAGAGATACGCATCGTCCTATGTAGAACTGTTTGATGTTGGTTTACATAAAAACATCAAACACATAAAATTTTCCAAAATGCAAAACTAGCAACGTAGTTCTTTCACATCACATAAGAAGCCTTCCCGAAAGCAGACATTACTGCCGAAACTGTGGCTAAGGCCTTAATTAATGGGTGGATCTCGCGATTTGGTTGCCCTGTCGATATTATTACCGACCGCGGGACGCAGTTTGAATCAGCCTTATTTAAGAGTCTTGCACAAATCGCAGGATTCCAGCATCAACGGACTGTTGCATACCACCCATCGTGCAACGGACTCGTGGAAAGATTCCATAGGCAGCTCAAGGCTGCTATAGTCTGTCACGAGAGCGCAAATTGGGTTGAGTCTCTGCCACTAGTCCTACTAGGCATCCACAGTGCCCTTAAGGAAGACCTAGAGACGACCTCCGCCGAATTATTTTATGGCCAACCACTCCGCTTGCTGGGAGAATTTTTTGATGAAAAGGCTGATTTAGACTATATGGTAGATTTAACAGAATTAACGTCAAGACTACACAGTAGTCCGAAATCTAAGACCATCGCCCTCGTCTCGCCATAGTGGTAAACGGGCCACATTCATACTGAAAGACCTAGCCACTTGCAGTCACGTATCCTTACGTGACTGTACTATCGGTGGTTCCTTGAAAGCGGCTTACACGGAACCCTTTGAAATTCTTCAGCGGAAAGACAAGGTTTTCACCATTTTAGCAAATGGGAAAAAAGTAACAGTATCGATAGATTGCATTAAACCGACCTATATACTGAGTAACCCAGATACCACTCATACAACATTATCTCATTCCACAGCTCATACAACACTCCCAAATCCTACAACACGAATACAATGTCATATTCCACATACAGATGACCGTAACTTACCGAAACCCAAAGAACATGCTTCACCGGATACAGAAAAAAACGTTGTTAAGAAAACGCGTTCCGGGCGCCGAATAAAATTTCCGGATTATTATCGACATTAGTGAAGGACTCGGTAGGGGTTATGTAATAACATAAAAATAAATTTTATAGCAATAAAAAAATATATAAAATAATAAGATTATGTACAAACAAACCTTCTTATCTCTTATACATAAAGAGATTACGTCTACGCAGGAAACTGGTCGGCCGCGCGGCGTTCAGGTTTCAGTTTTTTATTCAGCGGATCGCAACGTAAGCCACGAGACGCACGCCGCCGACCGGCCGAGCGTGTAGCCTTTGGCGCGCCCTTTTGTAACTCTGAACGTAATAGAAATTCTTATACCATATTGTGAGTGTCCAATCTAGTTTAGTATTACAGTCTAAGTGAATTATTCTGGGAGTGATGTAATAAACAACTTCCGTAGCAATCGATGGTGTTTGCATTTCTTCCCTCCAACGATAATCCACTCACTTCAAATGCACACTTGCGCATGCATTCACGAGTACCTAATCGGATAATGGGAAGTTATTGCTTCTTGAAGCTAGGATTGTCTCTTTACGAGGAAATAGTTAACGGCATTGAATTAAACATCGTTTGCTAATCCACTTTTGAAAACGAAATACAATTTGCACTATGACTTGTTACTACAGTTAGCAAGTCCTCCACGTCTGATGATGGCGATTTGCAATATGTTCATCGAAATAAATAAAACTGAAGAGGCATCGGTAAAATGTAAACCGAAACTAATATAGAACCTCGGTAGATAGAATGAAACAGTTTTAAAACAACCTTCCTTTAAAATTCTTGAAAGGCTATGAAAAACTACCTTTTTCCCACGGCTCCATCCCCGTAGATATATAATTAATTTCTCAATTTCTACATAGATTTTCATCTTGCTATCATTGATACCAATCTGATCCTATTTTTTATTTAAGTTCCGATTTTGCAGATCCTTCTGATTCCGTTTGGTTCTTTATTTTAATCCTGCATCCTTCTCTTTTTTCCGAACGCGATTTCGTTCACGATTTTAAGATCGATCCCGTTTTAGACATCGATTCTACTCTCTTGTACATTATTTCACAGGTACGCATTAATAGAAAGTATGAAATATTATGCGGGTAATCCAAAAAATACTCTATTTGTGTGCAAACTTTTATCTAGATCCGTCCAGTCATTTATGCGTAATTGACTTACAAACAACCAAACATCGTCACAAAGTATCACATTGTAATCATATTATAATGATTACAATAGTATAATTAATATTTATAATAATAATATAATTTATAATAGTACTGATACAACACTCACTGTAAATCCTTATCGTTCCTTTTAATTTACTATGACTTTTTGTATTATTATATCTTTAATGTATTAGCTCTATAGTTACAATCGAACTTTTTCGCTCTACTTTACCTTCGCACATCATACCTTCCTCTCCCCCTCCTTCTTAATCCTCATCGCCCAGTCTAATACCAATCTTTCTCTAAGCAAGCGAATAATAATCATGGCCGATAAAATAAAATAAATGACGTTGAAATATTCTAGTTATAAGCAGTCACACAGATAAAACCAAAAAAATAAACAGTAAAATTAATGTTTTACGTAACAATAAATTCGATTAGTTTTTTTTTTAATTTCATCATAATTTCTTTAGTTATTGTCGAGTTACAAGTATACAAACAGACAAAAAGATAAACGGTCTGTAACTCATGTATTATAAAATGGTATGTTTTATTAGTTCACAAAATTTCTTTAAATCAGTTCAACCGTCATTGAGCTATGAAAAAACATACAAACAAATAAAAGGTCCGTTTCTGATGTTAAACTATATCTCCACATTAAATTTCATAAAAAAGAAGTTGCTACACTTTTACATTTATAATATTAGTTTGAACAACGCAATAAGTATTTTTTTTTTATAATGGCTGTGATGAATACGCCAAATCGACGTAATTTACAGAAGTCGTTTACAAAATGCTATTTATTCTATACAATTTTATGGAATGTTTCATTTATTTTTGTCTTAGTAGATTCACTTTTTTATGAAAGCTTTGTATTACATTTCAAAATATTGTATCTATATCCTGCCGGTTAAATGCCACAACTTATTTATGTTTAAATTATATTTATTTTTCCTTTTTCTTTATGTATTGAATGTTTCTGTATGGTTACTTTACGATTTGTCAACCTCGTATGTAATCAAAGATGAATATGTTTATGTTATAAGTTATGAGAAATTAGAAGGAATCACAATCCCGAACACTGAACAAAAATAACGTTTTTTATTTGGTTTTAGGAGAGCCGCACCGGCGCAGGCGCCGACGACCGCATAGTCACAAAAACCATCTAGTGTATGACCCGCCTCTAGGGCGTTCCTCTCCAGTGCATCTGATGAACTTACATATTCTTAAAGAAAGTGTTATTCCAGTGATCGTCGAAATGAACAAGATTTGTGACAGTGACAATTTGTGCATCCACCACCGCCGTTATGGTTAGGCGATGTATCATTTCTACGAAATCGATGCTACTATAGTATGTTTTATGTAAAGTTTTTATTTAACAAAAAGAAAAACATTATTAGGTTAACTAACCAAAGGAACTCAGCAGGGTGAGGGCGCGCGGGCGCCAGCCGCCGCCGCGAGCCCTTAGGTAGACGCAGTGATCAAATCACCTAACGTTAGATAAAACTGAGTTAGACTTAACGTAGCCTAGTTTCGTACGAGATATCGAAGTGTTTCGAAGCCCGAGATGTGCCTGCGTTTAGAAGTGAATTAATGTCGTACTTAGGATGTTTGATAAGGACTAACGTTCGCTCACCGACCGCCGCCGGCGCCGCGGCGTCGAGGCGTTTACGTTTACGGGTATTCTTTCTTTGTCTAACCAAGTTCGTGCGCGCCGCCGCGTGCCGTGGCGCTCGCCGCCGGCGCGTGCGGCGCTCTCGCCTTCCATAACGATAGTTTTTCTGATTTATTTGTGGAACTAACATTTTTCACTTCAATACGTTTTCCCCTTTATCAACATTCGACTGTCGTTGGAAAACTAACGACAGTCGAATGAGTTCGGTTTTTTCAATTTTCTCTCTGCAACCCCCGAACGACTTACTGACGCCATCGGTGACACTTTTAGATCAGCGGACTCTTATTATCAACTCGAAATCTAGAGTAGTCATTAAAGTAACGTACCTTCGCCAATCGTCATACAATTATTTATTTTTTACTTGCACGAAAATTTCAACCATTTAAGTATTCAATTATTCATTTCATTTATTGCTTGAGACATCATACTAGTAATTTACTATGGAGTATATTTTTTACTGTTTAGTTTTGGAGGTACACTTGAATATGTACGAAAAAGTGCCGACCCATCTCCCTTCATCTCCAAAGGGAGCCTACCAAACGACTCGAAAAAATTGTGACCGTAGTAGTAACCATAGAAGGTCTGGCTTGCAGCAATAATAAAATAAAGTTTCAAACATTTACAGTTATGGAAGAATATAAATAAAAGTAAGTATTCTTACTCACTTTATCTAAAACTTACAAACTATTGACGGCCCAGCGCAGGTTCTTTTTAAGTATCATTTTACGCGACCTGTCAGTACGCGGCGCTAATCGCGTCGAACGGCTTAGCAACGAGTGCTACGAAATGCGTATAGTACAACGCACGAGAGTCTGCCGCTGTGAAGTTTGTCACGAAAGTGTCGCAGTGGTGTAAAATAGGAACGCGAGGGAGAAGAATGTAGTCGAGAAGCATTATACCTGCGCACTGCATCATTCGTAAGCATTCAGAGCGGCAGAGTTTCGTGCGTTATACTGTATGTAGTGTGAAAGAGTCGGCCAGCACTGGCACGTCGACCCGCACAATAGTTGTCGGCCTTGTGCGGGTTTCTTTTAAGTTAACAACACTCAATTCTGTGTGATATGTATTGAACTTCGAGGTTTTGTTAAGTTATCGATCGCATTGTAAGCAACCTATTTTCATATTGAACCTTATAACTACTTGTACACTTGTTACGAATCGACCTGTGTCTACGCCTGTACGCACTGTAAAGTCTGGTTTTCATTTCTTACATAATGTCGTAGTTAATTGTCGAACGTTCGGCGCACGACGCACTTTGTTGTAGTTAATACGAATATTTGATAAGAGTAGAATTATCAGTGGTCGTTAAAGGAAAACTTATTATTGGAATCGTTCGACACTCGGATGGTATTTTATTTAACGAGAGCTTTCGACAGCTAATTTAGTTTAGAGATAAAAGCGAAATAAATTAACGAGAAGCACGACGGAGCCGCGACGAGGTGCGCAGCGGGGCGGTGGCGGGGGCGGGGCTCCGGCGCCCTCCGCCGGTCCGAGTGACATTGTTGAGGCTTTCCCTTCGTTAATTTTGTACTTAACCCGTGGTACTTAGATAGACTTTTTCGAATGAGCGGCGTCCTCGCCCCGCCGCGCCGCCCCCTCCAACGCCAACACCCTTTGCAGATATCACATTGTCACATTTTATTTTTGTACTCGTCGTTTTAATACCGTGCAGATAACATATTGTCAATTAAAATGTATTAGATATACCCGGCCGAGGTGTAGAGAGTGACCGTTCTTGATACAATAAAAGGATATGCGTGAACATGTGCGTTTTTGTGTACTCCCCTTTCCTGGTGTGTGTTGTCGACCTTATAATTTAAACTAGTGTTTTGAAAAACGTATTTGAATCATAAGCGTATTGTCATGTTGTGCAGTATTTTCTAAACCAATATCCAGGAATAACGTTAGTACTAATTCAGAATAATTATTGCTTAATATTGAGTCAGAACACAACGTCATCGAGTGATAGGTGGTGAGGGTAAAAGTGTAAACGCTGTGCGATATACAAAATAATGCTCAGTTTGATCTAATAAAGTTGATTCTAATGACCCAATTCCTAGAGGCCTTTTAAACTGCTTTTCGTTCGGTGGGTATATGAAAACTTTTGTTTTTGACGTCCCCATGCCGATCGCCAGCGATTACCGTTTTGGTTTAACCGCAACAGACCAGCGGACAAGTGAGATCGGTGCCGTATCGGTATGACAATATAAGCCAAAAGTTAAATTAGTATCTATTAGTATCTATCTATCTATTAGTAACTAGGAACAAAACTGAAAACTGGACCGGTATCGAGATCGGGGCTGCATCATAAAGGGGTGCGGGACCTGGATAGGAACCGGGAACCGGACCGGAACCGACATCGAGGTGGGAATTAGGATTGAGAAAGGGAGAGATCGACAGCGAGATTAAAACTAATCTGTATAAAAGATGAGAGAAAGATTTTTATTTCCAAGGGAGACAAAATGCGCGTAAAAGATAAAAACGATGTAAAAATAGTACTTGCCTATGTAAAGATCTGTTTGAACTAATGGACTGATTCAGAAAATTATATTTTTTTGTACTTTGATTCAGCATAGGCATCGGAACCATACCGAGATCGCATTATATAAAGGTACATCTAAACTTTCTTATAAAGGGGATGTAAATGCGTTAACCGACGTGAACGCAGACGACGCACGATGCCATGAACGCTGTTTCGTGAGCATTTCCTTCGATAATGAGTCACCCTTCTTAAAATCAAACAAATTTAAATGAGCTCCAGAAAACCCAGCAAAAATCATGATTCATGTGACTCACCGCACGAGGGCGGCGCGCACGCGACGCGTCACCCGCCAGCGCGGGCACTCCTTCGACACGCTCCCGTCACTGGCGCATTGCAGCCGAAGCGACGATTGACATCTGTATCGGAAACAAGGTTGTTTACGTTAAAAATGTTCGTTTATATTTACTAAAAACTTAAAAAAAGTGTGCGTATATTGTGCACAGATTTACAAAGTGAAACTTTTTTACAACATATAATTTTTATTTCATTTTTTATTTAAAATCGACATCAATAATACAGACGGTGAGGGTATTATATCCTTCGGTCCATCGGGAGTGTATGGTCATTTACATGGTGACAGAAACTTAAACAACAGGAAATGGAAAATAAGGAAAGGATACGGGGGATAAGGATATAATTCCTAATAATAATCATTATTATTAGGAATAAGATATTTATACGCCTTAGGATATCTAATATCAATACTGAGCCGGGTGATTCAAGTCAAAAGGATACAAACTGTCAGCACTTGTAACATTGAGTTCACTAAAAGTAGCAAGGACTAAATCCAGATGTCATTTATTTATATTGAGGATTGTGTTTAATTGAGACATGTGTCAAAGATGCATGAAGTCAACAAGAAGATGAGCCCTTTTGTCAACAGGATCTGTGGCAGAAAGGGTATAAGAGTTAGTAGAACGCATCCATCTTAAGTGATGGGTATTGAAATCACCTATCAGCACAAATTCACTATGTTTCTTAGTGTTCAGAATTATTTTTTGACAGTTATTGTAAAATATAGCAATATTGTTATTCGATAGGTAACTGGCTAATAACATACATAAATGCTTATAATAGAATTGCTCTTGTCATTCGGTAATATAATAATCCAAATGTCCTCTGTACTACTTTCCCATGAGGTTTGATGAATAACATGCAAGTTTTTCTTAGTAGCAATGAGAACAACGCCGCCACATGTTTTGCTTACAGAAGTAGTGAGACGGTCCCTACCAAAGACGCTACACCACGAGTCAAACATTTCACCGTCAAATATAGAATCGTCTAAGTTTGTTTCAGTAAAGCTACAACATCGTAGTTTCAATTCAATGTACTAAAATAAAACTCAGTAGTTTTAATTTTAATTCTATTAACATTTTGATAATAGAATCTAATCATTTCCGAGTAAAAAAGAACCAAAAGTGGTTAGCCAAAAAGAAAAAAAAGAAACTTAAAACTAATACAACTGAAAATAAAATTAGTAAAGATTTACTTGTGTAACTTATAAAGAAAAGCAATATCTCTTATACAAAATGCAGATCCGCTGACGTCTTTACGCAAGTACACCTGTCCAAATTTAACTCAATCATATTCGTGATTATTTTCCCTGGCGTATTTTCTTGCAGTAACGTGTAGTTGTTTACATTCATGAGAAAGATGTTCCATAATATAGATTCTTCTACTTTCACCAGCAATATCGACATGCTTAGAGTTGAGCATATCTTTAGAATAACCCTTGTTGAAACGATGCGTAGCAGAAAGTACGAGATCTCGAAGTCGTGGTGAGGCCACAGTGGCAAGAATGTTGCGAGGTCTGTCCGACGGCGTATTAATATTTGTGACCGATGACAGGCACGAATGTCGGTTTCTAATATGGGTCATTCTATTGCAGTGCAGATTTTTCTGAATATTCTATTTTTCTAAACATTGTCATTGCAGCTTTTAGGTACCGCCTATACTTCACGCTTTAAGCTCTTGAAATTTTTTTTCACATGTGAGAGCCGGTTATTTAATGATTTAACTACACCTTCCAGTTTCAGTTGTTTAACTACCAAGTTCTTAATTATTTTGTCATTTTTATTAATTCTAATTTCAAGTCATTCTGCTCTTCTACAATGAAGTCTGTCGTTTTAGTAAAATCACTCTTTAGAGCGGATATAGCAGAGTTAAGTTCAGTAGTGATCATGGCTTTAACATTGTCTGTTAAAGCAAAGCGTAAATTTTGCATGACAACTGACGTGGAAGCTAGTTTTTGATCGAGCAATGCGCTTATGTTTTCAATAGCGAGAGGTACTTCTTTCGTAGGTGTATTCTTTCCCATGAAAAAGGATGAGTTATTGTCATTACGACTATTATTCTCGACGTTCTCGCTACGCAGGTCTGCCGACATGGCCGTATCGTCTATAGAAAATGAAAATAGTTCACGTGCCGGTGTGTTGTCATTTTCATTGCGACTGTGATATTCTCACAAGAAGGGCAGAGCCAATAACGATTCAAATCATATTTGTTGGCAAGGTAATAAGTGATAGTAATATTTAAGCATGCATAATGATAATATTTCATGCATGAAAAACATCGAAGCAATTCATTGGAGTCAATTTAACCGTTACAAGCCAAGCAATTTATGTCTCGTGCAGTATAGGACAAAAGCAGTGTCGCGACGAAAAGGCCTTAAGCGCTGTACAGGTTGCGTCGCTTACGCGTTATCGTCAGCACAACACTAAAATGTATATAAAATACAGTATTTAATAAAACTTACAGTTTTATCACCTGCTATTAATCACTATTTCACTAGTATATGAGTAGATTTTATAAATAATATTGAAATCTTAAAGTAACGTATAACTTTTCTCACAAAAAAAAACACTTAAATTTGAAGAACGGTTTTGTTACGACACGATAAAGGGCGCGTCCGGTTTAAAGAAAAAATACATCACATTGTATGCAATTCTTATAATTTGATTATAATGTAAACAAAATATCTTTCATGTCATTACGGAGAACGACACCGCGCCATGGCGTTTTTCAGAAGACTGACCTGTAAAAAAGCTTTTCGTTCGTTCTCTAACGATCGATCCTTCAATTTTAAAATATAGTGACATGCACCATCCGTTTCATGCTCGTAAATAAAAATATGTTTTCATGAGCGGAGGGGCACAGCGCCTCGACGACACACCGGAGTCCCTGCCTCACGTAACGCGAGTGCACAGCGAGTGTGCGCGCGCGCTCACTCCACCACGCCGATTCCCGCTCCACGACGACAAAAAACACGACGACATTTTCCACACATCAACACATTTTATCCGAAGAGCATCATTACACGTGCACATTATTATAATGTTGCGTCGTGCGTCTTTAAAACAAAGGGATATGCGATATAGAATGTAAATGAGGAGCTTTGTTTTTAACAATTTCTGCTACTATGTATAATCACGATTTTTTTTATTTTAGGTTATTTCTTTTAATATACTCTGCGTATCTAAGGCCAAGGATAGTCTAAAGTTCAATATCTGGAAGTTAGCAGGGGCTGCGGGCTATCCTCAACTTTAGGGTGCCGCATCTAGAGGGTGCCGACGGGGTCCTATTTACTATGCCCACGCTATCCGATGGTCTCTCTGTCCTTATTCAAAACACTGTATCTTTTAAATATTAATAGGTAGTCTATCGCAATTCACACGTAATATATGTTATGTTTTATACCCCAAAAAATAATAAAAAAAAATAAGAGTTTGTGCTGAAGACCGCACGGCAGAAGTGAATACTTCATTGGCAATCGCAATCAATTTATATATATAGTAAATAATATTAAGCATTATGTTATATTATTATGGTCGTATTAGTAGAATAAATGAGAAACAAGTCAGAAATTAAAATTAGTATTCATAAAATTTTATGTAAATCAAATTATTTATTTTCGTTATCGTATTCTACAAAGGATACCTTGGGTTTGTGATAACTAAAATAAGAAATAAATACTTTCGATTGAATTTCACTTATATATCTAGAAAAAACTTCGTCAATTGTAGTTCCGTATTTTGTTGTACTTTAATTTTTTTGATTGACATATTTAAATTACCTATACGGTAGAGTTACCCTTCATAATAACATTAACAATAATTATGATCTTTATAATATTTAATGTTATTAATGTTTTACAATATATAAATTAGCATGATAAACCGGTAACTACACACTTATCTCACAATGTAAACCAAATAATTGTTAAAATAATTATTATTACATATGAATTGAATATACTAAACTCTCTCCGGGAGTCTAATTCGCACTTGCCTATTTGTTCTATTCTATTATTCCACGAGTATGGTAATATAAAGCATAAATCCCGTGCGATTAAAAAACGCAGCCTTAAAATAACAATAAAAACCAAAAATGAAATCCGCTCAAGTGTGAGTCGGACTCGTATTGAGATTCTGAACTTCACATACATGTTGTGTGCGGAGGAAACCCCCGGCTGGCACGTACGACCTGCACTTGAACAGTTTTTCTTAACAACAAACCGGACCGCCTCGAGACAACAAGTACACAAAAAAGTCCACATAAAATGGTGATTTGACAGGTAACAAAATGTCGAAATATTTTGTAAATAAAGGAAAAAGTCCTCGACATCTCTTCATATTCGGCGATGTTCTATATCTCTATAACTTTGTCTCTTAATGCTCTTCGTTTTCAATTCATACCGTCCTTTAAAAGTATGCTACATCTTCCGCCGCGCACGGCCGCCGCACGTGCGGCGCGCGGCCGCGAGAGCGCGCTCGGGCGACGCTCGCTAAAAACTTATCAGGACAGTGCGAGCGTGCGAATTGGGTTAAGTTGGCTCGATGCAAATCCGCCATAAATTGGCGAGGCGGCGACGGATTCGGGGCATTAATTTGGGGTAAATCGCGTAGAAAATGGAAATTTCGCACAGCCGCCGCCGGCGCCGCCGGGGGCGCCCCGCGCGCTCTACGTGAGCCGAATGCTTACGGCACTTTTAATGAGCCAGCGATTTGCACCCATTTAAACTGAATTTAAATGTAAGTATTTTGCAATGGGTGGTCCGTAATTAGCTAGCTATACAATAAGAACTACGGACTGATTTTCAAAATTAAATAAGAACAAAGAATAATTTCTTTGCTTTATTTTCAAAATTTAAAACCAACCAACCATCCTACCAACCGATCAATCTAAAAATAATTAATTGTGCATTTTACATTTGGAAATAATTAATTGAGTATCGTGTTTGACCGATTCATTTCATTACTATTTTTAATGAACATATTTATCATGTACGTCAATCTTTTGTAAAAAATTAACCTATTAATTTATACAATGTTTTGTTTTATTTAATGCGTTTTCCTTAACTTATTTGTGAACAGTTAAGTATGGGAAGCTAATAAAGAAGCAAGAACAAATGAGGTTCACGGGAGTACAAAGTTTCATAGGACTAGTCAGGTCACCCAGAACTTATGTCGGCTCAAGCCGGATGAGTTCCCGCGTCGCGATGTGACCTTCACACTATACGTCCTAAAAAAGAATGTTCACAAATTCTCTGGAAAAGTATGGAAACCGAAACGGACATTAGCAATGAAATAAAGATGGAAAACATTGCATTAAAAGTCTTAGAGTATTAGGATAAGTTTGGAAAGAGGGTGTAAAAAGTAAAGAAACAATTATTGTAGTTGTAAATATAAATATAATTGAATTGGCTCCGATTAAAATTGGGATTCAGGTTTAAGTTATGGACATAGTTTTAAAAAGTAATGTAGTACAACGGAAATTGTAATATTAAAATGTATATACATTAAGCTGCTCCTTATTTGTAAGAATAATCTTTTTTTATATTAGTTTCACGGGACGCCGCATAATTTAAATATATAAGAAGAATCTGTTAAAAATCTATTTCAGTTTCTTTTTCAAATTTAAGGGTTGTTTTCAAGGGTAAAATTTTAAATAAAAAATCAAAATCTACTTATTTCTTAGATTTTTTTATTCATAACTCGAGATAAGATATACAAAACTTTTGTTATTATTGCAAATTAAGACGTATATAAATATTTAAATTATCTATTCTAATTCTAATAGAAAAAGTACCCTTATATTAGGGTATTTTTCCTATATTATTTTCCCAATAAAAGCAAATATTTTTTATGTTACCCATTTGTTGTAATCAATTTATTATACTACTCCAAGCAATGCCGCGTTCAGCATGTGGTTCGATACTGGAGTTGAATGAACGAAATTTTTGGCAGTTACACAATCAGCGCCATCCAGTTTCCACGTCTACTCACGAAGCTATCTATATTTTTTCAAGAATGGGTTCGACGTCAGTGCTTATTCTTTTTGGGCAATCTTCTGCATCTTCAACTGTTAGTGCTTGGAAGTATTTTTCTATTATCAACTGAAACTTCGTCATCGAAAAATACAAACAAAACTAGCTATTCTGACAAAAACCACAAATGTCCTTGTATTTTTTTGAACGCAACAGCAGTCATTTTTTATTAACGCTTTCAAAGTGTATAAGGTCTTTCAATAATCGTAGGTCATTTCTTACAGCTGACCAAACGATAAAGACTTTAAATTAATATTTTACGCACATCGCCACCGTGAAAATGTAGATTTATCTCACAGCTTTCTCGTCCCCTCTGTTAGTTTAAATAGACCTTTAAATAGAAAAAAATCAAGCAGTGCAAAGTTCTTGTCATCCATCTTGCTTGGTGTAGATCAATAGGTCTCCTAAATGAAATGACTTTTTCAGGAACTCCTAAGAGAATTATCGTAAGATTCAACAATTCCCCGTCTCGAGCTTGACGAACTTTTAGTTGTTTTTTGCAAAAGTCGGCGGCCACTTCCGCAAAGATGTTTGTTTCGGCGTCATGTATTATTGTTTTGTAGTCGACTGCGTCTCAACTGTTCTTATACCCTTTGAATAATTGTATATCATTGCCAGTGGACGGTGCGAGCGATTGATTCACTCTACAGCTGACGTTGAACACATTGACGCCTAATGAAACACCAAAGCAATCCCTTCAACGTTACTTTTTGTAGAGCAAACTTAATTTGTATCTACCCTTGTATTTTTATTATCTTTATAATTTTTCGCTGTTTGTAATTAACTGTGCTTCTATACGTATTTTTAGTTAAAATCTAGACTTTTTAATTATCTTCACACTGCCTGAACTAAAACTGTTCAACCTGGTTCTGGGTCTGCGTCGGATACCGTATATCAAATAAAACGCTATTATATTATCGGAGATTAAGTGTGGATATCGAAACTACGCTATCATCATCAAAAATATTGAAAAAAGGATAGCAGAATTAATATGTGGTGTTAAATGGCTTTGTATCTTATTATATCCCAACACTCATTAGCAGTCAGGTAGTATTTAACTTGAATAGTGATTATTAAGGTTAGTGAATGTTGTTATTTTATAATTTTACCGTATTACCTAGTTGAGGTTTCCATTCATTATCAATATGTACTTGCAAATAAGTATTGTAATTATAATTACATTAATTAAATAATTCCTGTATTCAAACCATTAATTAAATTAATAATTTAACACGTAATTAAATTAAAATGACAAGTATTGTAAACCCACTTATAAGCAGTTAAATATTCTTCATTTATTACGTGTTTAGCTTTGCATACTTATAATAAATTATGTAAAAGGGCAGCTATTGTTCATAAGTTTTCATTACAAGGTTAATGCAAATTATCGTAAGCCATAAGGTACGTATAGATTGTAATTCAAATTAAAATCGATGTATAGTATTTCAAGAATTAGTTATAAATACATTTGATATTGTTGTAAGTATAAGTACCTTCCTTTAGTAAATTAAATAATAAATCAGTAACTTATAAGTACATTTGTTTATGTGCAATAATTTCAAAATTAGAAATACGTACCCTTGAGTAATTATAAAACTATAAGTCGTTTTCCTTGTTAAGTTAATTTTGTGATTGTATAACGTTTCAAATAACCTTGTTTCCCACAATGCCTGACGAAAGGGAATTAATAAAAAAACGAGCTAGTTATAAGGAACGATTAACAATATTTTGCAGATATTTGAATTCATTAGAAACATCTGTAATAATTGCGTCACGGGTTGGTGAGTTGCAATTGCGTTTGCGAAAAACGGAAACAATGTACGGTCGATATGATGTAGTACAATTACAATTGGGATGTAAGGATGATATGGACGTCCGCTTATCTCAACGGAATGATTTCGAGTCAATTTATTATAAAGCACTGTCCATAGCGCACGGTATGTTGACAGATTATAGCTAATCAGCCGGACAGGCCAACTCCGCTTCGACCCGCGTAAGTACTAGTTGTAAGCCTGTTAAATTACCTACAATTCAACTGCCAAGTTCAATGGTGCTCACGGCAACTGGCTCGAGTTTCATGATATGTTCATTAGTCTAATATACTCTAACGACGAAATTGATAAAATAAATAAGTTTCACTATTTAAGGGCTACTTTGGAGGGGACTGATGCTGTGGTAATACAGGCCATTGAGTTCTCTTCTAATAATTATGATGTTGCTTGGAACCTTCTTTGCGACCGATTTAATAACAACCGTTTATTGACACAAATACGCATATCGGCAATTTTCATTATAGAATCAATCACAAAGGGAGTCGTCTGTGAGTTTAGTGCAATTGATTGATCAATTGAACAAAAAATTGAGGTCCATAGAGTCATTAGGTGAACCTATAGTTAATTGGGGTACTTTACTTATTTATATTACTACACACTAATTAGATACAAAAACATTTCGTGAATAGGAAGAATACAAAGGTCGTTATGATACAAATATAAATATTACTTTTGAATTATTTCTGAGCTTCTTGTATAAACAAGCGGACTTGTTAGAAACATTGGAGTTGTTATGGAATTCTCAAATAACTACGACCATTAAAAATAACATTACGGTTAAAACTATGATGTCACTTCAGGAATCTAATGATATTAGAAATAATACAATTTTACCTAAGTCCTATCCCAAATGCGGTAGTAATTATAAATTACAAGAGTGCCCGCAGTTTATTGTTTTAAGTAATAATTAGAGGTTACAATTATTACCTAAATTTAAAGTATGTTTTAATTGCTTTCGCAGTGATCACTATGCAAAAACACTTTTAAAAATTAGGTTGTAAAATATGTAAACGCAAATGCAATATATTAGTTCACATTACAGATCCGGAACTAAAATCGGAGGTAGGTCCCAGTCTCCGGGTAGGACATGTTTGTCTCATCGTGATAGAGGTACGTACCACCATCACAATGAATTGTGGAATTGTGAGCGCGAGTGATCACGCCGCACCAGCCACAAGTCTCTCGGCCAAGTCGAGCGATGACATAGCGTTGTCAGGGGGCGTTGAGCTCACACTGCGGCAGTCAGGACGTGTTACTCTCTACAGCATTAGTAAAACTATACGATGGGCACAACAAAGAGCGCATCGCTCGAGCACTGCTCGATAGCTGTAGCACATCTTGTCTCATTACAGAAAAAATATGTCGGCAGTTAAATTTACCATTTGATCATCTTAGGAGACCTTTACTAGGCATCAATAATTCAAACTTACACATTGGGAAAATGTGTATGGTGTCTATGAGGTTGTTAGATGAAAACTATTCGTCAACAATTAATTATTTTGTTTTATCATCTATAACGAACAACGTTTTTTGTTGAAAAATAAACATGTCCGATTTAAATATTCCGTCTTATCTGTCTTCAGCCGATCCTCATTTTTATGTTTCTGCAGAGATCGATTTAATAATCGGAGCTGACATATTTTGGGATTTATTAGGATCAGATAAAATGAAATTAGGTGACAGACAACCAATTCTTAACAAAACCAAATAAGACTGGATTATTTCTGGGATCCTTAGTAGCCGTCACAGTTCAACTGCCACTGATTTCATGTTCTGTAACTTATACAAGGTAAACTCAGTTAATTCTTCATTGAGTTGAGTTGAGTCGTTCAAATAATTCGAGACGGCTGGGCAGCGTTTAGAGAACTACATAGTGTTTTCGTATAGCATACTTCAATTTCATGTGTGAAAGATTTTGTACAGTGCACTTTGCCACAAATATTACAGCCTACAGGACATGATCTCATACTCTTGTTCTCTTTGCAATGCTTAGAGTAGGTGAACAACAAGAAGTATGGAACTAGAAATTTGCAGAAGAACGTCATAAATCACGAAACAATCAAATTGAAGTACCAGTAGATGGACCTTATCACTCATAAAACCGATATCCGTTGGAGAATAAAGGTTCTGTTGTAGCAGCGAGCACGAACTGGAACATCGCATTGTCCAACAGCCCCTTACGAGGGGGATGATCCAGGATGGCTCGTACTGGGAATTCCCTAGATCTTAATCTAATTTTTTTATAAGTTTATAAGCGGTAGACGATCAATAAAACCACAAACATTGTAGGGGATCAATGTAATATAGCAATGTGACTAACGAGACAAATGATAGGTCCACTTGTAGGAAAAACCTTTATAAACGGCGCCATTCGGGAGTCTACCCGGCTGTGAACTGTCGCAGGTCGAGCGGCCGACGCCCTTCGCTCCGCCACAGCATGCGCCGTGAGCCGGGAGAACTGATAAAGCTTGTTAAGGTGCAACTTTATCTAAATAATTAGCCCCTAAATAGGTTAAGTAATCCGGGCGGCTCAGTTTACGAATTAATGCAGGCCGTTGCCTGGCCCGCTCGGGCTCCGACGCTAAGTGATAAGTTACTACCCCCGCCCCCGGCCTTAATGGCGCGTACACTCCGCACCCATTAGTTTTACTTACCGTATTCAGTTCCCATAGCGGAGTCACCTCGTGTACAATTATGTTTTAATTTATTTAATACATATATATACTCTCTTCATATATAAGTTAAAGTATGTCATTAATTATTTCAGCTCAGGAGTAATGCATTATCCAGGGCAGTATCCGTATTCTTTTAGTAGCTTTTATTCAGGGAAACGACCACGCGTTCACCGGAGCGTGGGTGACTACTGCCACCCATGGACACATCTCTACCTCGAGGAAGTCACTCGTGCGCTGCTGGCCTTTTGAAGAGCAATGAGACTGAGACACCGTCGGTGGTAAATCATTTCAAACTTTTGTCGTACATGACAAAAAATTGCGCTTGAAATAATTAAGTATCTTATGACATTGTCTGAAAACGAAGATTCTTCATAACGCTGCCAAGACTGCGTGAAAACATTGTGCCTCTGGGTTTCGTCGCTTTACACCTCGTTATCCACGAGGCAGATAGCTCCACTCCCACTCTCTTCTGATTCTTCCCACACTCCACACTGATTGCAGTCGAGTCGAGAGTCACAAAGTAAAGGAAAATACAAAGCACTCAAAATGAATATAACAGAAGTAGCTAATTTATCAATTCCTTTTGGAAATATTTCTTGAACTTTTGCATTTCTGACGGTTTAAGACAATATTGACGTTTATTATACGTCAAATGAAATCGGATCAAAGCAAATGTTATGGACTACCGTAATGATACATCGTAGAACTGTCCTTGGCTTTTAATTCAGATTTCGACTAATAATAAAATGTTTCTGATTACAATAAAATATTCTACAAATTGATTCTGGACAGCCAATGTGGCTTCTGCAGCTTATTTTAAACTTTCCGCTAAGAAATTTGAAAATTTTTCGAAGATTGGGAATTTATTGGTTTTACCCAGTTTTTCGAAAATCGAGTTTTCATCAGATCTCAACGTTATGAGGTCACAGGAAGCCACTCTGATAATTTTTCGATGATGTATGTATGGATGTGTGTCTGTGTATATGTGTGCAGGAATATATGTAAACCTCTCATAACTTTTGAACGGCTTAACCGCTTGGAACCAAACAAGTGGCGTTCCAAAGTGTTTCACTATACTTAAATTTTCTAAAAATTTGAATTGATTTGGACTGTTAGATTTTGAGAAATCTCAAAAAAAAAAATTTCAAACATCGTTTATTTTTAATAACTTTTAAATGGTTTTATCGATCGATTCCAAAAACTATACAGTTCTTTACATCAAAAAACCACGTCGATTGCCGTCAATCCGGTCAAAATCGGTTGATTGGTTTGTGAGATTGACTCGTTCAAGACATATTGTTAACAAAAATTTTGAAAAGATTGATTTTTTTAAATTACTCCGAAACTTTTTATCTGATCACTTAAAGTCGGCGAGAAGCTGCAGAAATGGTCTTTAAGATCAATACTTTGAAATTTTTTTTTTCTTAAAATTTAAATTCTAATAAATGTTGATTTATTATCTTGTATATTGATTATTATGTTGATTGATAATCTTGTATACTAAAGATTTTCAGTGAAAATCCGCTTAGACAAATGGAAAACTTACCGAAGTGATTTCACAAGTTTTGCATTTTAGTAACAATGATATACAAAATTTGCAATTCAACTACAAGGCACTAACCACAAAACTGAGACTGAGCGATCAACGTGCTTAACAATGTGATAGATGTAAAATCATGAATCGCGAAAAACGATTAAGACGTGTGACGTGGGCCGCGCGCCCGGCCGCAGGTGGGCGCTAATGGCCCGTCCACCTGCGCCCGCGCCGCCCATCGATCACGCCGCGAGATTGCCTCATCCGTCATCTTCGTTTCACAATCGCTCTAACAAATGACTGTTGAGTCGCCGCCGCCGCGTGATGAATCGCCCTACAATAATATAAGCTGTTGAATAGCCGCTACTCGCGCTGGCGACGTCGGGCGGGCCGCCGCCCCGAGCTTATCGGCGCCCGTGTTGAAGTTCACAAGATACTGACAGCCCTCGTCATTTCATAGCTAGCCGCACACACGCTTAATAATGAAAGCGATATTTAGCTAAACGGTAGCGAGTTTGTATGATGACATGCGTTACGAGTATGTATGATGCTAGTTAGAGTGTGTTGGTGCATTACGCGCACGCCTGATTGTTGATAATTTATAAGATTATTAAAAAGACGACATTTCCTAAATTAATACTTAAAACGTATCACATTAAAGAAGAAAATTAGGGAGTTGAAAGTAATGGCATGTCGATCTCCTTCTAAAAAACCGCGAATCGTTTGCGCGGCGACATTTCTCAATCCACATTGAGACAAGAAGTGATCTGAGCGCGCGGAGCGCGCGGCCGGGGGGCGGGGCGGCGGCGGGGGCGGGTCTAGGGTGGACGACCACGTTACGCTGTCAGTGAATTAGAAATAAAAATCTGAGTAACGGAAAAAAGAACTTGCTTACGACAAGCTCTTCGAGCTTAAAAAGATTCTCTAGCCTAGTCAGCAAAAGTCATTTTGGTTAAAACCTTTTTAAGGGCATTGAAAATTATGATTTAGGGCTCATTCGATTCGGAATGACATCTTAGATGTTCTGTCGTGTTATTAATAGTTGACAAGATATTTTAATTTCAAAACTGCTAATAAAAATTTTATCCACTACTCGAGAGGAGGATTATCTTAAGTCTTTTTAACTTAAAATTATCAATGTTTTTCTCGGAATTATAGAAAATAAAAAATTAAAAACATGACAAAATTTACTATTTTTCAAAAAATTATTTGCAATATCATTCGAACGAAGCAACTGATTTATTTTCAACTAGTGACAATCAAAACAGATTTTAAAAGCAAAAAAATATTAGATTTTGAAAATCAATAGATTAAGAAATATAAAAGTTATTTTGATATTTTTTTTATTTTCGACAAAACAATTGAAAATCTTTGCTACTTTAGAGCTCAAAGTCTTCAATAATATACCTAACGCTAAAATATTAAGTTTGGACTTAAGAGTTTCGCCAAGAGGGGTTTAAGAACTCTTTCAACCTCTCCAAATTTGAAAATATAATTTTAATACGTTTTTCGCTCTTAGAGTTAAAATCCTAAATTTATTTAAATGAAAGGCAATTTTAAATTTTTACAGAAAGATTTTTCAGATCATATACAAATTTTTTAAAAATATATTAAGACAGCATTTTATTATTTTAAATAGCCAGTTTGAATTTGATTTGCTTTACAGCATTCAACGCGGTTTTTAAAAAAAGAAAGTTATCCAATCGAAATATTAATCCATTAAGATCCTAAGAAATTATTTAAAAAAAAAATTTTGCTAATTTTTCATTTACGATATATCTCGAACAAACCAACCGAGCCTGATGTAACTTACAACGATTGAACTGAGATGGTAAAGTTAAAATTCAGAATTCTTTAAATTTATTCCTCAGAGATACTCGAGGTCCCAGTTCGTAATTGGCCCGAATGACCCGTTTCAGGAGCAGGAAAATTCTATGTATATTTGCGGCATGTCCCCAAAGCAAAATGCATAAGACATCAGGCTATGGAACAACTAAAATAAACTAGTCTAGCAGTTACTACGTCTGACAAATTCGTATCTTTTCAACTGCATATACAGCAAAGCTAAATCTTTTCGCCGACTTACCAATTAAAATTTTTATACCCAGGAATGCTATAGTATTGATTAAATCTAACACCTGGTTTCGTACTCACGTTGTTTCGGACGTATGACTTAAATATACAAGAGTGAATTTTAAGCACTTTGTTTTCATTTAATTGTAAAATGTATTTTATTTGCAGTAAGCCATTTCTCTAGTTTGGACACAATAATATTCATATCCTCATAACCGAGTCTTTTGATTTTAAATAATAATGTGTCATTTGCAAACAGTACTGTCGTATGAACTTAGACTAAACAAATCGTTTACACAGACTAAAAAGAAAAATATTTGTTCCAAGATGTCTCGGACTAAAAAAATTAAAAAGCAAGAAATTAATAGATCGGCGTCCATGCTTAAACTGCTTTCTCTATCTTACGGCAATATTGATATGTATACAAGATAAGAAACATAAATTTTGGTGTAAATTTAGGCCAAAAATATAAAACTCATATCATAAAATATTAAATTGAATTTATGGTAAATTAAACTTTATTTTAATGTCTACTAGCTTTTCTCCGCATTACACGTTCGTGAACACACAACGAAATCCTTAATTTTTAATGCAGATCGGTCGCTGCTAACAGCTTTACCCAAAGGAAAAGCGAGAGCGCCGAGCTCGGAGTGCTCTTGACTCTAATATAAATAGATATTCTCCTGCGAGTAGAATAACGCACCCCTCATGTAAGGGTTACTTTTGTATATCCTAGATGCATTTTGTTATTTGCGAATGCATATTTTACATTCAATTGTAAAGGGGTCTAATGTATCACGTTGTGCGTTTTCTTAGGATGGCCCTGCCGCGGAGTGACCACAGATTGACCGTGGGCGGGTGGGTGTCCATTCATAACATAAATATGTAATGGTAGATAAAAAAAATCGTAGTTTTGACCAGAGGAAAGAAAATCCTTTCCATTATATCTTTTAATGGCTATTTTTGAAAAGTATTTAAACGTTTGTTTAAACTTTGAATACGAATATAACCTATATTTTAGTTTGTGAGGTGTATTGGTGATAATCTCATTCTTTTCAAATCATAAGGTAATAGATTCGATTTTTGGTCTCTGACGAATCGACCAGTAAGTGTATGATTGAAATTTACATCCTCTGCTCAGTATTAAATATTTATCGATTCTGAACCTTTTCAATGGTTTTCCAAAAACATCCACGATCATGACTCGCTCTGGGCCAGCGTTAAGAGTTTTTGCCTTCTCAATTTGAAGTAAATTTGTTTAGGGATGATTTTTTAGGAGAGCTAGGAACACCTTACTGTGAGAGGGCTCGGTCCGGACAATATGAGTGCGATGATGTGTACCACCAAATTGTTACAAGATCCTCAAAAAACTCTTATATCCACATAAGATGTTCGTAACAAAATATATGAAATACATATTTATATGTCAAAGTTGGCATCTTAATCACAAATACGATGTTTTTGCGTAAGAATGTACGATCAGCACAGCGTGTGCACTCCTTACCTCAGATTAATCCGCACAGAGCACCTCTGAGCCCGATAAAGTAAACGAGGCGTAAATAACAGCCTCAGGGAAACTTTTGGTGATGACGAGAACTGATCCTGGTGGACGTAGTTTGATAAAACACAATCAGAACTATTTCTCGGGTATCCCTTAGAAGGAAGTTTAAGGAAATTGGAATCTTAACTCTGGCATCTCAATTTATTCACAAAAATTTAATATACGAAACACTTACAAGAAATAATGATCGATATAAATTCAGTATTAGGATTCAAAATAAACTGTGTTGGAATGTTAGTAAACAACACAAAGTCATAAATTTATTTAAGGAGCTCTTTGTCTGCATGTTCAATAAGCTCTCGTAAATGTACAAGTTTCACCCTTGTATAAATTTAAGTTCATAAAATTGGAAAATAGTTATCCAGTTTTTTTATTTACCTATTAGTTCATTAAAGTGCAAAATTCATACATTACTCTGACATATTTCAATTGTTGTTTAGGGACCTAAGAAATAAAGATATTTACAATTTTGATTTAGGGTGTAAGTGCACGTCGAGTCGAAACTGGCATTAACAAATTAAATATTAACTATGACAAATACTAAAAATATAAAGAAAAATTTAGGGACGAGCTGTTTTTTCTTGGCAGTTTGTGGACACGTACTGTGTACAACGCTGCTTGCAAAGTTTCGGAACTTCAAATATGATTCCAGCAAAGAATCTAGTATTTAAAAATTAAATATCATATATGACTTCATAATTATTGAATAATTATAATTCTTGAATAAGTATTGAATAATAGCTTTCAGCTAGTACAGTAATTTCAATAGTAATAACTTGTTCCTTAGTATTTGTTAACTTTATTAACGATTAACATTATAGATGAGCTAAGTACAACAGTTTGTTTTTCGTGTTTGTTATGAACATTTAAATAAAAAATTAGCCGAAGCACATCCTCTGAATTTAAATAAGGGCGCTCTCTAACTTTGGTTTTTAAATGTATCTTTAAGCCATAACTACGGCCAATTTTTAAACCAATCTTAGGAATACAAATTAATCAAAGAAATCTCATATTGATTTGGAAAGTCCTATCTAGCAATATATTACTTAATTTTTTTATATATTTGCCTGGATAGGTCTTTCTAGTTCAACCTTTTTTTTAGTTTTGGCGTAGACAGAATAAATGTGTTTTTCAAAACATTCTCAGAAGTCACTAGAAGGAAAAAAACTGTTTTATTTGCTGGTTTAAGACACTTTTAAACAATAATCTGAAGGCAATAAAATCAAGATCCTAAAAGATTATGTTATAAAGAAATATATTTCACTTTATTTTGATGTAAAACATGTGTATTTTTAACAAAATAAAACAAATTAATTGCAATATTTTTTAAAATTTTATCTGGAACATGAACGGCCTGTTATTGGTTGAGATTCCGGTGACGTCACACGCAAGTAAACAGTTGTCTCGATACTTCGCTTCGTGAGTGTTTTTCGTATTTTTATACGTTTGATAGCAGTTTTCCAACAGTTTTCTAATATTCTTCTATTTTGTTTTACATCTCGTTGCGTAATACCTATCAATTACACATCTCAAAATAGATCCGAATTTTATGAGAGCCGATAACAGCAACCTACCTAAGATTGACGCCTTCATGGTTGCACATTTCTTTAAGAATAACGCAGATTACTATGCTGCGGAACTTAAGAATGTAAAAACAGCTATGGTAAGTATTATGAAGAAATTATTTATCTACCAACCTTTACATTTGATCTATTTCAAAATAAGGTAAAAATGATTTTAAGGTTATGTTATTGAATAGGTACTAATACTGCTCAGTTACATAATAAAATATGTATTTACTCTTTGTCATAGTTTTTGCTATTGTTTCACAGGTCTGTAAGAGAGTCCTATGGAGACGATGCTATTGGGTACGTCCAACTACACCGGGAGCATGGGATTTGCAAAATGAAGTGTAAAGTGTATCCAGAACACAAAGTTAGAACCAAAGCCTACAATGTGACGATGATACTAAATGGGAATGACAGCGAAATCATTAGCTGTCAATGCCATGGCTGTGCTGCTTCAGCTGGTGGATGCAAGCATGCAGTTGCTTTTTTGATCTGGGCCCATCATCGCTCTGAGGAACCAGCATGTACTTCTATTGAGTGTTATTGGAGAAAACCTACTTTGTCCAGAGTAGGGTCTACCTTCAAGTACATTACTGTACAGCAGATGTCCCGAAAAGAAGTGCCACACAGACCGAGTACATCAACACTTTATACGGAATTTATTTATGAAGCGAAAAGAAAAAAAATTGAAAACTGCGAGTTGCTGAAATATCAGCATGATTTTAAAGATAGCACTGTCAAGCAATATTCACTACACTACCTCATGATGGACCAATCTTCACAAATAAAAGAAGATGTTGACAAAGTTATTAAAAATTTAAAAGCTATATTCACAAAAGCTGTGATAAGCAGCATTAAAAAAGCAACACGGGTATTAAATGAGATATGGCCGTATCACAGCTTCCAAGGCACATGAAATTAGTGTTTGCCATACACCAGATGGTTCTTTGGTGGCTGCTTTAATGGGTGCAAAAATCCCTTACACAACTGCAATGAAGAGAGGAAGAACTTTGAAACAGTCTGTCCGAAAGACAGTTAGTAATAAGTTAAAAAGAAAATTTGCTTCTTGTGGGCTCTATATCTGCCAAAAATATCCGATGATTGGAGCATCTCCTGATGGTGTAACAAAAGATGCCATCATTGAAATCAAATGTGCCCCGCCAAACTAAAAACAAAGGACAGATATTTAAATAATGCTGTATTAATAGAAAAATTCAAGGCACAGGTGCAGTTACAGATGTATGCGACAGGTATTGAAAAATGTTATTTTTGTGTGGCAGATAGTAATTTTGAAACAACAAAGAATGTTGAAATTATTGTAGTAACGTATGACGTATAACGTACATAATTGTTTTTATTCATTTTATAAGCGAATCCTGCAAATTTATGAGGGCACATGCAATAATAATGACATGATCTAGTACACGAATTAAATTTGTATTTATCACTGAATGTTGCTTTAGCATATGGAATTTTCTTAATCGCCTTATTACTCTTTCAACATGAATTCGCAAGCTGGCAATTATTTTGGTTTGGCGAACCTCGGCTTTTGATAACTTTTTACCAACAGTTACACTAGGTGGTCTTAAAAGTTTTATACCTTTTTCATGAAGTATCTGTTCAATGTGTTTGAAGCCTCTGTCAGCTAAGATACAAAATCCTGGCTATAATTCGTCTAGAAAGTTACAGTTTTCAACTATAGTAACATAACTTGTCCTATCTCCGAATCCTTGAGAAATATAATTTATTAAACCATTAGGCGTGCAGGATATTAAATATTTTACAGTATTTCGCTTTTTGTACTCTGACCATGTTATTGATTGATAAAGAGCCTTGGATGGTTTTTGTATGTCTATTTCTAGACAATCGATTATACAGCTGATATCATGATAGTTATGCCTAAATGCAATAGGGAGATTCTTTTTAGTTAAGCTTTTATCTAACTTTACAATGAATAGACTTAAATAACTACTTATTATTGGTATGTTTGCTAAAAATATTTTACTTGCAAATGTTAATGATATTCCAAAATTATTTTCTAATTCAGAAAATGTGCTATTTAATCTAATTTTTTTCAAGCATAGCAAAATGTGTTCTATTTTTATATTTGTGTGTTTATGCAACAACTGAACTATTCTTTGGAAATGCCTATATACATCAGAGGTTTCTTAGAAATTAAATTCATAGTGATTTTGGACACTGCAATTGCTCAATTTCATTGGTATCTGTAGGATTACTATCAGAGTCAGTAACCCTTGATGATGGTGTAGTTATAGATGATAGGTGACCACTCTCAAAACAAGAAATATCACTGTCTGATTTTTTATCTTCGATTAAATGTCTCTTAAGTTTTTGTACAACTCCAGACTGCAATGGTCGATCACGGCATGGTTGAATCTTAATGGGTGAAGTAAAACTAGATGTTGTTGAGACTTTGATCGGTGAGGTAGAAATACTTTTATTTTCGGATTTTGTTTGCACATGTTTACTCCTATAATGTATCTTTATTTTTGATTGAACAGATTTTTCTGCAGTTATGACATATGTTGTCATTGTTTCTTTGTCTTGAGTTTTTGGTATTTCTAAAAAGAGAAAAATAAACAATTAACTAAGTACTTCATTAAATGCAAATAACATCATTAATTACTGTTTGTTATAAATAACAAACATATCTTCTGGTTCAATAATTGGTTGTATAATATTATCATCTTTTTGTAAGCTTTCAGCATAGGTTTCAGCATTTTGACTTTGCAGACATTGTGATAAGATTCGATCTTTGTCTCTTGTGAAAGAGTTCTCGAGAACACTCAGAATTAGCCAACCTTCTATTGCGATCCTTTTGATAATGAAATTTAGATGGCACGGCATCATCTGCTAAAAGTATCTTCTGACTGTAGCCCATTTTGTACTTCATGTAGTTGATTGTGTCCTTTTCCATCTGCAATGCAAAATGATTATTAACATGTGATAGTAATGCTATTCAGTATTTTTTTTTCTTTGAAAACGAAATGAAAACTAGGAAAATATAACTACATAAATATAATTAATAGGTTTTAAAAGAATTCTTAATAATATTGCCGTATATTAAGGGGTTATGTAATGACACAAACACTTGAACCAAAACAAATACATATATCGTTAGATTGTCACATATTATTAACTACAATTTGCAATTATATTTATTTATAGTTAATTATTGCTTACATCAAAGTGATCTTCACACATAAAAACATTTGAATGAGATACAATGCTTTTTGTGTCTCTTCGAGCTAATTGTAACCATAATTTTCGTCTCTTGCGATTTGTTGGAACGGAAACAAACAATTTTTGAGGACTACTTATACTCGTACTTGTACACTGTGGCACTATACACCATTTGTATACCATTTTAGAGCATAAATTTCAATAAACAATTAAAATACACTCCAGCTGCACTAATCAAAACAAATGTTTACTTGCGTGTGACGTCACGCGTGACATGTGACCAGGCGTCATTACAGAAACAGTGTTTATCGCGGGTTTTATCAAATTTAAATTTCAACATTAATTTTTCATCATTAAAACATTAAATATTTCGGAAATATCAATGTAGAATATCATATAAACATTAATATAAAACTGTTTTCCAAAATTTGTCAAATAGCCGATTGTATTAAACGGGCGAACCAACAAGGATCCATCTTAACACATATTAAGCTAGCTCTAAAATTTTTTCTCTGTATTCCGATGATCATAGAATAGTTTTATTTTTAGTTTTAAGAAACTAAAGTGTAATTTGAGGTGAATAATGCTTTGATTAAGGTCGTATTCTGTCACCATGTCTTACTCTACTACGATCTTTCTACAGAATTTCCTTTGCTGTAGAAAGTTCAGTAGCATAATTACAAAAACGTCGTCATTTTTACAATAATAAGCATTAGCAAAGAAAGTTTCTCTGCGAAATTTAATAATATTGTAATTTAGTAGAAGAGGAAATCCATAGAAAAACCAGTTTACATAATTAGTCAGTTAAATTGGCAATGGATAAAATGGTAGGACACCACACGCTTATAAGACTATTGGATAAAAAAGGTTTTCGAGGGGCTTCGAAAACCTTTTCGACGTAGTGAGAGACCTGAGACGATTTCCCGCTAGGCGGACTGGTGACTGACGATCTGGTGAAGGTTGAAGGCCACCGCAGGGTACAGTGGCTCAGGATCGTATGTCGTGAAAATTCAGGGTGGACGTAAGAGCAGAGGACGCCCAGTAGTTGAGATAATAAAAAAAATGCGCAGGTAAATTTGTCTACTTTAAAATGAGAAAGAACGTCAAAGTTACTGTCACGATTGGGGAAAAGACGCCAATGATGGCAGTCGAGTTCCCGCACCCTGGATTCATTCCAACGAACGTAAAGAAGCAAAATTTGCAATGGCGCTTAGTCTTAATACTTTCAGCGAGTAGTTTTTTTTTTTAATATTTTTAGACATAATTATTTTTTTATATAAACGATTTCAACGAATTTTTGTGTTTAGATAATGTTTTGATTTTCGACTTATCTAACTATTAACGATATAAGTTGATTTCATACAAACGATTAAAAAATTTTATTTTCTAGACATTTCACGAAATACTTTGAACAGTATGCCAATAACATGAAACTGAAGTACCACATTGTCGTGTCTCCGTCGATTCTTTTAATTTTTCTTCTGATGATCTACTTTTATATAATTTTTATGTTATATTTATACACGCAAGCTCATAGACGCACACTTAATTAGTATTACACCAAGCTACGTATTACACCAAGCTCTATGGTTCACTTTATTTGATGACGCCACCCATGCGAAACTGATTAAATGCCTTTTGATGTGTTGTAAAAACATTTGAGAATCAGATGTAAATCTTTTTAATGTTGGCAAGAGAAATTTCTGACCAGGAGTCTCAATTGGGATTCTGGCATTTCCCTCTAATGCCACATGTGCGTCTACACACCCACATCGATTATGGATTAACAATCTCGCTCATGCAATAACATTAAAATAGTAATTTAAATCCACAAATTCTTTCGAATAATCAATAGCGCTAATACTGACTGAAATCATACTAGAACTAAAATTGAACAAAGAACGTGACAGTTATTAACACTTTGTGTATAATAGTTTGATTTGGGATAAAAACATATTAATTTATTTTGTACACTAATCTCGTTAAAGACCCTAGTAAGGTATTACTATTATTATATTTTAGATAAACGGTTAGATTACAACCAAATTTGTAAAACAATTCCAATATGTGTTGTTGTTTACAGAGGTGTACTAAACGAGCGATGGTAGCCGAATGTGAGTGAGTTGTTTCCGAATTAGAAAATACCAGAAAGACCCTGATTACGGGTAAATTCTTCAACTAGTTAATTAGACAATTGATAAGCAAAATAATTTAAGTAAAGTTTTTTGTTTTGAATCCCCAAGAGCACGTTATTCCGTCGATTGTGGACGCGGTCAGCTCATTGGAGGACCCCTCCCGCGTGGAGCGAACGCTGAGAGATCGCAGTTCTGTTAGGGCAATCTCCATGAAATGGGGTGACAAAATCTGATAAAGTATTAGATTCCGATTATAAATTATAATTAGAGGTAAAGAAGAGATATTGGATTTAGTTTAAAAGCTACAGAATGACTGTTACTCCTATTAACTTGAGATCAGCAGCTATAGTCCTAATGCTATGCTAAATGCTAATTTGACGAGCAACAGCGCGAACGACCGAGGCGGAGATGGACTCGGCGAACTCCCGCACGCGGCTGAAGAGCGACCCTTCTAAATATTCCTCTCCGTCTTAACAAATGACTAGAACGACGCAACACAATTAAAACTTGGCGCTAAGTAGTTAAAAGCTTCTCGTCGTGAAAAAACGTCGAGCGAGATTTGTTAAGTGGCGTTTCCCCGTTCATCCCTTTCGCAGAAAAGTCGAAAAATCGGGCGCCTCGGTGAAAGTTGCTCCCCTCGCCCCTCTGTCCCCGCGGCCGTCGGTGCCTATAATTTCCTACCCGTTTAGCCCTCTCAGCTCTTTCCTTATATTTCGACGAGAACCCCGGAACCTCGTACTTATTTGTCACGAGTATCTCACTGACTAAACGCCACTGTGAATGCATTCAAAAGGAAAGTCGTGCGGTTTGAACAGTCCTCAAAAGTTCTGAGAAAGTGACTACGGTCCCACGATTTACGCTCAGATTAAGACGACAAGGGCAGCTACTCTGTGATTTAATACACTACATTATAAACTGGAACACGATTACAGTTTTAGCAGAACTGGCAACTTCTGGAGTAGCGCCTTGTGGCCGAGAGGCGCGCGCGCCGCCCTCCCGCCCCTCACCCCACATCCCGCAGGGCCCATCAATTACGCTCGAACGCCATTCGAGCACAAACAAGGCGCTGTAGAGAGTTGAGGAACATAAATTGCAGCTTAACGGTCAGTATAATAGTCGTTCATGAAATGGAATACGTTCGCATCTTACTTTGACTCGGCGAGGGCCACGAGTCCCCGTGGTATTGTTGCTGGTACTTTATTTTATAAAAATGGACGCCACAGAAGATCTCCATTTATTTTATTTAATTAAATAGAAGAGCTTTCAAGTCGATTCTTCATTCACCTATCATATCAGTACATATGTATGTATTTTCAAACTCTCAAATTCATTTTGAAGCTTCGTTTTCTTACTCAAAAACAATTGTAGTATCATTTAAAGGAGCTCCTTAAATGTTATATGACCGCACAATTTCGATGATATAAGCGTAGAAATGCCGCTGAGAGTCTCCGACATTTAACGAAAATACTGGTTAGATTTGCTTCGATAATCTTGATCAATTATTCATATTTTTGGTATTGACCAACCTTTCTGATAGCGAGATCCCTTTTTTCAGTTATGGCGTGGAATTCATTGAATACATGCAAATGTAGAAAGTGCAAACACTATATGAAGATATATTCAACATAGAAACATTGCACTTTGTTTAAAAAAATTCATGGGCAATCTAAAGCAACTTATCGTGTTCAATTACATTAAAATCAAACACCAAAATACAAGTCAGAAACTTTCTAGTAACACACTAAAAATAATAGCATATGATGTTATAATATTCAGCAGAAATGTCCCTTTAGTAGACATATTTAAAATACGACACGAAATACATCACTACGGTAAAAAAATATATCGATAAAACAATTTACAAAAGAAAGTCTCCAAAGGATTCCTTCAGGTCATTTCTGACACTTTTTACTATTTTTGAGCTCAAAGTGCTAAAAATAAAGGAGCAGTAAGTAATCCCGCTCATCATGCATCAGTTTTATTGCTTTTTCAAGCTCTCCGAGCTCAAAAATACGATTCTAATACGTTTTGAGCTTTTACAACTAAAAAATCTATGTACATTAAAATACCGTCTAAGAGCATGTCGGACCATGCCTGTAGGGTTTCGAAGCCGTTACTACAAAGAAATGCAACGTTGTAACATTTTTTCCATGTTTCCCGCACAGAATAGGTATAAGCACTCAGTCACCCATAACTAAAGAAAAAGAAAAGTTATGTCGACTATTATTCTGAAACAAGTGTAAATTTAAGTGCACCAGCAAAAGAGCATATCTTCTGGGCACTTAAATCCTTTTATTCAGCAGTACGATTTTTCGGAAAGAACTCTAAAACCGTATAGCCTAAGATCTTCAAAACAATTTTCGTTGAAATTATTTATTAAATGTTATCTTTTTACTTTTTTTGCAAAATTTTTGAATGTACGTTCAAAAATTTTGCAAAAAAAGAGGGGAGACACAATTTATCATATTTCTAAGCGAATGTTTACAAAACTATTCTATTAATCAAAAAAATTGTTTAGAAGCCTAAAAACGTTTTTAAAAGAACTGACAAAATATGTGCCACATAATGATTTTGCTGATAATTTTTTTTATCTGCAGGTGTTACATGCGTAGAGTGCTCATATAAATATTTATTTTTGTTATTTTCAGTGTGTGAAAAAGTTTTACACTTTTAAACATATGTTTTCTTTCTAATTCTTTCCAAATTTCCAACAAACCGGAAAATAAAATAATTGTCTATTATGCAAGGTCATACGACAAAGAAAAAGACTAATAATGGTTTGATGCTTATTCACATCGGCAAGAAAACATATCATTAGTAAATCTAGAGATTCTCGAACGCAGCTGACCAGACACACAGCTGGCGTCCCGTATGCCGGCGTATCCAGAATTAAAAACTGAGGAACAACAAGACCCCAGATGGGGAGGGAAGTATGGCTGGAATAATTGTAAGAACAGTTGAAAGACAAATAATTATTCTAAGAGTAGTCGAAAAAGCGCTTCAATTTCTCCATATAGAGGTTATTTAATATCGTCATCTTGGAAGGCACTACGCCTTAAACTTTATACAGAGGGGCGGTGATTATACTTTAAAAAGTCACCGTTTCTGTTTAGATTCATATTTCAGAGAGAGACACATGTCATCTTGACATTGAAAATTTCAGTAAACATAGTGGGTTCAAGTACGGTATGTCCCCAAAGCAGCTCAGTAGATAAAAAAAGGAGAATTATATCAATAAGTCCTGCGGACCTGGCGTGACGACCTGGGCAAGAGAGCAACAGTGGGACTGTCCCTTTCATTCATTACGTTGTGTGAGAAGGATTGTTCTATAGAGAGACTCTTGTCTAGGGCGTCGTGCCAGGCCGCTTTTAGCTCCGCCGTTGCGACCGGTCACCTTCGGTGCAGTCTCCAGGGTCCTGTTTCCGTTAAGTGTTTTTTGTTTGTAGACTATTTCCTTCAGCTGCGTCCTGAGCATCGCGCTTTAAGCGTGTTCGAGTGAGCGCGGTGCCGCGCGCAACTAATTTTTAAATGCACAATTTGTGCATGAATTTATGTTATTCAGTTTAAAATATTTTTCTAATTAAACAGGTATAGGTACATGAAACAGGCGATGTGCACACAAAGCGCGTGAGCATTAGGAGGCAGGACCACGACCCGGACTGAGCTATGGTAACGAATGTTCGAATTGGTAGCGCAATGAACTAAATAATGATACGATTTCCGTGATATATTAATGAATTCAATCATACCCTCAATCGAAATCACATCAAGTCTTATCGTCTATTGGTAAAAATGATCATAGTTTTGAAAAAGTAATCAGAATTATCGGAAGAAAGGGACTCGTTGATTTCTCATTGACCGTGTGGTACCTATAACGAAGTATCATCTTTCAATTGAAAAATGCAGTTTGTCAGTATGACAACATTTCATATCTACGAAACTTTAATTAAATTTATCACTGTACATAACTATATCAACATCCATTGTTAATTAATGAAACAATAAGTCTGTCCAAAGTTGACCTATACTAATATATATCATACTACTAATATATTTGTCATTGAATTGACAAATGTATTTTGTTAATCTGATATAATCGGAGGTAGTTCGCATAAGTCTTAAGTAAAAATACATAACTAAAATTGTTTAGCCCATGCATTGCTGACTAGCTTATGTAGAATGCTAACTTCATGTAAGTTTTTCCAACGATACTTGTCGATATAACTTGTCCATATAATAACACTTCACGCATTCACTGCATATCGTCTGAACTAAACTAGTGAGTTACATCAGTTTTTCTTAATTACCCCACCGCTGAGACATATCCAGGGAAGATATGTCTTATCAAGATGGAGGGACCATCTTTTTATTTCAGATCGGGAGACTCGCAACTTAGTGCACCTCAGCGGCTGGCGCGGGCGGGGAGTTAAATAAGTATCCGTTATTGAACCCAGCACACTGATTAGTACACGGTATCACGAAATTTTAACCCTGTAGCTAAGATCCCTTAGCTACAGCAGACAAGGTCTAGCTGGGTTCATATAAAATCATGATAAGTGACCACGATAAATAACATCTTTATTGAAGTAAATATCTCTTAAAAGGCAAATTTAGGGAAAAGATAGTGTAACTCCCTCTGCCGTTGTAATGTTTTAGTTGTCGTCCAAAGTGCTAATACAAAGGTACATCGGATATCATCAGACGGAGCCGAGAGCTGCACGAGAGGGTTCGTTATATACGCGATGTATTCTAAAAAATGTAGCGCGTTCGCTGTGAGCGCGTGAGGGACGACGCGCGCCGAGGACGAGGGCGTATCGGCGTGCGTGTCCGACGTCGATCGGCGGTTTTGACGGCCGCGCCGCGCCGCGCCCGGCGGCGGGGGCGCTCGTGAGCGATGTGGCCGTCGCCGAGAGGTGTCGGGCGGGCGGCTACGAATGGCCGCCGATGACCCTAATGCATACCGATGCGGCGGCGCCGGCGGCTCCGCTATCAATAACGGGTCGCGAGCCCGCCCTACGCCCGATAACGCTGAGATATATTGCCCGTATTGTTTATTACTTTTGCAATACGTCACCCGCCCGCCGCCCGCCGCCCGCCCGCCGCGCGCCGCTTCGCGTTCCGTCATTTGTCGTCAAACGTATTTCATAAAATCAAACGTATAACGTTAACAGACGTCTTAAGAACGCTCACATTGTTATTAATTATAGTTTTAATTATAATAAAATTAAGACAAAAAATATACAGTAAAATTATATCGTGTTATGTATTGACATACTTTTATCTGCAATAAATACTGAAAGTTCATTCGGAGCCCCGTCCTCCACATTTTTAAAATATTTCAACTCAAGCTCGTTTTTTGAGAAAAACTCATATTATCAAAATGTGGTGCTATGTATTTACGTACACTCGTTATAAGATATACGACTGAGTATAATCGAAATAATAAGAAAATAGCATATTGATAATTCTTATAAGTAAAATGGTAATACATCAAACGATTTATTAAAATTAAAACTTATTGTGCGCACGCCGCGCACTTTTTCCGTGCAGCGAACGAAACTGAGACGTCGCGGCCGCGTCGTACGGCAGCGCCGGCTGCGGGCTCCAGGTGATCTTTAAATAGATCGCGGTCTAAACCACTTACTTCACTAACGTTATCACACGGGGCGTAACTTGTATTATATGAGTTACTGCTTATCTGGATTACTGAAAGGCACAATTGTGGAACGGTTACCTAAAGACAACGGTGAGCTTTCAAAATAAAATAATTGACATAGAGAGTTATCGCTTCCGCAAAGGAACAAATAACAATTTGAACAATTTTTCTTGAATTAAATGTGAGGGCTGGCAAATAAAAGGTTTTTATAGCTTCAGGAGTGTGATACAGTGAACAGTTCTTTTGATCACAAAATAGTTTTTTTTAATAGGAGAGAATGGTGTCTTTTGAAAAAAGATTTAGTAACTGGAGAAGGAAACCGGCCGATTGTGAGTTGAACGCACGCACGAAAGGCTTTTCACCGCCAAACAACATATTTATTTTATATATTTACCAGACAGTTTTTTTTTAATATTTATTTCAAGGTTGTTATCGCGAGTTCGATTGGTAAATGTTTTACTTTGCAATTAGTACTATAATCACTACATGTTTGATGATTGTTGGTATTACTATTCCTACAACACACCAATGACAAAAATTATTATAGAAATACATTTTATGGGGACTCTCCTTAATTTTTTAAATTTCAATTTTTAATTGTTAGATTATTAATTACAATAACAAATTTTCTTAGAAATTTTAACTGACTACGAATTATGTTAATGATAAATATTACTAATAGGTAATAGATACGATTCAAATGATTCACTGCTTTCCAAAGGTATACCGACGGATGGACAGGCTGCGTGTATCTTAATAGGGTCACGTTCCCGTCCTTTGGGCTCGGAACCCTAAAAAGATATTTTGAAGCGGTTCGGTTATTTGGCAAATATAAATATAAAAAATCGAAACCGACGAGCTAGCATAAAATGATTGACGTATATTCGTTAAACAAGATATATGAAGATCCTACCGTATGGAGACTTGTAGTCTGTAGATGTGAACTTACGTATAAAATAAATTGAATTTTAATTCTGTAATATGTAAGTAGTCATCGGTGGGCTTCATTTTGTTATGGATGACATTGTTTACATTAAATAGTTATTACGGACTTATTTTATATGAATATTTCGTTTCAAAATGTGAAATTCGTATAATATAAATATTTTATTTTGGAGCACTGCCTACATTAGTCAAGCGCGTACATGTCCGAGGTCACAGGTGACTTGTTAACTATATGTTTCTACCCTGTATAGATTTACCAATATTTGGATAGGCATTTGTACAGTCTAATAACTCTCGTAAAAATTTATTTATTACCAAAAAAATGTATAATTTGAGTATATAATAAAGATAAAATCTGTTTTGAAAAAATACTAAAATTACATGAATTACAATTTACCATATAAATCATATAAACAAATTTACATAATTTTCCATTTACACCGTAGTTAATAAATTACACTTACAGAATACTAGTTTGATAAAGCAATTAATTCTCGAAGTTTCTGTTCATGTACCTAAAGATTGTCGTAAATAAACCGAGGCATTTAGTATCTGTATTTAATAAATGTTGAAATGTGTGGAGACGGCTCTTACGTAATATTTCGAGAGTATCATATTTTATTAAACATAGAAATGCCCAGGCAATTTTGTGTTACAACACATTTTAATATTTCTGGATGGCGCGGAAACAACAGTAGGTACGAAATGAAAACCCTCTCAAGCCCACAGAGACGTACCTCATCACGCACCTCTGACAATTACATACCAAAAATCTTTAGTCAGGTTTCTTTTAAATATGAAACTGCAGAATTCCCTAGATTTTAGAAGAAATTGAAAACTACCACAAGCAGCAATGCAAGCAGTGGAATAATACAACTACTATCGGCCCTGTGATGAGAAGTACAAATATTATTATGTTCATTTAATATTTGTCTATCAGTGTATTAAAACAGAAATCTACGGGCCACTAGATGCACAAGGAAAATTTGTAATGACCTCTATACACATTTGCTAACACACATAATTACAATTTTATTGCATCCCGGCAGTGGGATAAGGTTAAAAAAATAATGCTACTGCTCGAGCGTTAAAATAGACCGTACCGATGTGCTTCTCGCCGGCACCTCATCGACTCCGCCATTGACTCCCGTGATAGGGCTACAGAAAGTGGTAAAGCAACCCGTTCAGATGTTTTAGCGCTAAATTAAACCCGCGTTCAATGTAGTAGTAGTGGCTGACGAAGTAATGTTTGACGGCGGAGGGTAAGAAAATACTTTTGATTCGAGTCATTTACAACATTCAAAAGCGCCTATTACTCTCTGAACATTGCCATATGAGACACATAATTGTCTAAATATTTTTATTAGATCAAATATATATTGTTTCGTTGGAGATATTTGACAATGCTTTTTTTACAGTAGGTAAACGAAATAGTAAACGGCAGAAACTCGTGTTTCGTTTTATTTTTAAATTAGTCAAGCTTAAGCATTTATTTAGTTAACTTTGTCAAGTTTTTTCAAAATATGGATTGTTTATAAGATGTAATCCATACTGAAAAAAATACTTCATCGTGGCCAAAAGAAATTTATGAAATATAAATTCAATAACTCAGAATGCGACTCTTCGCATTTCCAATAGGATAACAAAGGCTTTACTGAGCAATGACGTCACACTCTGTAATGTTTTAATTGTGCAAAAAAAAAAATAGCATAAAACTTAGGTGACTGGCTCATAATTTCGTTGTAACGTAATCAGTTTAGTTTTTTTTATTTGGTTTTTATTTATTGTTACGATTAATATGAGCCTTATAATTAAAATAAAAACAATTGCTCTACCCCAAATCTTACGTAGTCATATATTTAAAAGTTTCACAAAATATCGCGTCAGTGTTAGGATATCAAAAGTCATGTAAAGCAAAATTATTTTTTTGTAAATATTTCACTTCTTTTTATTTATTTGCTGTCTTAAATGTCATGAACATTGTGCATCATAAAATTCTCTAGCAACTCAACTGAACTGCGTGCAAGCGTATAAAAACGGATAAATCATAAAGTATTTTATTATTTGTTTACTAAGTAATTTAACTAATTAATGTGTATATTTTTCTTATTTAGAATATCAACAAAAATATCGTAGGTTTCTCAAAGAACGAAAACCAAAATATTTCATGTTGTGTTTTATATATTTTTATGACTCGGCAGTATGGTAATAACCTTTGGGGCGTTGGTAATGAGACGTTAAGCTGGTTTTTATGTTCTTGACCTTTCGTCTCTTGACATGCACTTAGACACGAGTTTAAAGAAACTTTTGAATTAGTATTTTGAATGTATAAAGAAGGTTTATTATAACAAATATTCATTATTGTTACTTTCGTTCTAAGTTTGGCTTTTTATTTGACTACTTGTCAACGTATAAAAACAAATTTGTATCGTGGAAAATAGACAAAAAAAGCAATTTCTTCTTAAATAAAGTACTTACATAAAATATTCGAAAAGATCGACAAAGGCGAGTTAGAATAAATGAGTTTAGACATAATCAAAATTAAAACCAATATTTTTTTTCAAAATAAGGTTTTACAAAACACATTGTTTTATTGAAACTCATTCTCGACTTACCGCCACCAGCACGTGATTGAAAACTACATTGATCCATTACTTTGCTCGCGACATCTGATGGCTAAAATTTTAACTCTGGTAAAGTCGCATTGTCCAAATGTCTAAATGAGACATTAATTTTTTTTTAATTCAATAAAAGCGAATTATTATTATTTGGTTACATAATGGAATGGAATGGAAACAGTTCATTAGTTCACATTAAATTAGAACGTAGATTTAACTTTTTCGGTTAAGAGCTTTAATAGTAAATCTAATGACAAAAAAATTCCTAATATTTCTTTTATTGTTGCATTCCAGTACAATTATTAAAGTCTAGTAATAAAACTTTGAACTGTTAAGTCAATTTTAACTAAAGTAAAAATTAGTTTCAAATGAGTAATGACCAAGTCGAGGACACAACATAAAGGATGTCATAATAGTGTCAGATTGTGATCCAGAATTGTGTATTATGATTTTGCAAGGATAATTACGTAAAATGTCCAACAATGTACCAGCCTCGCTTATTTAAGGGTCTACCGAAGTGATTAAAATAAGCATCAAATTATGAACCAAATTTGTTTATCTATGATTCCCAAGAGATAATGATGAAAGACTTCTGAATTGCTTTAGTAGGATTTCTTCTAATTTTTCCTTTTCTGATATAGACACATAAAGAGATGAACTAATAAAAGTATATTGGAAAAAATAATTGGTCTTATTAGAAATCTATCTGAGCCTTTAATTTTTATTTTATAACAATTAGAACATTTGTAATATCGTTTTTGGAAGACGCTGCATTATCAAATGTTATCTTACGAAGGTTGACTTTACGATTGTCTTATTTGATACGCAAAACATGGATTTCGTATCCTGATTTTTATTAATTTAGTTTGTAACATTAGTTCTGCGTCCCAAAATGTGTCGATGTCACGGTGAAAACGCATCTATTTCCAATTTTCGTGATCAACACGAGACAAAATTTGCGTCCAAAATCTCTAACAATTTTGGTATTCGATGAAACTCCGAAAATATATGAGAGTCGTTTTTCAGAAGGTAAGAATACCGCAAAGTGTTTTATTATTCCGCAGAAAGTATTCACGAGTAGACAAACGTTCCGGCGGGGGCGGCGCGCGCCCTCGGCCGCGGTCGAGCGCGCCCGGCGAGCAGCGAGCGCTCGCCGTCTTGTCGCTCGACCGAGGCGTTGTGGACTGCAGCATTACACTCCCTTTCAGGGGGTGGATATCATAAGATGGCGATTCAATTCATAAGAGTATGTGGATACCAGTTCGCTCTTAATCACTGATGCTACTTCTATTCTTTATTTCATTCGCCATCCCGAACGCGATCACGTTTCGTAGTCAGACTTCAGGTATCCTCGTAATATGCATTCGAGTTAATTAACTAGGGGAATGGTGTTTCCCTTAACGTCGAGTGAGCTTCTAAATCATTACAGATTTGTAATGAAAATTCTCGATCTAGAATATACACTAATACGAAGGTGCAGTGCCTTTTGAAATCGAGTAGAATGCTCTCACTGTAGCTGAGGAGGTCGCCCTCTACAGTGACGTCGATGTGAATGAGCAAAAGACCTGTTTTTTTTTTCTTTTTTTTTTTGCGCAAGAGAAAGATGAAATTTCCATTGAGAAAAAGAAACACACGCACGGGCGTGTAAACAGCGTCAGATCTTTACTGATTTAAACACCACCTCGCTCCTCGTTGTCAGCCCGAAGGCTGTCACCACGTAACCGAACGCGTAACGCGTATATAAATCACTGTTATATTTTTTTAGTCTTACAATAAATGACGAATTAGAGTATAGGTAGTCACCGTGGCCCATGCGGCACTCGTGACTCCAGAAAAGTAATCAGAGCATTACTGGCTTTTTGGGTAGGAATAAGGAATAAGATATATAATGGTGGAAGAGGTGGGCTGATGGAAACTAAAAGGGACTGATGGAGGAAATATGTGAAGTGATGGAGAGGGAGTGGGCCACCGGATCTCTCACTCATGAGACAAAACGCTATAGCGGAAACCGTTACTTCATTACAATACAGACTATTGTGTGACAGTGAAGTGCCCAATGCTTTTATGGCCGATTATTATAAAAATGGAATGTTTATGAAGTTGCTTGTGATGTCATAATAAAATGACAGGTATTTTATTATTTCAAAAGTACGAATAATTTATCGTCTTATTGTAAATGCTTTGCGGCGAAAAAAAATTTAACTATAATTTTTATTTATCGTTTTAAATTAATACAACAGTCTTATGCAGTTTGTTTGCATTTGCACTTGAATTAAAACTTAACTGAACTCTACGGACGGCTCTCGATTACCGAACAGGGCGGAGTGGCGGCACTCCCGTATTCAGGTTTTATACCCACCGGCGTAGCGGAGCGGAATTTGCCGTTTGGAAGTAAATAAAAAAACTGACGCAGGATTCACGGATTATTGGTTATATGGAAAAGGGGTGCGAAATCCTATATCGATTACTTTATTAGTTATTTACGTATGCTCTGACAAAGAAAAACCCTTTTCATTATCATATCAATCAGTCAAACGGATAAACAAACACATTCCACTCATTTTAAAGGTTTAAAATAACATGGATACAAAATTTTGTGTTTAAGCGATAGATTCTTATGAGAAGTAAATTCACATGAGCATCCATTAGGGCCGGGGATTGGATTGTTACTAAAAATTGGAAATTGTGGGTTTTCTAAAATAAAATTGAAAACATGTTTCATTCGAAATAATTGTCCATCAATTTATGCTGCCTTATTGTTCTAATTTTTTCTTGTTTATAAAATAAACTTAAACGGATTAGTTTGTATAATACGTTAATCTTATAAGTATATATTATATATTAGAGAATATCAAATTACTACTCTTTAAGATAATAACCTGCACAATATACAATTTAGAGGAAAATTTACTCACACTGAAAATTTGCTTACAAAATACTCGCTGCCAGCACTGGAGCCAAGCTGCAGTACAGTCCTGAGCGGCTCAGCGTTTGGGTAAGTTGTCCTTGAACTCTTGATTGATCGTGTATTATCACAAGGCAAAATCTTAGATGGGATAAGTATTTTATAAATATGTAACACAGAATAGTAACAATGCTATAAAAAAGTTTGTCATATTAGATTACAAAGTATAATAACTCAAATTATGTGAATTATTGAAATGTTCAATTTAAGTAGTAATATTAGCAGATATTCTATTTCTATTTTACAAATACACCTCAAGCACAGAACCCTAACAGTGCTGAATTAGCAGACACAAACTTCCTCACAACTTTTCAAATTATTCACTCATTGGATTTCAAAAACCTGAAATCTATTTTGATATATAATATATAATGCCAATGTCGAATTATGCATAATTATATTTTTCTTGTATTAGTAAATAATAAGGGTCAGGTATGCTTGTGATCGATGCTTTCGATTATTTTTGATTATATCATAATAGATCATACAAATGAAATTGACTGAGAATTTCGAGTTATTACTATACTTAAAAAAATAATTTCTATATGTATTTTTGGAACTAAATATAATCTTTTGGATGTTAAGAACTTGTAATTATTGTTCTGATATTGGTCAGTTTTTCAAAAGTGTCCACAGAGCTGCTTCATAAACTCGATATTCAAGCAGAAGTCTTTAAGCAGAAGCTTTTAACTTATTAGTCATCTGAAAATAAATTAATATTTTTTGATCAGACTCAGACCGATACATAACAGACTTCAAAAATGTTCACGAAAATATTAATTTAAATTCAATTTCGAAATTGTCGTCCTTTAAAAAGACGTCGCTTTTTTCTCTGGCTCTAAACTACAAACGGGATTTGAAGAGATTTCGGGGAGGCGACGAAAACCGTTTTTTCTTTATTTAAAAGAATATTCTTAAGTTTAATTTATTCAGTCGTATGATGTTCATGACGTAATACTACAAATGCTTTTAAAAACGCCCTTTCCCATCTTCCTCGTCCCGTTCTTCCCAAATACTGAAAGCTCTTTCTTTTTTAAAAGAATAACATTTTTACAACTTTAGCAGGTACCGTGGTAAGTAATTCTCATAAAATTATTTCACTCCACTTATTATTATCTGAAGTCAGTATTTCCAAAAAAAATATACTCAGTTAAACGAATACGACATGGTCATGAAGTCGAAGAGTGATACCGCTGTAAATGTGTAAATGCTGAGAGCTTCTAAATAAATTCACAACGAATTAAGAACATTTTCAAATGAAACAGTCTGTTCCAATTTTACTGTTTACGAGTCGATTTTCCGAAAACGCTTACATGAATTTTAAGAAACTAAATACGTCAGTTAATTTTGTATCTCTGATTGCAAATATTTGAGAGCTTCCATCTCAAATTTCAACTCTAATTTCACGCTTAACGGCTGTTCATTTTCCAATAACGTAGACACATTAAGATGTTAATTTGCAACCTCAAGCCAATGCGGTACTTTACATAAACTCTGCTAGATAACGGAGCTTGTTTAAAGTTCGTGAGCTTACTGCAGTTCGTATTTATGTGTATCTTCTGTTCTCTAGAACAATTACTTTTTCACACGTATCAAAGTGTCGTTCGGGTACTGGGAGGCAATACGAACATATATTGCGAGCTCTAAAGCCTAAATTCCTTTTTTGAAGAGCAAATATAACACATGTGGAGACTTAGCGAATAGCCTCCTCGAGTGAACTCTTCTTCCAAGCAGCAATATGAATTTTCTCTGTACTTACCTAAAGGGCTTTCGGGCCGGGCAATAAAGGTCGACATTAAACTGAGCTCGACTGTTTGCAAACGTATATCGGGGTGCGGTACCGCAACGCTACCATTTTACTTCATATGTTGTTCAGATTTGAAGGAGCAAAATTAAATTTTAGGAATAGATCTTACTTCCCGTAGAACGACAACGTGTGCCTGAGAATTCATAACATTCTATCCGTTTTCGTTATCGTATTTTCAAAACCACTATCAAACAGTTGTCGCAAATTATTAGGCGTATATATCACACAACCCCCGTATTCGAAATCCGACCATGACGTCTTAATCGCACGCCTCACGACGCGAGGCGCTCGAGGTCGCGCTCTACACTCAACATATCACAATCAAGCAGTTTTCGGACCTGAAAATTCTTCGAATCTCTTCATATTTCATTTATATGAATACACGTATACCAAGAAAAGCACTCATACTAACACGTTTAATTTTAAAAAAATCGGATTCAGATGTCTGTATGCGCATGTGTCATGGCCGTAACATTTTAATTATCGAGATAATGTTTTATTTCAGAATTACAGCAAGTAGTTCCCTATAGAAAACCGCTGTCCAATTCGATGTCATTTAGTTATAAATGATTCTTAGTATTAAAAATCGCGTGGTCTTTATTACATCTCCATCTGTAAATATGGGAATTCTTTGCAGCACGTGCGCAGCATTTATCGTTTTTGAGTCGGCGCTGCGAAATACTACATGGTTATAATAGCATATAATAGTAATTTATAATTTTATTTTATTTACATTTCAGCGGAATATGGAGAAAAAATAATCCCGGAAAGAAAGAATTAAAAAAATAATTTTGGGAAATAAAAATATGAATGAATTGAAGAAAAATATAAACAGATAACAAGAAAAATAAAAAACCAGTCAAGAGCTTGTCGCACCATGCTTAATTTAGGGTTCCGAAGCCGTTGCTACAATGAAATGCAATACACATGAAAAAACTACTTTGTTAAACTTTTACCTATGCTTCCCACACATAATAAGTATAAACACTTTAGTCACATATAGCTATAGAAACAAATAGGTATGTCAACTATTACTCTTGGATAGTGTAAACGAAACACCAGCAGAAGAGAGTATCTTCATGGCACTTACGTCCTTTTGTCGCGAAACGCAGTTTTTCGGCAATAACTCCGAAACGATAAATCTAATCATGTTCAAATTTTTTTTTTTTGAAAGTGTGTATTAAATGTTTCTTTTGTGATTTTTTTTTCATTTTTTTGGAGTTACAGTTTAAATAATAATGGAGGGGGCACAATTTCTGCTATTTTTCAAGCGATTATTTTCGAAATTATTCACGTAATCACAGGAATTGCTTTAAAACCTTAGTGTTTTTAGAAAAACTGTCGAAATATGTGCTACAGGTTAATGTTTGCTGAAAAAAATTTTTTGAGCTTCTGCTACATGATGGAATGTCCTTGAAATATATATTTTTATTATTTAATTACCAAGCTAAGTTGCGGCTTATACCAGATACCTACTCTATAAAGTTCATCAATATACACGTTGTAGTTCTTGAGTAAAATGCCTGCTACACGCGGAAGGGTATGACGAAACTATAAGGGTTCCGTTTATTAGAAACTGACATGAAGTTTGTATAGCTTGTAGCTAACTTTTCTTTTTGTGTTTTGTTTTGTTTCTTACTTATATTATTCTACTACCAAGTAAGGCAACAAAAGTGTGTGTGCAAAGTACATATAAATTTCTAAAGTACGAAAATTGGTTATCCTTTCAGAATTTTCAACCTTAACAACAAATTACACATAGTCCTAGATGTGTAGGATCCAATTGCAATTTACATTTGTCAAAAACTTAGTTATATACTCTTATAGAGAATATCAATAGAGTCGCCAAGCTGTTAGGGAACCTACAGTCAAAGAATTCCTTGATTGTTTAGACAATAGAGCATTAGCACTTTAAAATACACAAAAAACGTCTCATGCATCGTCTCGCATGCCACAACAACGTGTGGAACAAAAACACATGGAACACTCGGGAACACAAAAAGCCTGCGTTTCCATCATCAACTATTGCAACACATGCAACCGCAAGCGCTCCTTTTTGCATCTATTGTAAGTTGCAACATAAATTATTTACTTGTCCAAGTTTTCAAGTTTTGCAACCAAGTTAAAGATTAAAATTTGCCTTAGCTAATAATATTTGCTCTATATGCCTCAACGAGCATACAGAAAAGTGTAGAATTAATTTTAAATGCGCAAAATGCAAAGGCAAGCATAACTCTCTTACGTATAATGATGAGCCAGTTAATAATTATTCGATTAAGCTTTGCCCCACATAGGTTTTCAAACTGTAAGTCAATTTATTGACATCTAGCGGCACGGAGATATATGTGAGAGCTCTATTGGACAGCGTTTCACAAACTGCATTCGTGCCCACAGAATTGGAAAGGCTGATGGATTTAAAATCGAAATTTGTAAATTCAGGTATTTTAGGTATAGGGAATGCCTGAAGTTCGCAGCACAGGAATAAGTCAGCAGTGTGTCAATTTAGACAATATTTCAATTATTTCAATTCAATGAACAATATTTCAATTTCATACACAAATTGTTTGCTATGTTTTTGAACCAGTTGCATCAAAACTTTCCCAATAATAAATAAACAACAAAGGTATTATGCTACCACCTAACATTTAACTTGCTGATCTACAATTTGATGTGTCATGTAATATTGACATTTTAATGGCTGCTGATATGTTTTTCCAGGTCCTGTTGCCACAACCTAAGCTGATTGAACAACCAAAAACACCAAATCATAATCAAATACCACAAGTAGAAATTTTATCTAACCGCCATGAACCATATTTTTTAAGTACAAAATACGAGCGTCCCTAATAAATGTCATGCTCAACAAGGAAATGCAACTTTGTTTTGTCAAAAATTTGAATTGATACTTATGAAAATTTTTTATATTTGTGGAAGCCAGAAAATGTGCCCGAAAAATTTTCATAAAAACCTATAAAATTTGATCAAACTGAACACATAATTCAAGAAATTGTAATTTAAAAAAAATAGAAGATTTCAAGTTTCTCTGTCATTAAAAGTGCCTTTAGACCAACTTAATGATTTATTAGGTGAGTCATTCAGTTTAGCATTGCAAAGATTTTACAATTTAGAAAAACGGTTTCAAAAAAACTAGAATTATTTAATCAATATAAAAAAAATATTTATGAATATATGACTAGGTCACGGTTCGTCTGCAAACGTGAATCAATCTGATTCCACTAAAGATCCAGTATTCTTCTTACCACACCATGCAGTAATAAAACTTGATAAAAATATTACCAAATGCAGAATTGTTTTTGATGCTTCAATGTTAACAAATCATCATCGTTCTTTGAATGACATTCTTCTAATGGAAGAACCACACAAAGAGAATTATTTGAAATTCTTTTATTATTCCTTATAAGTAGCTATGCATTTATTACTGATTTAAAGAATATGTTTCTTTTGATAAACCTACATCCAAATCATAGATAATTATAACTGATTTTGTGGAGGGACTCTCCATACGAAAATATATATATTTAAACACAGTCACATATGGAATTAAATCTCGACCTGCGGCGTTAAATAGCGCCACTGGAGGAGTGGTGTTAATTCTGAATCCGGATTTGCTTATATTTGCAAAGTATGTACTCATCTCAGTCGAGAAATGCCGCTTGAAAGAAAAATGAAAGTAAAATTTACTTAATTAGTTGTATAACACGAATATATAAGCTGTATTCATTCGTTTCTAAGGATTACCAGTAATTTTTCACTTCTTTTTAATATTAATTATATTTTTCCTTGATCTCCTTGTCATTACGTTTTTTTGATATATCATAAATCAAAATTGTAAATAAAATACAACAATTCTGAATATAATTTTATACACTCTGAAAAAAATTAACAAAAATTTTAAACTGACGGAAATATAGCTTTTTTTTTAATTTTATTATTTTTTTTAATCAGTACTCCCTTTAGTCTATGGTTTTCTATTTGTATTGTAATAAATGTGTGAGACATGCATTTTCGGATTTTTCTAATTAAAATTTCAAGTTCGAATATTATTGAATTGTGTATCTCTATGATCATTGCACATATATACTAAATCTTGTTTACTACGTTATCTGCGTTAGCTACATAAAAAAAAAAACCTATTTCAATAAGAAGTATGGGTAAGAGAAACCAAGCGCGGATACAGAAGGGGAGCAGTGAGTACACTGCTCGGCGCCGACGCACGCCCGAAGTACTTCACAAAATATGCCTCCGAGCAAACTTCTCGAAAACGCCTTGCCCTGAGTGAAATCCTGGACCCACGCCTGGAACAAACTGTAGGTTTGCTTTATTTGGTCAACGTACAAAATACTGAGTAGTTAATCAAAATATTACAACACATAAAAATAATATGAAACAACCTAATAGTCGAGTAGTTTAATCCTATGATTTTTTTTCCTAGCTATATAGTTTTTTATTAAAAAAAAGGAATTTAGGAAATGGCAATTTTTTTAATTCTATAGAGACCTTATTATAAAAGAGCACACACGGCACCCGGGGGATTGCTAACTTTGTGTAATCAGGTCTATGAGCGGTACAGTCATTCTTATATCTAGTTTTAACGTTATGGATTTTACTCATTTTTAAAAACGTTTCTATATTTCACTTGATTGTACTAGGTTTCGTATATCTATTGCGACGCTACAGTTTCTTTGTGAGATAGTTTTGGTCTTAAATGAGAGATGCCACGCGTAATCCGCTTCTGCAGCATCTATATTGTGTTAATATCGATTGCACGACGCCATAATAAACCTTCCATAGGTCATAAGACTATGAAGGGAACTAAAATAATCTAACTTTCCGGTGCTTTCATCTATAAAGCGCTGAGGTCTTTTGACTGCATATGGCGCAGAATTAAACTTTTTCGTTACCTCAGTAATGAAAAAATTCACTGTAAATCCACTTATTATACAAAGTGAAGCCAAGAAATTTGTCGTGTGCGCAGTATCAGCTATATCGGTTATTACTATGCCTAGTTATGTCGGTCAATTTAGTACTATGCCATGAAAATTTAACGAGTTGTATTTTATTCTCGTTGAGAAGATGATTAATACGTAAACCACTCGATTATTACAGAGATGTTACTGTTAACTGCGTCAAAACGTGGTCGCTGTCGCTCAAACTTAGAAAGTGAAAAAGTGATATCAGCAAACACGACAACCCCAAGCTCATCCTTAACACATAAAACTGGTAATTATTTATCAAAAAATCATTTTCAATACCTAAATTCTCACTTTCATAAATACGGAATGTTGACACCAACAATATTGCGTAATTCCAGCAGAAGTAGACATATGAAAATAAGTGTTTATTGATCACTGCAGTGTCGCTGGCACATACTCGATGATCGTTATTATTTGGGTTAATCAAATACGTTTTACATACGATTTCCCTTTAATAAAGATACTTCGTGCACACTGTATACCACGATGAGTTTTGATTAGGTTATTCGATATTTGGAGCGGCGGACCGTGTTCTGCCGCTTTCCTTGACTGCTTCACTCGCGTGGAAATAGAATTAATGTTTCTATTTTCTATATCAAGACTCAACATCTTTTGTTGACATGAACACTAGAAAATAAATACATGAAAGTATTCTCCGTGATCAACCTGTATAAGTCGATGCGTTGCAACGTCATTTGGTGGCGATTTACAACAAAATAGAAAGTGTTAAAACCTAATCACAAGCAAAAAGCATTTAAACGCGCCAACTTTTTTGGGTTTATTAAAAGATAACTTTATGATGCATTACGGGCATCATATCGATTTTTTGTATATTCCTTAAGAAAAAATCAACAACTTTTAGCCATATACAATAATAAACTGATTGAGTTATAGGAGATTAACGATTTAGCAATTCTCAATAGTAAACCCAAATGCCAGCCATAATTACAGCAGCATATACGTGCCAATGTAATGTTAACGCCGATGTTTATCAATTTTGACCGTGATATGTAATGTTAACGCCGATGTTTATCAATTTTGACGGTGATATGTAATGTTAACGCCGATGTTTATCAATTTTGACGGTGATATGTAATGTTAACGCCGATGTTTATCAATTTTGACGGTGATATGTAATGTTAACGCCGATGTTTATCAATTTTGACGGTGATATGTAATGTTAACGCCGATGTTTATCAATTTTGACGGTGATATGTAATGTTAACGCCGATGTTTATCAATTTTGACGGTGATATGTAATGTTAACGCCGATGTTTATCAATTTTGACGGTGATATGTAATGTTAACGCCGATATTTATCAATTTTGACGGTGATATGTAATGTTAACGCCGATGTTTATCAATTTTGACGGTGATATGTAATGTTAACGCCGATGTTTATCAATTTTGACGGTGATATGTAATGTTAACGCCGATGTTTATCAATTTTGACGGTGATATGTAATGTTAACGCCGATATTTATCAATTTGACGGTGATATGTAATGTTAACGCCGATGTTTATCAATTTTGACGGTGATATGTAATGTTAACGCCGATGTTTATCAATTTTGACGGTGATATGTAATGTTAACGCCGATGTTTATCAATTTTGACGGTGATATGTAATGTTAACGCCGATGTTTATCAATTTTGCAGTGGATAGATATATTTTAGGTCGGAAAAAAAGACTTTTTGTATTTTATGTTGCAAGTTGCAATAAAATGTGTCTTTTGACGATGCTTGAAAAAGCAATGTAAATCGTTGACGCAGATCGTAAGTAGTAGCTAGCGGCCAAAGTGAAAAGCTATTTATTTCGATGATATTAAATAACATTTAACGAAAGTTAAATACAAATTTGGCATTCTACTTTGTTTATTGCAAGACAAGCATATATGTTTGGATTTAAAATAACGCAACGTGAATGTATACGGTCAAGAGCGATAACATTCTGTTTTTATTAGGTCGGGGGAAGTTTTTTTATATTTTATGAGTATAAAAAGTTGCAATAATTTTTTTTTGTTTGTGCTGTTTGCATCTGATTAGTTTTGGTGCCATTAAATAGATAAAATTTTAAAACATAAAAATTAAAAGCAAAAGCGGTGTCCCAACATTTTTCTCTTCCTTTTTTTCACCACCAAAATGAGTAAATCTAACATAGAAATTTGATACATTTTAAAGCTTTATTACAAGTTAGCGAAAAATACGACAGAAGCCGCAAAAAAAAAAAAATCGCGACGTTTATGGATCTAATACAGTGCCGGTAAGATTAGCACAAAACTGATTTAAGCGTTTGCAGTTCACTAGTTTTTATTTCAAAAATGAACCTCGCTCTGGTTGACCTTGTACAGATAAAGTCGATGCTATTTTGTAAAAAGTAGGGCAAGATCGATATATCAGTTCTCACGACATGTCTGAAGAGCTGCGGATTGACCACTACATAGTATTGAATCATGTTTAAAAAAAGCTGGATATACAAAAAGTTCGATACTTTGGTCCCAAACGAGCTTACTGAAGGAAATATGATGAATAGTGTACTCAATTGCGATTATCTATTAAAACATCATAAAACTGAAATGATTTTTAAAAGATTGGTAAATGGTGATAAAAAACAAATTACCTACGACAAAAACGTGCGAAAAAGATCATGATCAAAAGGTAAGAAAGCACCACAGACTATAGCAAAGCCCGGATAACACGCAATAAGCTGATGCTATGTGTGTGATGGGATTAGAAGGTGATTATTCATTATGAACTTTAACCGCCGGGTGAAACCATCAATTCGGATTTCTACAGCCAATAGCTGGTGAGATTCAAGTAAGAAGTAGGAAAAAAGACGGCCGGAATTGATCAAAAGAAAGGGTTTGGTTTTTCATAATGATAACGCCAGACCACCCACTCAGCAAATATTGAGCGAGTTTGGTTGGGAAGTGTTAATGCATCCACCATATAGCCCTGACCTTGCACCCTCAGATTATCAACTGATTTTTTCTCTTCGGAATTCTTTAGGTAGTGTTAGGCTAACATCAAGAGAGGACTGTCTTGAAAGACTGTCAAAACTACTTGTCATAGTTGTTTGATCAAAAATCCCAAAATTTCTATAGCAATGAAATTATTTCACTACTAAAAAATGGCAACAAGTTGTTAAACTAAAAAATATATATATTTATAAAGTGTTTTTTCTATTTTACATACAAATTCATGATACGAGTAATTTTATTTTTCATCACATTTCATTTAACCTTAATAAAATTATCTTGAATTTTTATGTAAAATATGAAAACACTTTTTCCCCGTTCTTTTATATAATATACATATATATATATATATATATATATATATATATATATATATATATATATATATATATATATATATATCCATTGTCGTTTAATCTCGTCTCTACGCGACGTAAGGGTAAGATGTCAATTTCTTCCCACACGTTTATAAAATGTGTCACTTGCCTCAGGGTAATTAAGTTCTTGACATATGTAACGTATTCTTGGGTGAGCTTTCAAAAAAGCTCACGCCCGCCGCGCTCGCGGCTCCCCTCGACGCACGCTTTTTGTAAGCTCATTAGGAGAGCGCTGGCGGCTTCCGCTAGCGGCATCATAATCCTTTGCACAAAAACATTTACAGTTTTGCCCGTTCTTTATTATGACATCTCAAATATTGGAGCTCTACGCACTGATTTACGGAGGGCGGGCCGCCGCGCCCGGGTGCGGCCTATTTGAATATGAGGCGTGAAATCTCTGCAGCGAGACAGACGATATTTTCGGCGTTGGCGGCGCCGCCCAGCGTAAGTTACGAGTTTTTCCACAACACTAAACTTTTACTCGTTCGTTCTTAAAGATAGAGCTGTGGCTGCGGCGTCGATAAAGCCTGATTTATATCGAACACTCGCACGCTCCCTCACGCGCGCCTCCGCGCGGGGCCAACCCGTACGACCGAGCGACGGACTACGCTAGTACTAAACAGAGGAAGTGTTAGTTCTAAAATACTTCTCGGAAACACTCATATATCAGTTAGGCAGTCGCATATGTATTTGTTGTGTCCGAAAATTGCATGCCACTTCAAGAATGACCTCAAACTCGGGTACCCTTTATTGCAGGAATGATATTTAATAAATGAAATCAGTTTTTTTCACATTTCGACAATTATTGTTCATCGATTGCCGCACATGCCCCTTGATGCGACTTCGCGTAGCGCTCGGAGTACGTGTACCACAACTGAGAACCACTGCTGTAGATCATAAATTGTTAAGAAATATCACTCTGTTTAACTTAGTGACATCATTTATTTAATCTTCTCAATCATTTCCTGTTTATGTTTAAATGTCTAAAAGATGTGTTATGCAATTTTTATTAAAGATAATAAAAAATCAATTTACTTTCAAGAAACTAGAGTAGAAAATTTCATAACTAAACACGATAAATACTAAAATTGTAAAAGGTAATCTCATAAAGAAAAAGAAATGAAATTTTTTCCTTCTTTGTGCTATTTTCTAAAGCTTCGGCTCCACACAAAAGGTATACAATAATAAGGTTCTATATTCTAGACTTCTCAAGCATAAACATCGTTTGGGAATAAATATCGTTAATCACTTGGACTAGCAACGTAAAATTCAATAGTAGGCTATCTGCAGAAGGTATTAAGCTCGAGTCTCAAATGAGATAATTTAATATGCCTAAGAGTAATTCAATACAATGTATTAAGCCTATAATTAAATTTACTATGTGACCAAAATCGCCTAGATACGCTCATTTAGGTTTCGAAGGACTGGGTATATAAATTATTTTAAAGAAATGAAGTTTCAAGTAAATGACACCTTACAAAATACAACACAAGATAAATCGACACACATTGCAGAACACAAAATAAAATAAAATGAAATGTAACTAGCGAAATGTTATAATCAATAATTTAAAGATATCAGTACAGTACTGTACAAAATTTCTATATTAAATATTAATGTATTTTAGGGTTATTCTTTACTACGTAATCTAAAAAAAATATATTTTACTTTTGTCCAACCAAAACATAAAAGCGTACAACGCTTGTTTCCAAATGACTTCTTTCGGTATTATTTCGGTCAATACCAACGAAGATAAAGTTGATTAGGTTTTTCCATTTAAGGACAAGTCTGTCACAAAATGTGATCATCACTACTACTACATCACAAAGACCCTAAATTAGTGCAAGAATATTTTGTCAGAAACAAAAAAAGAGGAATTGATCAACGATGTACAAATATCAGAGGATTGGGACGAGAAATATTTCAAGATATACATAGGATCTTACACAAATACAATCAACTAATTCAAATATTCAATACTTACTAAAAGGATTATCGATGATTGTAAAGTTATAATTTGAGCCAATAAGGGACCATCTGGAGAACACGAACATTGATTTAATGCAACTCAGATAGACGAAGTCGCCATTGGAATTGTGGATAGTGAGACACAAATCATGACAATAAAAAGAAGATACAACAATTAAAAGAAGGACTACAACGAATTACAGAGACATACTGTTCGTATGATGCCTTTTTATCTCCGTTATTATTTCTGCACGGAGAGGACGGAAATCTTTTTAATGTTAAAGAAATTTGATCTGAAACAAATAGACGTAGACATCACTTCGAAGGAATTCTTACCGTTTAGTGATCGGAGAAATGAAACATATAATCACATTCTCAACACTAGCCGTTTATTCCAAAAAATCCTGATATATTTTTAAATAAAAATAAAAACATAACAGTTGAATTATATGAAAGCGAATCAGAGGAAATACACACAGAAGAATATATTCACTTTCGAGACGCGATCATTAATAGCGGTAACATTGATTACATTGGAACAACTGGAACCAGCATGGGGACCAATAAGTTTCGCAGATTTCAAGACTGTAGACGTTCACCTATGCCAAACATACAGGGAAGCATGTCAACGCATAGAAATACTGGAACAAGACAACTACATTACAAGAAACCTTATTTACAGCTTCATCTGAGCAAATCAGAAATTTATCTCCTAACATTATAACAACATGTAATCCATCGAATTCCAAACAGTTATAAGACTTCTTCATAAAGAGGATGAATGATGACATACTCTACGAAGTCTGACCAGCTTATCCAGAGCTGACCATCGAATTCAACGACGATATCTTCAATAATATACTCATTTGCCTAAAAGATGTTTTGCAATAAAACAACCTAAGTTCAGCTTGGGGTGCCAGCATCATTAAAAAATGGTTTCAGTGTATTTAATTTCAAAATAAAAACGGAAAAACGCTATAATATAAATGAACTACTTCAATACATTGTTAACAACAAACTACTTTTCAACGACAATAAGAAAAAGCATTTACAAGGTTATCATAGCTAGATGATCAATAACAACACTGGCAGAATTATTTATTTAGACACGCCAAGTGTCACCGGGAAGTCGTTTTTAATTAATTTATTACTTGCGGAAATACGCGCTAAATAACACAAATCCCTTTTGCATTGGCATCATCCGGCATTGCAGCCACACTTATGGATGGAGCCCTACAACTACCATTGAATACAGCCGAAAAATAATTAAATTTTAAAGGCAACTTAATAGGGTACATTTTTAAAACTTGCAAAAATTATCATATGGGACGAATGCATAATGGCTTATAAAAAATAACTCAAAGCCATGGACAGAACATTACAAGATTTATTAGATAAAACTGAAGTGATGAGAGGAGCTCTACTCACACTCCTGAATATTTTCGACAAATACTTCCAATTACTCTCCGCAGACGAGATCAAAGCGTCAAAAATTACATCTCTGGTTACGTATACAAATATTTCAACTAACAAAAATATGAAAGCTAAACTATTTAAAAGAGCAATTTTTACAAATAAAAATAATATTGTAAACGATATCAATTTTATCATTTAAAAAGAAAATTTGTTACTGGTTCGTTGGGTTCTCGTGGCATTCTACAACTATTTTCAAGGTTCCCGGACATGCAGTCCGAATTTATGAGAAACTAGCTAATGTGAACAATAATTTATTGATAGAGGTTTCGTTAATAATCATAACAAACGTTTACGAGTGGAACACGGAGCGATGGCAACCGGAGAGCATCAAAATAACCCCAACGGCATTCAAACACAAATTTATCTACCTCTTACACTTATTGAAAAGACTCACAAGTCGAGAGGCGGACGGGAGGGTGTGATGGTATGCCATCAGGGTTGCCACTGTGCAGTATAGTCGAATATATAAAAAATTAAAAACCGTTACAAATTAAAGATGAAGAGAGAATATCGATAAATCGATCGATACGATAGTAGACATTGAAGAAAGTGTAAACTTTCCTACAGAATTTCTAAACTCTACAAATACCATGAATGCCATTACACTACCTTTAACTTAAAATTAGATCTCCGATTATACTTCTCCGACATCTTAATTCACCAAAACTATATAAAGAAACAAGGATGATCGTCAAACCGCCGGAAAATAACATCATTAAACTGAGCTTATGACTGGAAAGGAAAAAGGACACACAGTACTTATTCCTAAGATACCACTGATCTCTACGGAATTGCCAATACTACTTAAAAGATTGCAATTTACAATAAAATTAGATTATCGTTTAACTATGAATAAAACACAAGAACAAACTTTAAAATAATGTGGCATTAATCTTGAAGACTCTTGCTTCTCTCTCGGTCATCTGTATGTCGCTTGCTCTACAGTAGGAAATGCGAAAAAATTTTTATGTAGAAGTATATACTCCTGAAAATAAAATGAGAAATGTTGTTTATGGAGAAGTATTGTAATAAATAGTTAAAATATATTATAAATATATTTTTTTTTTTATTCTTATAAAATTTATCCTTTTATTCCAAGTATAACAAAACAACCTTATATTCAGTCTCGAAGCTAAGCCGAATACTCCAGCTAGTCTATATATAAAGTAGTAAAGTGATTGCCCGATATAATGAACGCACAGACCAAACTACTGGGTCCAGAGACTTGAATTTTTATAGAGAGGTTATAACGTGGGTGAGCATAAAGAAATGAAATTTTTTTTATTTAACTCCTAAAAGGGTGAAAAGTGTGAAATGCTATTGTATAAAAAATTAAAACTATTGAAGCTATTGAACTCTAAACGTACATATTAGCTACAAATTACAAGTGAAAAATAATGAAATATATAATTTTGAAAAACTAGCTCAAAGGAAGTGAAAGAAAGGATGAAATATTTTATGGAAAATCGAAACTGTTGAATGAATATTTTGTCAATTTTTTGCGTCTTCCAACCATTTATTCAGTTACTACGCAATTAGCTGTATGTTTTACGAGCGAACGAGAAATAAAAAATAAAGTTGGTTTTGTCACTTTATTTTTTGTCACTAAACATTTAAAGAATTTTGTAACTTGTACGAAGCTACACTATCCCCGAGTAATACGGACTAACTTTTAATTCGAAATTTCATACCGGACGAAAAATAGAATTGGTAGTAGATACTGGGATCGACATCAAGAATGAGAATAAGATCGAAAAGGAGTGTGCGATTAAAATTACAATCGAGAGCGTGACCGGCACCTGGACTTGGAGCAGTACTCAAATCCAAATCTATAGCGGGATCGGGAATAAACCGAAATCTCCTTACGAAAATCTGAATTAAAATAAAAACGGAATCGTAATCAGAATCGAGAATAAAAGAAATTGACTTCGAGAGCAGTACCGGGATTAAAATTAAGAACGAAATAGCGAAAATGGCGGATTTCGATTTCGTAATGGGATGATGTATAAGATGACGGAATTCATTTTATGTCTATGCGGGCAGAGCCTTGGACCAAAGCTACTCAGAAAAAAAAATTGGAAAAGTATTACTTAGCAAATGGGGTAAGTAAAACTCGACAGAATCAGTTTCGAGATTTCATGGATAAAGAGGTTACCTTTACAGCAACTGATAAAGTGCTTTATTAAACAATGTAAAATAAAAACAATAAGTTTATGAGTAGAAAAAAGCGATCTAGCGATTCATTCACTACGGATCTCTGAAACTATAATATTTATATTTATAATTATAATAAATTTATGCCAGTAAAAGGGGGTTTAATTTTGCATAATTTTTTTTAAAAAGCTAGGTACGATTATGAAATTTAGTATGAATATTGTTTATTTAAGCTGGTGAAACAAGTCTTTCATAAATATGTTTAAAGGTGAGGGATGAGGTTGTATAATGTATAAGAGTGAGTGTGTACTATGTTTTTCTACACGCCTAAACTGTTTATCCAGTTATTAGGAAACTGGCGATATGTTATACTCGCGAAACCGAGCAATTTTCCTCGAATAAATTGAAATTTCCTAAAACTTACTTCAGAATTAAAATAAAAAAATATTTAGAATATCGTCTTGTATAAAGCATATTTTTTTGTACAAAAAATATCCTACCTTGTTTGTTGGGTATGCCTGTCGCCAGTTAGCACGTCCAAAAAAAAAAACGTGTAAGTCGACAAAGAATTACTCTTTTGTAAGGAGTCAATGAAAATTCAATATTCTATAGTGTCTCAAAATATAACTTGGGATCAAAACGATTTTATTCCTTTGTAAAACAATAAGAAAAATTTTAGTTTTTAATTAAGGTCCAAACAATTTCAGTCATGTTTTTTGTTGGAAAAATAACAACGAAATCTTGTACACATTTTCAAGGTCCTGTTGAAAATCAGCGCTGTGGCTCTGGCTGCAGCATTTTGCTGCGCTGATCACCCTTACGGCCTCTTGCTGTTTTTTATTTTATTTATAAATTGTAAATGTTGTTTGTCTTAGTTAAGTTACTTTTACGATCTTGTACTTGTCTTCCTTTTTGTTTTTTGATGGCCGAATGAAGGATTATTATTATTACATTACATATTATCTCCTACACTTCTGCTTTATATCTATAGTGACGTTAAAATGAAACGAGATGTAAAAATCGACGCTCTGTGAAAAACTTTCGATTGCTTTTAGGAACTAAATTATACAATAAGGGTTGTCATTGATAACTTATATTCAGATACTACATTTTATGAATGTAGATAATATTTAGTCGTTTTTATCGCTTAAAAATGACAACTGTAATTTTTAAAAGTGGAAATAATAAAAGGCACAAAAAAGGGTGAAACATTATTTATGCTCCCTTTCATTTTGGGAAGCGACATCGTTGGGATACGAAAAAATATTGAGGAGAAATGGAGAGAAGTCAACTAAAAGGGTCGTCGTTCGTAGAGAATATAAAAAAGAACCCTTGAACCTACAGTGCTCTGCGTTTAATCTCACGAACATAATAAAGAAGTATCAAAATTGTAATTATCTAATATGATGTATTATGTTCGTCTTTTATTCGTTCCTATACCATTTATCCGACTACGATGAAAATGGTGAGTAATGCGCTCGCCCGCGATGGCTTGTCGCAAAAATGACTTTATTCTAAATTTGAGTTGGGACTGTGTGCTGTCGCTGTTGTTATGCGGATGTTTCTGATATCACCTCGTCAATGTACAATAGGCGCGCGAGTAGATTATACAAATTCATCTATTTTCTTAATTTTTAATAATTCATCTATTTCAGGTTATTCAGCGGTGGCATTTTCATTAAAGATCTGATCCGAATCGAGAACGGAACCAGGATTTAATTGAAATTGAAATTGAGAATGAGACTAGGATTTTAATCGAGAATGTGATCGCGACTACAATCGGAACTGAGACCAGCATCGAAATCAAGAGCATAATCGTAATCGGAATGAAAGTAAATAACCTGGATTAGGATCGAGGATTATATTGAAACTTAAAATTGAGACCAGGACCAGAACAGAGATACATGTAGTTGCTAAGAGCGAGATTGGTCGACACAAAAGATGAAGAACTAAATTTTATGTCCCACAGTGGTAAAAACTTGTATCTAATGTAAAACTTCAATCTATGTTTTTTTTTTGTAACTTTTTTCGGTACTTTTTGCTCTATCGTGATTTATGAAGACTTGTTCGTATTTTTAAATGACTTTCAATCTCCTGTGACCGTGTTTACACACTTATGAATCGTGGCAAAAAATGGCAAATGGTCAATGATGTATATGTGTGTATATAACGGAACCTTAAACTTATGTGTAAGGTTCGAAATACTGCACACAGCAGCAAATACCAAACTACAAGATTTGTGTAAGCTCTTATTTTTTTATTGAATTCAAATTTGTGTCCTGCACTTATTTAGATTCTTAGAAATATATTGTGTAATACTAGCTTAAAAAAATATACAGAGCCTCTTTAAAAATCTAAAAAAAATTAAAATTTTATGTGTCAGCTTTGATGCGCTACTAGAGTTTGCTCTTCAAGTTTGATTGTTTTTGAATATACAAGGTAAGGGTATAAATAAACGTATATTTTATAATGGTAAAAGAATGTTTATAACTTTATTCATGTTTATTTATATTGATACGATAAAATATTGTACACAAATCATATTATGCAAAAGGCTGTTAAAAGTTTTTGGAAAATGCACGCGTAAATAAAAATTTTCATCCCATTTGATCCCGTAAAAATCCCATAGCTGTAGAAATTTTGGGACTTTTGATCAAACAACTGTGACAAGTAGATACGACAGTCCCTAAAGAATTCTGAAGAAACCGACACAAGTGAAAATCCGAAGGTGCAAAGTCAGGGCTATATGGTGGATGCATTAATACTTCGCAACAAATATGTGTGTGGTCTGGCGTTATCAGGGTGAAAAATCAAACCCTTTCTGTTGATCAATTCCGGCCGTTTCTTCTCTACTTCTTGCTTAAATCTCATCAGCTGTAAACAGAAGAGATCCGAATTGATGACTTTGCCTGGCAGTAACAGCTTATAATGAATAATGCTCTTCCGATCCCACCATACACATAACATTAATTTATTGCGAGTTAATCCGGGTTTCGCTATAGTCAGTGAAGCTTGCTTGCCTTTTTTCCGTGATCTTTCTTGCACGTTCTTGTCGTAAGTAATCCATTTTAATCACCAGTAATCAAACTTATCTAAAACGGTTCGACTTCAATACGTTCCAATAGAGAATCGCAAATGAGTAAACGGTTCATTAGATTTCTTTCAGTGAGCTCATGTAAGACTCAAGTATCGAGCTTTTTTGTATACTCAACTTTTATTGAATGGTTCAAAACCGTTTTATGGTCAATTTCCAATTCTTCAGCTATGTCGTAAGAACTAATATACCGATCTTGCTCTACCGTTTCCAAAATGTCATCAAGGAGGTTTGTCTTCTACATCAAAATTACCGCATTGAAAACTCTTGAAACGTTTTGTACTACACTTACAGACATTGCATAAGGTCCTTAAACGTCGCAATTTTTTTCGCAGCTTGTGTCGCATTTTTCCTTCTTTGTAATAAAACTTCAAAATGTATCTTTCTATGTTAGATTCACTCATTTTGGTGGACTGAAAAACAATACGAAAATGGCGGAATACCGTTTTTGCTTTTTTAATTTTCTCTTCTTAAAAGGTCATCTATTTAATGATATCATAACGAGCCAGATAAGAACAGAACAGTCAAAGAAATTTTACTGCAACTTTTTACTTATAATATACAAAAAATCTTTCCCCAATAGGTGGTATCTTATTACAATATTAGATAACATTATATAAAATATTAATTTATCTTTTTGATCGTAATAAAACTCTAAGTTTTTAAAAACATTTTTATAAAGTTAAATAAAAAAGAATCTGGCCGCGGTGGGATTCGAACCCACCCTCCGACGTGACACCTGCCTTAAACCAGCGCTTTAGACCACTTGGGTACGCTAGCATTGAACACATTGTTAAAAATAATATTTTAAATGAAATACGATAAAGCTAACAAAACGCTTTGAGTTAACAATCATTAGTTTCATACCTTATAATTTTTTTTAATGATTAGATAATTAAATTTCAAAATTCATCTAACTTTTTGCTCTTTGTTTATTATGATATTGGTCAGAAAACCTTTATTACTTACGAAATCGACCACACGATGACAGATCGGTGAAGGAAATAACGAGATTACGATATCTGTTTTCTGATAAAAAAGGCTAGACATAAGACTCTAGTAGTGCAATCTAAACACCGAGTATTACAATAAAAATTATTCATAGACAGCGTTCATGTCTCTACGGTCTCAATAACCGCAAGCTCGGCTGGAATACGTGTTTTGTTATGGAGTTTCGCACACGCCCTCGTGCTTTATCATCAGATCGGTTTCATGGTACTATTGTTGTCAGAATTATTTATTTAAATTTGCTCTGTTATAATTAACTATTTCAATCGAGATGTCTTATCGCGACCCGCAAAATACTTATCATTGAGAAGTTCCGGTAGCCACCTGTGGTCTTCTTCATCAGTTCCATGTCACTTAATTATACTTTATTAACGCATATGTTTGATTTAAAGTTAAAAACAAAATTTCTAAATATTTGCTAATAATATTTGAGGATGCGTCTCAATTTCTCATGAATACCATCACCAGAAAGGGATTTTGAAAAAATGGAACTAATCGGGAAGTACATACTTCAAAATAAAAAAAAAGAATTTTCCAAATAGGTTAATAAATGACAGAGTAATCGCGTAACAAACATATAAAAAACATACAGCGAAATTGAGATCATCTTTCTCTTTTTGAAATCGGTTCGAAACAATAAAATTAAGCGCGTTAGATATCATAAGAGATCAGCCCACCACCTCCCATAGCGCTTTTGATAATCTTTTCATATGGGTCGAAGCGCAGATGCGCCGCGAGACACAGCTAAATCTATTCGCCGATTTGCACGTGCCTAGCGCAGATTATGCGGCGGGCTGAAATAAAGAATAGAAGAAGGAAGAACTGTTCGGCAACAAAGTACATGTTTTGTCGTCCCAAGCTCTAATAAGGGAGAGTTGTTGTTAGAGACAAGGAAAACAACAACTTGTAAGAAGCATAAAGAGCCTGCGGGACCTAAATTTATCATAAGAGACCAATATTTTCTGCCTCTATCTCTCATATGCCTTCTTAATTTTCGCGACCCGTACGCATTTGTAAGATGACCCGCGTACACATTTCCCGGCCAACCGCTCGCGGTGCTAGAGCATCGTTTGTCTTGAGTGCATTGACAGGTTCGTGCAAACTACGCGCTTTAGTAATAAAAACGCAGGAACAAGACGAAGACTCACTCATATTTTGAGAGTTCTATATTTTGAAAGAAAAAAGAAAACCTTTATAAAATCATTTCGTCGTCTGTCTGTCTGTTTATCTGTCTATCTGTTAAGACTCTCAAGAACGCGTTTAGGTTTCAAGTTGAAATTAATTCATATACTGCCATCAAGTCTTCGATCCCTTGGAGCTGAGATTGAGCTGAGACTGAGCTGACACCGTAAGTAAATCAAAACTTCTATGACGCTTACCATTGACCTAGAATCATAATATTTGTAAAGAAGTGAGGTCTCATATAGACCTTTGTATGGAAAAAAAAAATTTAATGACCCGCTATGAAAATTGAGGATTTTATAAGATTGAGATATAAAAAAAAAAAATTATCAAACAAATTTTCGGAATTTCAGGACCAACATGTCCCCAGTACCGATACCTAAAACAAACAAAAATCGTCGAGGTGCTGAACTGATGAAGTATCTACATACATAATTACGTGTTTATAGAACTTTCTAGTTTTTATTTTATTTGTCTTACGAATCTGGTAACAATACTTAACAAATTTTAAAAACAATTTAATATGGTGTGGCTATGAGATTGTAGCCTACTAGGTGTAAGTACAACATGCGCAAATAATCACATAATTATATTTCAAAATGAAAATGAATATAGCCAAATAGCCAAATCAAAGTATCATAAAAAATTTAGTTGAGTAATGTAGGTTTTTTTAGTATTTCAATCTGACATGTAACAAAACCTGACAATTTTAGAGTTTTCTTAACAAGAGCATCAATGTGCAGTCTACGCTAAGAGAGCGGCCGCGACCACCCCCGGATCGCAGCTTTTAGAGACTTCAGTCAATGGGTCGTTTTGAACAAAATAGATCGCTATAGCTGGAAGTAGTTTTTTGTGAACTTCATTTGGAAAGTGAAAACAAGGTGTGAGTCTTATTCACACTTGTCCGGTATTTCTTTTACAAACATTTTTGTTGTAACTTCTCTCAGTCGGTATTGAATAATTAAATAATAATATAGTAATAAAATAATTTTATAACAATAAATAAAATGAAGATTTGTGAAAAATCTGATGAAAGAGTAAAACAAGATAAGATTCTTCGATAAAATTCATTTAAAATATGGATTTATTTCGGTGAATCTATCGAAATTGGAGTGATTCAAACAAAATTGCTCTAGATTATTTTAGAGTGCTTTCCCGTTTGCCAATGACTTAACAGAGAAGTAACCCAATCATGCCCATACATTAAACATTTCAACGTACAATATGACATGGCTTCTTAGTCATTTTTTGAATATATTTAATTATAATATTTTTTTAACGAAGGATTGGATGTTCCTATCAAATTATTTTAAATGATATTTGGCTATGCTATTAGCCTTTAATATACGTTCTGCTATATTAGATAATACAACAAGATCTAGTTTTAAAGGGCGATTGCGGCTCGCTTGAATCTATGAGATCTGGCATAGTGCAGAGTTTTACTGATTTGAACGGCAGAAGAAAGGGCAAAGAGAAACCCTAATTCATTTAATTTAGTTCCTAAGAATAAGGTTTTCCTGGCCAATATAATAATGAGTTTAAATAATTATTTTCAAGTAACTTTAACACTTATGATAATATAACAGATAGTGGCTCAGTATTATGTCAGATAAAATTAGTGCAATACAAACAAACGTAAATAATAGGAAATTTAATTAAAAAAAAATCAATATATTCTCAACCTGGCGCATTAAAATATTTAAATGCATGCAAAACGAGGAGCTGGAGACTGAACTATTTATGGGATATCTAATGTTGATATCGATATTTTACTTTATTACAAACCATTGGTTCAGGAACTGCCAACTTCACTTTGGTTTTGTCAGTAACCAGCCTGTTAGCTTCTTCAGCAGAGAGTTCAGGAAAGAACGGATATTGTGGGCTTTTCTGTTGAGCGGATTATAGAAGCTCGAGCTCAAGCAGTTGTAATGACAAGCAGAATGTAATGTAATACAGACCCCCTTCATTCCTCCTATAAATTACTTGAGCCTATAATGGATAGTCTTATGTAAAATTAGTTGCAAAAATATAAACATGGTAATATGTTGAGACTTTGATATAAATTTTATATATACCAGTAATCACAGCAGAAAAAATTTAAAATTGTATGGTTATTATAATCTGTCTAACCTTTTTTAGTTCCAACTAATTACAAATAATTCCAATCTCTTCTACCTGCAAAACTTTTATCGACAACATCTACACAAATATTGAACCACAGGAGAAATGTATAATTCAAAATTTAAAATCAGACCACAGCCGTCAATTTGCGTCTTTTAGAATACCGCTTAATACAACTTTAAAAATAAGTGTTATTTGTGTACCGATGAACGAAAAACGCCTAATTCAATTAAAAAAAAAACTACATACAAAGACTTCCTGTACTTTAATGCTGTGATGATTGCAATGAGCTGTATAATTTAATGTTTGACGTGATAAAACACAATATGATAATGTATTTAAAGCAAGAAATAATAAAATGTATGAATTATTATCATGTAGCGATTGGATAACAGTAAGAATTCATAAAAGTAGAAGGACACAATATGAAATTTATGACATAAGGACTTTTAATAATAGTAAGAGCTTTGCTAAATATGTAAAATAATATTCAAAAATATTTAATTGGGTTTGAATCACGGCTGAAGCCAAGTACGTAAATAAAAAAAATAAATTAAAAATGGCAATAATGTCATCAAAACGACTTGGGGTGTTATAATGAACAAGACTGGAACAAGCAAGGGCCGAGTAATTGACTTCAAACTTAAATTAGGTTGCAAAACCTTGAATGAAGGCATGAAGGTTGATAAGGCATTCGAAATATTCTTCACTGACATTCCTGTTTCAATTATCTCTTATCCTTATTATTATTATTATATATAAGTGAATTCTTTGCTATCCAGTTGACGATTCAACAGACCTATTAAAGTTGGCGCAATGTTTGTGTTGTGTCTGATACGATTGCGAGAGTCAGTTAAAGAAAATAAATGCGAATCAAGACTTGTCATGTGTCCGATGAAAAAGTTTTTAAAGTCTATGTACATGCCATATAAAACTAAGATCTGAATTTTAATAAACACATTGCGTTATGTTCTGATGACGCAATAGGAACGGCGAAAACGCCAACGGAAAATCGAATCACGAGATTTAATTTTTGATTGCCTGTTCTTCCTCGGAAATGTAATTCACATTTTAAGCATTTTACGTTTGAACGGATTTGAAGCTTGAATAAGGGCTAAATTCAAAGCTTGCAGTACTTTAACACAGGATTATAAAGATGTAACGAAAACATTTTACTAATGACAGGCTAAACCCATGCTTTAATTAAAAAGACGGCTAATTAAATTATACATCTTGAAAAACGCAATTTTAATGCATTCAATTTAACTTATTTAAATGTTAAAGGCATTTTTTGGCTTAGAAAATTCGAAAATTCTATTACGTTACATTTGACATATTTGTATCTTGATTTTTTAAAATATATTATGGCTTGTTTACATTGAAAGAAACCAGCAGTCGAGGAATAAATACCACCGGTTATTTAAAGGAAGCGTTCGTTTCAGTTTTATAATATTAGTTAGAGATTAGAGCTCGAGTGCCTTTCGGTGTTTAAATATTTCTCTTTAAACAATAAATGAGCTTATTAATCAACGGGCGCGTTGTTTGTGTAGAGCAGCCGCAGAGGCGGCGGCGCCCGACGCAAGCGGCGCGCCGCCGACGCGCCTCGGTCGCCGCTAATTTACCTTTAATTAGAGCGGCTCGTGCGTTCCGCGTCTCAGTTTAAAGCTTATCACGTAGTTTGAGTCGAGCAAACAGAGCGCACGGGCGGGCGGCTCGTGGGCGGGCGCCCGGCCGCCGCACCGTGGTCCCGCGGACGGCTTTTGAACTGATTTACTTAAATCGTTAAGTCGTTGGTGATTCATGTTTTTATCATAAAACGTACATCTAAAAATTATTGGTGTCCTATTGGAGCTCTTATAATGTTTTTGTCTCGGCTTTTGACGAACAACCAAATATATTGTATACAATTTAAAATTACCTAATTTTAATAAAAATATCATCGTTATTGTCAAATTTAGCGAATTATTGAGTCTAATTATCTTTTGAAAGACGCCATATTCTTTGTACTCCATATTCAGAGGGTGTGATCCTCTTCATTACGGAGCAAAGGAGTCGGTGACCTGTGACTTCTGTCCATCGATGGACAGCATTACCAAAAATAAATAAAATCCACCGATGTTCATATGAATTGTTATCCAATATTTTTTACCGAAATTTACACGACCCCAGTTTATAATATAGTGGTTGCTAGTCAAGTTTCATATCGTCTCGCAAACTATAACCATGTTATTGAGATAAATGACTTACGACATTTGTCGCAACCGGCTTTATGTAAGCCATAATTTCATTAAGTTCATAAAATGAGATATTCACGGAATCATTACTGTGCATGTTTGTTTATTTCTTGTCATCGTGATGAAAGCAAACTTTAAATAAATAAAATAACTTGTTCGACAACATAATGAAAATCGCTTCCAATAACCTTACTTAATAATCTTTCTTAAATTTGTTAGTGATTAGTGGGATTCGGTGGCATCTAAAGATATGCTAGACGGAACTGTGTCTCAGCTTCCATAATTATACATTCTTTTCAATCTATAAACCACATTTCATATTCACGCTTAACAGGTTTTTTTTTTGGTTACCTTGCTTTACTTGCTTCACCTGGCAGTCACCCTAAAAGCAGCTAATTATTTTAACTAAATGTTAAAAAGGCGGTTTCTTTTTATATACGCACTTAAAACTGGAAATTTTTATAATGCTTTAGTTATTATTTCTGGGTTTCTACATTTTAATTGGAGTGCAACAACCTTGCAACTCCTACATTTGCGCTAGACAGTCACTTAGGTCGATCGCATTCCAAGGCCTTTGAGCCAGCGAATAGTTCTCCAGGATACCGTAAAGCAGAAGAACTTAACTAAGTAGCAAAAATGTAACCCAAAATACTGTGTCACGAAAAAAACTACTAAACCTATTTTTATAAAAAGAAATCGTGATTATACTCAAATCTCAGTAAATGTAACCGTATATAAATAAAGCGAATCTACTGACTCATTTTTGTAAAATCGTTCAAAATGGCCCGTATTTGAATTACACAAGAATCCGTATGTAAAAATAATTTATCTTAATTATTTCCTTTGACATTCACAAGTTGAGTTATCTCGATGAAATACCCCACATTGTATTTAAAATGCGCCCTCCTGAGTTGGCTCCGGTTTTGCAGTAATTATTTTGTCATTATTCCAAAATTCGTGGAAGACGCTTTAATATACCCTATTCCTAACAAATTTCAACGCTGAAACCCATATAATTACAGACATATCGCAATTACCTCCTTGTTCACTAAAATAATGCAATCTATTACTTGCTTTGTAGGAGATTTTCTACATATTATACAGGTGGATTGGCAAGTTCCTTACGATCGGAGCAACAAGGTTGCCATTGATGTTACATATTCGGGTACCAAATCCATAAACACTGGTGTCGCCCAAATGCAGCGTGTGTATTGTCCCCATACTATGTTCATTTTGCATAGCAGTAAAATACATAACATCCGTTGCTACAACAGTGCAATGGATGTATTTGAAAATGGCAACAATAATCTCTCGGGACCGTATTGATGAGTATCGAAATGAACTTATGGCTAAAATCGATGCACCCATAGAGCAAGTCTCGAAATGGGGCAGATTCAATCCTGTTAAACTTAACTCCAGAAAAACACAGTTTTATGCGTTTTCCACTAAAATAAGCTCCTTCATCTATTATCCTTTCTTCAAAAGCACTACATTTAATGTCACACCGAGTATCAGGATTCTCGGTCTCGAATGATCGAAAAGTATTTAGTTTCAAGATTATCTGGAAAGTAAAGTAGAACTAAACTCTAAAAACCTTGAGGTGTTTAACAGATCACGACAGTACTTCAAGCCGGGCAATTGCCTTACATTTTACAAAGCACAAGTACGACCGCATCAAATAATTCTGTTGTCATCTCTGGGCTGAGACAACTCAATATCAACTTCTGCTTCGAGACCGCATCCAACGTCAAACGTCTCTCATCGTCGGAGACTTTTCGATGTCCGGCCGGCCTGATCCATTGACTGCGTTGAAATGATGTATATTTGTGCATGTTTTGTTCGGTACATTTTGGGGAGTGACTTGAAGAATTATTTCACTATTTATTCCTGTCGCTGTATCTTTGTCCCACCGCAAATACCATCATCACCGAACGCGAACCATAATTTATGGTGACAACTGGTCATGCAATGTGCTTATAATATAAAAAGCAGTAGAAGAATACTTGTATTAAAATGTATAAATTACGCTACAAATAATTTACACAAACCGCGTGTTAAAACCGTATTTAAGCCGAACGTGAAACCCGTAGAATCTCAACCGTTCCGTCGACAGCTTATTGCTTTGTTCTGACTCATATTTTTTAAAAACATTCATTTTTGCGACGTTGGAAAATGCGTTTAAGCACAGTACCACAAAGGTTGAAAATATTATATTAATATTTTTTTTGTGATGAAAAGCACCATGATAAGAAATGAGATTTTAAAGTCAATAACATAAGGTCCCTTTTGGTAACCTGCCGTTTGCGGACGAAGCTCTTCCCCGGATAACGTCTGACAGTTTAAGATCAAGTATGATAGCAATTTCCTGACGTATCGAGTTTTAATATAAGCGGTGTATCTGCCGCGCCGCCCCCGTCCCGCACCGCCCGCGCCGCGGCCCTAGCGGTGTCTCGCTCCTGCACGTCGATATTAATACACTTATGTGCATGTACCTATATACGAGTATGATATGGCCTTTCCACTCATTGCCTTTAGAAAAAATCAGTCAGAACATTCTTCAATGATCTTACTTGTGATGTCAATCAATTTCGGTGTCTAGCTGCAGAGTATCAAGTTAAAATCCTCTCGGGAGGGTGAAAGCCGAAACAAAAACAGTCTTAAACATTCCAACATTACATTTCCTATTTTTGTTTCACTTGAAATCTAAAACTTTAGATGTTGGTTCTGGAGATTTCATTTCTATCCGAAAAAAAATAATTGTCCAGTAATTCGATTGTTCTTAGAAGGCGTCTGCGGCCGGCGCGTCGACCATCCCCGGTGGGCATGATTCATATCAATACTACTTTTTGTATTGCAAGAAGTGGATTTTAAAATTTGTTTCAAATAAAAAGAGACACGAATTACTATCATTGTTTAAAATCATTTTACTATTCGAAAGGTCAATGCGGTTGTAGTATTTTTCCGCCAAATAAAAATAACTAAAATAAAACTCAACACAGAATCGTATTACAGTCCCTTAATGTATACTACTGTCGTGTTGCGGCTAACAGGTAAACTATTATGCACTTACATAAAAGTATTTAAGCTCAACAATGAGGAACGAGTGGTAAAGCTTACCCTGGAGAGAGCTCACAGCTCTAGTTCCGCGAAACATGAAAAGCATGCGGTACGAAATATCCGTCTCGTGAAGTAGTTGCGACGATTCGATAGCCTAATAATTAAAACTATGAGCGAAAGTAAGCTAATTTTTCTTATTCAAAGCCAGACCAAATTTCAATTAAAATTCAAAATATCTTTATTTTATAGGTTGTAATATAGCACTTGAAATACGTCATAATTTTTTGCTAAGTTACACTTTATCGCTCCTTGGGAAGAAAATATTCCCTCAAGAAGATCGAGCAAGAAACTTAAGGGTAACTCTTCTCTAATTCTATCATGCATAGTCAAAGCAAATACAAAAACATTGTTGAAAGAAACAGCCCGGTAAGAAGTCAAGCCACTAATGCCCATGAATGTTTGTCTTCTAAATATTCGGAAATTGTGTAATACCTTTTTCTACCCACGGACCCCATAATGTGGTCCTAATCCTTACGCTTATGTATGGTAGTGAAAGCTGAATGTGGCAGAAGAAAAATGAAGGTTGGATCAATGAAGTGGAGATGCGATCACTGCGCAGTATGTGTGGAGTGGCCCGGTAAGATAGATGTAGAAACAGTGATGTTAGAGAGCGGTGTGGTTTGAAGGAAGACCTAGTGACTAGAGTGAGAAAAGGTCGGTTGCGATGGTCTGGCCATCTGGAAAGGATGAATGAAAGAAGACTGACAAAACAAATCTATAGAGCGAATGTGTGTGATGGAAAGGTCGGTAAGGGCGACTTAAAAAATCCTATGCATATCATATTGGTGGCATATTAAAAAATAGACCACCCGAGCACCCGAAACCGATGAGCTTGCATAAAAATATTGATGGATGTCAGTGAGGCAAGAGAGAGATATATACAGATCGTACCATTTGGAAATTTATAGTCTCTGCCTACCCTTCTGGGCAATAGGCGTGAGTTCATATCGTATTATTGTGATTGTTTAATAATGGTCTTCAATTTATGTAAGGGTAAATTTTATATATCCACAGGAACCCTGTTGAACGTGCACACACTGAGCCCTCTAAACGAATTTGTGACTTTGCATAGTCGACTAACATGTAAACTCAGTTATATTGAGTTTATGTCGATCACTGTTTGTTTGAAATATTTCCAATTTTTTTTTACATATAACGAATTTTAATAAATTCCCACCATTTCGCATTACGTAATTTTATTAACTATATGGCCACATATGCTGAAGCACATACGTACAAACAACAAATAAAGGCATATGAGCCCATTGAAAATAATTTCAATAGTTTCTACTATCTTTTCAAACTAGCACAGCAGCGCGTGCAGTTACAAAGAAAATGTTTTGTTTTTCAAAAAAGTGTGTTTATATGTTTTTTTTATCTCTTCGTGGCTAAACTGTTTACTCAATTTTGATGAAATTGGTAACTGTAATAGCTTATATTTTAAAAACTGATATATGATACGTTTTATCGCAGAAACTGATCTCAAAAAAAATACAGATGTTTAAAAAACCAAAACTAATCCATGCCTACAAAGTAACTGGGATAAAAACAACAAGCTCAGTCTACATGGGAGGAGCTGCGGGCTCTGAAACAAAAAGGATGTGGGGGATGTGCCGACGCTACGAGATCATTAAAACCTGACAGAACAGCTTATTTATTACACGCTCTTTCATTTCCTTTTTGATGTGAAATTTGTGAATTATCCGTTAAATCATCCCCAAGCTATTGAAATTATAATTTCGGAACTATTTTTAAAATGAAGGAGAGGCGAGGGACATCCATTAAGTTAACTGTCGATAGGGCGGGATCACGTTAATGGGTATATTTAGGAAGGGAATAATAGGGCTCGTCCATTGTGAGAGCGCAGACAACAACGATCCAGCGCTATAACCGCCCTTCGGGAATTAATGTCGGGTAGTACGCAGGTCGAGTCCTTCGACCGGCGATATTCCAATAAACAGATATTACGGTCTATTTACGTCACCGTGTTTGTCTGTTTGCGAATAATAAAGAATATAAATTAAAAATTTTCCTGTTTTATTGAATTAAAAATGTACTCCAAAATATACATGAAAAACATCTAACTTTCTCGATATCATTTGTCTTATATTTTGAAAGAAAGACACATTATCAGATAATTTCTTCTTAAAAAAAAATTGTTTTGAAATAACTTATATTAAAACATAGTAGTTTAAGTCTTTTCTGTATTTTATTGTAATAAGACTTCATTTTTTATTAGGCACCTAGATTTTATTTGACAATTCTGATCGGAAAGAAATGTTTTAAATCAAATTCAATCGAAATTCAATAATTTAATAAACATTTTAATAAAATGCATAAACATTTGTCCCTTTTGCAATTACGTTACTGCATTCAAATGTCTGTAATGTGGGGCATACTATATTTCTCTTTTCACGTTTCGTATATCAACAGACGCTATCCACTTGAGCGCAGCGGCTCCGCGACCCGTAACCTAAGACTTCCATCGTGTGAAATATTTCTTAGGCCTCGTCCTTAGATTTGATAATCGTCAGTGACGTACTCGTGTGACGAACAAAGGCAGGGGCAGAGAGGTTGTATGCCGACTCAATGCGCCCACCGACGCTCGCGGACACTTTAATCGTATATTTCAGATACTTTCAGTATTAAATGGAAAATTGTACGTCGAGGTTTACGGGCTTTGCACGTCACCCGGTGACAGTGTTATTTAGTTGAGGGGTGGCTTTTTATATCACCTGTATAAATAATTTGTTTATTTAATTATATTACCCGAACATTGCACTTTTTATATAATGTCGAGTAAATAAGATCACAGCATTGCGATGAATCTATAAAAAAAATTGTGTTGTACTTTTCAATAAATTATAAGTAACATAAATTACATAATTTCCTTTACATTTATTCCTCCTTCAGTAAATTTCTTTGATGATGTTTTAGGTTTTTACCAAAGGACATAATTTGTACTAATGTTAATATCGTTTAAAATAATGATCGATGAAATGAATAGTTACACATTCTAAGTGACTCATCAAAAGATAATACATTCTTTTCGGCGAACTTATAGACCAGAGGTCGGTCGTGATTTGTATTTTTTTGGTTGTTCTTAGTTGATGTTTTATGAATAGTTTTACATAAATTTCTTATATAATATTAATAGCATATCACCTAAAAGTGAAACAATCCTCACACAAATTGCACGATTTTTCCCACTATCAAAACGAATTGAAAAGGCAGCTTTTTATTATGATGCTCTTGGAGGTCGTAGTGAAGATGGCTCGAGCTTGTCGACAAATGAAGATACGGGTAGATTTCACAAACTAAATCTTATATAATATAAAGTATCTTGAATTTCACATTTAAAGAAGGAAATAATGTTTTTACACTTTATTGCTATTACTAATTTGTCATGAAATCCATATTTCTCCACATCTGCCACCCGTTGAAATATAGAGTTTCAAATGTAAATTATAAAATCTTATTTAATGTATTTCATCGTAGACGACTGCGCCGCTACAATCTTCTTCTTTAACTTATTAACTCTATACAATGTGGAGTTAATACGATAACTAACATAATCTTATTAACTCCACATTCTGATGTACAACATGTTCAACTAACAGTCGCGCTTTCGAGCGATACGCTATCGCCTTGTACGCATCCTTGAATCGGTGCCTATTCGGAACATCTCGATAACATACGTGGTTTACATAATCCAACCTGAGAATCACATGTTTCCTCGCGTGCATATAGCCCACGCCCAAAGCTACTCTCTCAGGTACACGTCCTTCTGCCGTTACGATCACGACCAAGCCGTTTTCCATTCTTGCCATCCCACAAAATAGTAAGTGAATAACATTTTCCACATGCTACGATCTTTGCATTTTTTATGGCGATTTCGTAGGACAAAAAAGCTTGTGTGCCACTCGAAAATAGGTGGTTATCGCCGCCCATTGATACTCACAAGCTCAGAGGAGATACCATTGTATTGCCAATATCTTGGGTAAAAATAGGCTACTTAATGGACGGGGGATGGGGTGACGGAGATGGGAGTAAACAACGGGAACTTTACTCACTGGATGAAAGGCCAAAATACACATGTAACAACAATAAAAATAACAGTGTATTATGTAAGGATGTGGCATCTGGCCGGTCGAGCCGGGTCACCGTCGTGCTGCTGCCGAGTTGACCACGGCACGGCTGTACCGCTCTAATATCAGTATATTTCTCCTGCTTATTTGACATCCATAAATAGTTTCATGTAAGGTTTTCGAATTCTTAAAATTTCGCCCTTCTTTAATATGTCACTAATTTAATCATTATAAGATATAGTAGGGCGAACCTTGCCATCTTCCATAATCCTCGCATTTGACCGGTCACACAGCTCACTGCTCACTGCAGCTCCTTACAACCAGCGCATTCTTCATCGCGGCTCATCACGACCTTACAGAAATAAACGTTTAGTATCAATTGAAAAAAATGTGGAAAACAGTTGACCCTAAAGGCCAACTCTGCAACTTTCCGCTAATTTTATCCGTTTCGTAGTTATTTCAAAAAAACTGTTTTTTTTTCAGTTTATTTCGACAACGATTTCTCACAAACGAATGAATCGATTTTGACCCGGTTTACGGCAATCAACGTGTTTTTAATAGGTTAAGAGCTGATTAGATTTTGGAGTTGATCGGTCAAGCCATTTGAAAGTTATTTTGAAAAAACCACTTTAAAATTTTATTTTTTCTTAGTTTTTTTAAAATTTCTCAAAATCTACTGGTCCAAATCGACTCAAACTTTCTGGAAATCTAAGTTTGGTAAAACTCTTTGGAACGCCGTTTAGTGGGCTCGATTCGGTCAAGCCGTTTAAAAGTTATAAGAGATTTACTTACATCCACACATACACACGCACACACATTCACACAGACATACGGACGTCATCTCAGGGATGATCAGGGAAGCTTCCTAGACCCTCAGAACGTTGAAATCTGATGAGGACTCGATTTTTGCAAAATGGGGTAACCAATAACTTCCCGAAAATTTTAGAAAATTTTCAATTTTCTTAGTGGGGAGTAAAAAACTTACATATAAAAATATTAGATACGGCGAATTAATCTCCCTTTTCTTTTTATACATATAAATAATTTAATTTATGTTTAATGTATAAACTTACTATTATGAAATAATACGTATACATTTAAAAACTTAAAACAGACAAACGACACCCCGATTTTTTTTACATAACTGATCATTCAAATACTTTATTTACAATCACGTCATGGGGGAAAATATAATGAAATCCGAAATGCTCAAAATTCAAAACCTCTCGTACCTCAATGCTACATAATACCAATACATTTTATTCTAATTAAAATAGAGAATGCCGTGAGGAGATTTTCCACTGAAACTATACCAAATTAATTCAGTGAAAATCATGTTTTCCAATGGATTAAAAGCAAAAAAGTATATATCGGCAAGGATCGACTTGGACTTTAATAAAAATAATAAAAAGGCTAACGCAGTCACAGCAGTCGGTTGGCTTACACTAACTTGAAAAGAAAAGAATATGTCAGTTTTGACAATAGTCGACGTTTTAGGTTGTGTTTACAATGACTCTAATAATACGCCTTAAATCAATGTAACGCATTTACAAAATAATGTGAAGTTATAATTAACAATTATAACAAGCACATAAAAGCAAATACATTATTACAAGAATAGTATGTAAACCATCTATTTTTAATACACTTACATATTTAAAAAGACTAATTAATGAGGTATATGATAACAAATAAGGTTTAGTTCCTGTAAAAAAAAGGTTCGTTGAGAAAGATATCAAAACCTAGACGATGGGCATAGAGAACATGTTTTTCTTTAGTTAAAGCTTTTGTCAAAATATCATCGATCATTTATTCTGTGCATAAGTATTCAATGTTAACAATATCTTATGTAATTTTTTTGTATAAAGTGATGACGCGCATCCATATGTTTTTTTCTTTTATGCAACAATGAATTAGTTCATATTTTTTGAGCAGATTGACTGTCAATAAAAATATTTGCTTTGAACTTTTAAACAGTTCAGATAAAATAGTGCATTTTACAAGAGTATGAGAGTGCCAGTTTGTATTCTGCCTCCGTACTCGAACGAGCCCCTGCGTATTGTTTACGACTTTCCCAGGTGATGACAGAATATCCTAAGATGAAATCGAAACCTGTATAGGATTTCCTGTCCAATTAATTTCCAACCCGATTAGCGTCGAGGTAAGCACAAATGCTTAATCTTTTGAAATGATAAACAATGATTTATTGTACCTTTATTTAGATACCTCACTACTCGTTTTGCATGTTTCAAATGTGTCTCAGTATATGATTCCTTGTATTGGCTGAGAATACTCACTGCATGGTCGGATCCACACTGCACCTATCAGATTTCTGTATTGAAAATTTTCATTTTCTTGCTGCTTTGCATTCTAACATGTCATATGTCTATAATATTTTATTTATGTCTGTTGATTGATTCAGAGAAATTTTATTAATTTTTCTACATATTCGCATGTCCAAAAAATGTTGAGCAGAACCTAATTATTTTATTTAAAACTGTTTCATTAAGTATTACTTGAATTTTTTTCCTTTCTGAGAAGTTTTGAATATAAACAATAAAATATCATTAACGTGAAAGGTTAAAGTGACTATTTCTTCCTTTGTATTTGTAAACAAAGCCTCATACCACGCTTTTAAAACTTGTTTTAATCCATAAATTGTCTTATAATTTGTACACCTTATTTTCCTGTGTTTTTCAATGAAAACCTTCAGGTTTTCCGTGTAAGCAGTCTCATTTGAGCTCCCATTTAAAGGCTATTTTTATATATAAATACTCTACTTGAAGATCTTACTCAGCCGCAACGACAAGCACCATACGAATTGTTGAGTACCTTACTACAGGTTAGTACGTTTCTTGGTAATCTATACCGTATTATTGTGTGTACCCTTTTGCTACTAAACGAGCTGGTGAACCATTAAAATTGTATTGTACCATTAAAATACAATTTTAATGGTTCACCATTTAGGCCTCTTTTTTTTGTTAAATACACATTTATATTATATAGGTCTTTGATTTTTCGGTCTGTCAATAAGATTCAAACAATTATTCTTAAGGAACGGCTCATACTCAATTGTCATAGACAATTATCGTTCAAGAGCGGTTCAGTGCCTCACCATCTGTCGCTGGTTTATCTGTGCATTTTAGTGTTAGCATAACAAATTATGATTCTATATCTTAATAGCTTAATTCCAACATTGCATGTGTCAATCAATATTCACCTGGAATATAAGTTTCATCCAAAGCATCGCATGATTCATAACTCTCATCATTTGCAGTGATATTAAGCCTTTGTTCCATTATAATATGCCGTACAGGTGTTGTATCATCAAATACTTCAACATTCACAATGGATGACTCTGATAAGTTATTATCATTTTTTAAGTAATATCTCTATATCTCGTGTTCATTTTAACTATTCAACGATTAAATTATATGGCACAATTCACAACTTATATGTATACAACATATCTCTGGGTGAGATAACATTGTCGTCAACACATTATCATGTGCGAGGAACTCAGCACTGTAGTCAGGCAGAATTTCATAGCCAATCATCAAAAAACAAAAACGGAATTGAATCAATCTCTAAATAAGTCGATTTTACTACGCTTAGAAATACGCATAATATCCAGCAGTCCGATTTCACTGTACTGTGACATGAGTTCACTGTTATCAGACTATATACACCTAAGATGTTAAGAAAAGCAGATTTGACACTCGCCACTCCTTAAGTCATCCATGTCCAAATACTTCCGTTTTTTCACATACCTGTCCAAGCGAACCGCTTGACTATAGAGATGACTATGAAAAGACTATAGAGATTGAGCGAACGCATGTTATCTTGTCAATGTACCAAAATAAGTAGTCATGTGACATCTTCTATAGGTATTTTTTTCAGTACTTAACACGAGGTTTAGACACATACTAGACACATTTGATAGGGCCGCTGCAATCTTTTTAAAGGTTTAGATGTTGTTTTATAACCATAGATCGATTTACTCGCTGGCCTGAAGCTTTTTGTAGGTATTACAGGCCAGTTTGTCACTATAGCGCTGTTATCATGATGGATAGCCAAATCTGGCTGATATTGTTACAGACCGCAGTCACATCTATTTCAACGTCTGTCAAAAAGGCAGGCTTTCGTAAGAGAATCACAACATGTCATCCAGAATGTATTAGTCTCATAAAATGCTTCCACTTACAACTCAAAGTGTGTTATTGGAATGATGGTTGGACCGAAACATTAATCGTCATTCTGCTAGAAATGCATTTAAATAATATTTACAAACATCTTCTGCCGAGATGGTATATGGAGAATCGCTAAGACTCCTTGGTGAATTTTCCGAGCAGAGCCCAAATGGCACCAGCGAATATGATCAATTTCACAGCCCGGCTACGCAAGTTCGCTGTAAATATCAAACCTGTTCCAACCACACACCATGGAAATATAAAATCTTTGCCTTTAAAGATCTGAAAACAACTGATTTCTTTTTCGTCAGAGAAGACGCGTCACGAGCTCAATACAAACTACGAAACACTGAATCTCACAAAGTTTTTCAAAATGGAGATAACATTTTTAAGCTACCTATCCAAGGGAAGAACATCAATCATAACAGACCGACAAAACTGCCAATATTCTATCCGGGAATAATCGGCTCAATAACCACCAAAACATAATTTCAAGAAACAATGACTTAGAACACAAAATCTTAAAAATCCGGACAACTGGATCCAGGCGCAAGATCGACTATCCTGATCGTTTTCTTCTTATGCAGGTCTTTGAGTTGGAGGGATGTAGGCATTTTACCTACAAAATGTATTACACTAGTTACATAGTCGAATTAAATATAATTTAATCACTAGCATTTTATAAGAAACACTACATTTTAACTACACAATTTTATATACAATATATATTTCTGAGTATACATACAATAATTTAACAATTCATACATCGCACAGTCACTCGTATGCATCTCATTTACACGAACGAATAAAACGTGATTTACATGTATATATATAAGGAGACGACGGACGGCGGTCGGAGAATAATGGAATCGGGACACCGAAATACATTCGCGTTTTGCGGAGGACAGACACTGCAAGAAAAGACGCATCGCTCGTCGTCATCCGGCGAGGTCTAAGTGCATTAGCTAACAGCAGCCGCGTCGCGCGTCGCGGAAAAACAATAGTTGAAATGTTAGTAATATTCTTTGTGTAGTTAACCTGTGTATAACTCCATAAACCTTCTTAGAACACCTTTTTGTATGATAATGTCTTTCTAAATCGATTTATCTGTCATCATAAAACCCGAAAGCCGTGTATTTTGGATTAAACACCAAACCGGGATGACCCAAAAGATCAACAGTTTTCGAATTTTGAGCTGGTAAAGTTTAAAAAATTTTTGGATAACTGCATTTTTGAAATCGGAAACCTCAAAAACACATTGATAAATACGATAGCGGGAGGTCTTAAGGACGCTCTAAAGGCTCAACCATTTTTCTGAATTTTTAAACAAGTATAGGTAGCTTGTATAGTAAATATAGTACATTTTTGTTAAGAATCAGTTTAAAATATGATGGTGGGAGAAGCCTTTAATCTGTCACCCGTTCAAACGCGGAGTACTAAAACTGAGTTATAAAAATCTAGCGACGTATTTTATTTTCCTATGCGAAACGTTACATAATGTTGTTAAAGCTATGTTATTCGAAAAAGTACTTTTTCCTTTGGTTTTAAAGATTTTTTTTTCTTTAGTTTAGATTTAGTTTTATAATTATTACATATTTTGCAAATATTGATGTTTAAAGATTCCAAATTTGAAGCAAATGAAATAGTAGCTATTATTAGTTTAAATTGTTTAAAAATATTTTTAATTACTTACGTGCAATAAGTATTAATTTACTAGTAGAATAGAAAAGTAGCTATTTTCATATTCTACTTCTACTAGTAAATGTTTTCGTAACTCAAATATTTATTTGGTGTGCGACAAGTTTGTTTAGCGATACCGGACACGGATGATGATGCTGAAAATGCATTTATACCACCTGAAGTACTGGAAAAAGCAAATTAAATTATTAATAATTTAGCTCCTCAAAAATCAAAACCAAAATAGAAAGCCGCTCATAGGAAATTTGTGCAACAAAGATAAGAGAAGAGGATTAAAAGTTTTTCGGGATCGGTTGTTTTGGCGTACTTCAATGAGCTGTCCGAAAATCTTAAGCCGACAAGTTTGTGGGCAACTTATTCGATGTTGCGGGGTATGACTGACATCAAGCACAAACTCAACGTTTATAATTATTCAAGCTTGATAGCTTTTTTTAAAGAAAAAAATAAAGGTTTAAAAGCAAAAAAGCTCAATCGTTGAATGCAGGACAAGTAAGTCGATTTTTACTGGACAAGTGAAGCTTCAGAAGATGAATTCCCTTATAACTTTATTGCGATTTTGTGTAAACTGTTTTGAATAAAGTTCTCGAATTTAAGAAATGTAAATTTCAACTAATCATTGATTGTTTGTCCCCTGGACACAACCGGAGCTTAGCCCCTAAACCACAGCTTTATATCCCCGCATATGTAATAAGAAATAGTATCTGCAACTCATGCGGTGTCGTCTATGGCCCACTCAGGCCCGCCGCTCGTTGCACAATTATACACAGTAATATAATCTAACAAAAAATGCGTAAAGTTGTCTTAGTGTAATTATTAATAAAAATTTGAATTTATTTTTGTTTTGTACAACTCCCAATTAAATTTAAGTCAAACTTGCATTTTAGCACATTGGCTTACTAACAGTTGGCTCGGATTCGGTGCCTATATTGCTAACATACACCTACCTTAACGAGTTGTTGAATATAAAGCTGACTTTCAGAACAATATTGAATTTTCTCCTCGTAGTGTCTCAAAACTAAAAAGTATAAAATAAAAAAATCGCAAAATTGTGATTTGTACTTTGAACGTGAATTGTCTCAATTGTAATACCGATATCTTTTTTTGTGGATTACGACTAAATAAGAACAGTATGTAATGAGCCTTATCTATTCTACAATTCATTACAGACTGCTATAGATAGAGGAAGATACGTGCCATCGAATGATAAAGCTCCAAAATCAAAATATAGCTTTAAAGCTGCACATTTGGAACCGGATCGCCAAATATTATTTGTACGCTATGCATTTTCCTTAAAAAGACAATTTAGAAGATTGACAATTGAACATTTCAACTTTCTCAGTGATCGTTTGCATTTCCTTATAGCGATGTCAAAATTTAATGGCTCGTATGGACATGTCGATATAATACCGAATGGCGCATCGAAGCGTATCAAACGCTTTTGTGTAACGTGAAAACAGTGAATAAGCGAATTGGAGCCTAATGCTCCGCGTCACTGAGCTTTTTTCTAATTGTCATGCAGACTGAAAACATCAGAAGAAGAGCAAACACAAGGGAGTAGGAACGGTACTACCAGCTATAATGATGAAGACAAACCTCGCGACGAGGCCCGCCCGCGGGACCCTGGACGGGCTGTGCAAATATGTAGAAATGAAAGAATGGAACACTAACCGACTTCACTTCGCTACTCTGCTGTACGCTCGTTCTATAATTTTATATTCTGTGCCGAGAGATTTCCATTCGAGGCGTTCGACTATCTCTGTGTGTTCGGTCGAAGTCAAAGTTGAGTCTGCCAGGGTGAATAAAATATTTATAGGGGATAAAAGGCTTCAAATATTCTTCTTACTCTCGGCTGAAAATTAACAATGAACGAACTTTTTCTCTTTTTCACAATATTATTTTATATTTATCTCCATACTAACTAAATACCCCCATCGGCCGACAGAAATTCTATCGCATAAAATGTTTTTGCACGAAGTAGAAAGTTTTCCAGGGAGTCGTTTTGCGAGATCAATAATGATTCTGCTAAGGGGCATCCGCGGCGCGGGCCGGCGCGGGCCGGCGCGGGCGGGCGCGGGCGCCGCGGCATTAGCGGCTAAAACTTGTGTAATTTGTGCCCGCGGCACGACCTCTCGCCCTTGTCAACACCAGTTTGCGTATCGCGCCAAATACTAATTATTGCCTTTATTTTTATTACAACAATGTACTTAATAAGTATTACATTAAAACAGTTTTGTACAAAATTATGACTTTTATCAATAAAAGAACTAGCATGTTCGTTGTTTCTTTACTATATGCCTAAAATACGTATTAATATAGTCTCGACAAATCTAATATCGCCCGTGTTCAAAGGGACAATAAATTATTTTTTTATTAATATGTAGATTATTAGCCCTCCGTTTTATGTGAATAACTTTAATTTCATATTTAGTTAACAAACAAATATAAAAATGTTTATTAGGAGTACAAATAAGTTTCCGCCGTTTTTTGTTAATAAAATAATATTAATTGTGAAAGAACGGTACTTTAATTCTAATCGAAGTATTGCTCATCACGATCAACTACTTTTTTTTATCTTTCAGGCAATGGTCGGATTCCAAGTCTGAAGAACTCCTTATTTTTTGAGGCGATCCACGAATCAACCCAATTTTTGATATCTTCATATGATGTGAACCGCTGCTCTGACAGAGCATGTGCCATTGACCGGAACAAATGATAGTCGGATGGCGCAATGTCTGGTGAATACGGCGGGTGGGGTAGTACTTCCCAATCAAGTATTTTCAAATAGGTTTCCACCGGAACCGCTACATGCGGAAAAGCATTATCATATAGAACTTTTCATCACCAGTGACGATTCGATGTAAAAAACTCTTTTTTGTACCCAGCTAGCAGCATTTCACTCATGCATAATCGGCGTTCAACATCTCTCGGCTCTAATTCGTATGGAACCCAATTACCTTGTTTATGTATCATTCCTAACGATTTTAAACAGTACGAGACTGCTTGCTGAGTGACTTCTAAGGTAAGTGCAAGTTCTTTTTGTGTTTGATACGTATCTTCCCCCAATAATTTCTCCAATTCTACATTCTTATAAATGTTTGGCCTTCCACTGCGATCGTTGTTTTCTACGTCAAAATCACGGTTTTTAAACTTTTGAAACCACTCACGACATGTTTTCTCAGGCTCATTATATGCTTCTGCAAGTAATCGATGTGCTTCAGCTGCAGATCTTTTTTAAATTAAAGAAGCAAATTGAAAGTTCCCGCATATGATGCTTATTTGGCTCAAATTTGGACATCTTTGGATAAAAAAAAATATATAAGCTAATATGAAGTTAATAATATGATAGAGTTATGTTGTTCTTGAATGAGAAATCTGATTTTCAAGCCGGTTATCATTTGCGAATTCTAACGTAAGCCTCGTGCCTCTCTCAAAACGGCGGAAACTTATTTGTACTCCTAATATTAATTTTTGTTTAAAACTATCACATAGTTTAATAATATAAATTTATTTTTAATATAATGTCTTTTATGGAGGTTGTTTGTTTTTAAAAGGGATTTAATAACCTGGTATAATAATATTGCTAGCGCATGTCACAAGTTGAAAGTGTACTGGTGCCTCTTGATTATATGAGATAGCTTCAAAGGTATATATTTAAGTGAAAATTAAGTTTCACACTAACTTGATACATATTTAAAGTAAAAGATTATATAAAATAAAATTTCATTGAAATCATTAAAACCGTAACCGAAAAACCAATTACTAGTTAAAAATAGCTTCCTAAGAATGTTAAGATTCTGCGTAAGCGCCACGCGAGTCGTACTCTCTCGTTACATCACATACAGGAACAACTTAGTTATTTTAATTTTCAGCGGGGGTGCACCCTGTAGCCTATAATAAGGGCCGTCTTATATACAATTGTCAAAACATTTTTCGACCTTCGTATTAAGCGCACCGCATCATTGAGTAAAAATCTAAAAGGAAAATCCAAACATTAGTAAATAATTAAAAATAATGAACAAAGAATGCTCGATTGCATCCCACGCATCGTCAAATATCTAAGTCGAGCCATGACACTATTGTTGGTAGATTTTTTTACCGATGCCGCCGTTTGGCGTTTTGGCGCGTCTTAGTTATAAATAGTTCCGGCGATCTGGTGAGTTTCGCGTGTAGTATACAAATCGAGTTGCCCAACAAGTTCACAACGATCCAGAGAATGCTGTGGACTTAACTTAGATCAGTTACAAAGTGCTCGACAGCGCAACGCGTGGCGGCCCTAGCGGTCGGCCCGCGCGGGTGCGGGTGCTTTTCAATATTGATTCGAATCTCTATTCCAAAAATTTAGCTCATTTATTAAAAGAAAAATTAAACTTATGTACGCACTTAAAGTATCATACTTCTTTGTCTGAATAAGAAAAATTCAGTGTAAAATTTTAGTCTTCACTACTACTCGATATGTATTATGTTTACAGAACATGCTAATCACTTAATTGCACTGAATAACTAATTCGATTAAACTCTACACGTATGTGCATTAGGCCCTTATTATACACTGTAGTAGGAATAATAACTGTCATTTGCGCACCATTTTAATAACTTCCTGGTGTGCTAACGTCATGTACGTGTAGTAATGCCGTGTTGTGTTACACTGGTGCGCCATCTTTCATCACCATTTAAACATACATTCTAATCTAATACACTCAAATATAATAAAAAATGTAACTGTAAAAATGCAAATAAATTATGTGGTGATCGAATCTTAAGGTAAATGAAAATTTCGTTTAAAAGCGAATACTGTTCACGTCAATCTTACAGCGTAGCTCCCTTAGATCAAAAGAGAGCATTGGCTCGACGCTCCGAAGGCCAGAGAACCTCTGGGTTTTACGCTAATCATGAAACAGGAGATTGTTTCTTTGAAAACTGTCATTATTCACACAGATAAAATAAAAAAATTAAAATTTAATTATTTTCAAGCTTTTTATGAACCACAGAGAGGAAAACCTAAGGAAAAATAAGCAGAGCATTCATATATTTCAAACGTGCAAGTTGGGTGTAAAGAGATTTTTGTAACATTACAAATTCGGAATTTATTACAGATACAGATTCGAAGATTGAGACAATATTTCGGTAAAATTAAAGTAAAATAATTCACTACGGGACCACATTAACACTTTTAGTTCATTGCACTTGACTTGTCAACGAACTGATCGAAAAAATAAACTTGACTTTTCAATGCTTGAATCCGATATATAATATATACCTCGCGAAGAGTGGTCTAGAACATTCTCCATATGCAAACAAAATTTTAAATCACTTATAAAAGGAGACGTAAATACGCTATGTCCGACATAAACAAAGAAAATTTATTGCAATCTGAAACATTATAAACAACCAAAAAAATGCGTTGAACTTCTACCTAAACGGCCACACGTTTACATTTTAGAGACGAGAAATTTAAGGTACTAACCTCAATTATTTTTTTGGGGCTATGTTCTGTAATTTAATTATTTAGATTGTGAGCATAGTTCGCAACAGTGATATCATTTTCATAATATTCTGTACACACCGTTATAGCGATGTGGCTCTTTATTCTGAGACATGACTAGCCAATCTATGTGTTACATAAAGATGTAGCATTCAGTCCTCGAGTAAATGAGGGTTTAAAGAAGTATTTAAATAAATATTAAACTAAAGCAATATAGCACCGATTGCTGTATTATTTCTCACGTTTCTTGTAACATTCACAACAGCCAAAAAAAGATACCAGCAACGACCAATTACAAAAAGGTGTTAAAAATATAATATATTTTTCTTATTGAAATCCTAGAACATTTGAAAGCAAATTTATTTCTACATTGAATGCAAGTGAAGCTTTATTCAAAGAAAGTCTGAGTCTTGTATATTTTTCAGTATATATTTGTTTGTACGGAAATAAAATTGGTGCCATTTTATAAAAAAAAATAATTTGTTCAATGTGCATTTGTATTGGCGATAGGAAATGAAAAACACGATAGAATCAAAAATATCTTTACAATGGGATTTACAAAATGGTTCCACGAATTCGGCTGCACGTACTAAAAAATTAATGTACCACATTTAATATATACATTCACGAAAAAATTATATTTTGGCACTTCGGTTCCGTTGCGATCTGGAAATATGTGGATGCTTTGTGGTTTTGCCAGTGGGGTGGCCGAATATCTCGTAACTCTTTACCTAAAAAATAAGCGGCCACATATTCGGTGTTGGGTAATGATAAAAAATTCAATTAGAGCGTGGACCGGGCCCAGAGGTGGCCGTCGTCGGCGCGCGCGCCGCTCGTCGTATAAATCACACGGTCGCCCGCTCGCGCGAACCGCGGAAGAAGCGACATGTCAAAGCTTATAAGTTATTTCTTTTCGCGGAATAAATATACATATTCGTTTGGATACGGTGCGGGCGTCTCATACTTTTAGCGTTACGACTTGTCTAATATTCCGGTTCCAGAAATGTACAGGATATATTCACGTCGGAGCGCACGGCCGGAGCTCGGCGGCGACAGGGAACACGTTACTGTTAAACGTCAAATGTGAAGGGAGAAGCGCTTTCTATGTATTTTTTATTTAATTATTTATAAGACAACGCATATTTCCCAGAAAAGTAAGCAGATATTATAAATCTACGCTATGCGGGGGCCCTTGGGCACATATAACCACCCCGGCTTTTGACACATATCTGGCGTCCTTGGGCGTACAGAGCTCAACTCTTTGGGTACAAAGCACTCTTGTAAAAGTCAAAAAATACATGTATCTTTACGTCAGAACGTAATTTTACATGTAAGTTAAACTACGATGACAGCATTTCCAGGCCTCGTCAGGCCGAGGGCCCCTGGCACACATGGGAAAGATGAAATTGCTTCCAAGAGAATATTTAGAAATTTAGTTGCGTAACTTGCCATTGCGCCAAGACGATTTGCTACGTAGCTCATGTTGTGACCGCTATGGTGCAGTCCAATTATTGTTCTTTTGAAAGCCTTATACGTTGTCACCTCCCTTGCGTTGTACAAATACAAATATTATTAAAAAAGCCGCTCGTTGACACCTCTTGTGTCAAACGACGTAAGGAAAAAATGTAGCTTTCACAACGTACGCTTACATTCGCTTCGTCGTTGCGCGGGAGTTCTCGGTGGTGTACTTCACGGTCAGTCTGTTTCATGTTACGCGTAGTGTATATATAGATATACACATCGGTGCTCACTTACAACCGGTGCTTTGTATACCTTTGATACTTTACCGACATCTATCAATATTTCGCGCAAAGCCCTCAGTTACGGATGCTTAACGTGTCCCTCCCTAAAGACAGTCACCACGTCATTTTTTAGGGATCCCCTTGCTAATCTTTCCATCTCACATATTCGCTAAATACTTTCCTTTCGTTAGCCATATGTTTTTCTACTTCAGCCATTACTTCTTTCGAACCACCCCGTTTTCTTATATCGCCATCTCATCGTCTTTCTTTCAATATTCATATACACTCTGTCAGCGCAGCGACCGGCTTAGACTCCGGTCGCATAACTAAAGTGACTTTAGACGAACGAAGTCTTTCAATGCGTTCCCATTCGAAGAGTACATTTGCTAAAGTCGGGTAACGGACGATAGCAAAAGCGCACTTACCGTTAGGTGTAAGAGCGTAAAGCGGATTGGGTATTTGTTTCATGTTTGTAGCATTTTCTTGGGATGTGCGCGGGCGCGATTGGCAAACTCGAGGAAGTCACATACTTATGCCGCTCGACAACTGGAGTGTATAAGGAACGTTTCACTCAAACATAAGTACAGCTACAGACAGTCAGTCTGTACAGTCGAAGTAACTAAGTTTTTCAACAGGCAAACCTCAACATTTTTTCTCAGTTTTTTATGTGACTATGTCTATATGACATTATGTGACATTATATGTGTATGTGACTTAAGAGGCACATCGAAAAGTAATTTTCAAGAAAGTACTTTATACACTAAGGTTGTTGTTGAAAAAAAGGATGTGGAATATCATTAGATATATACTCTATGGAATATTAAATATTTATATATTATTACGTAAGTATAGGTATTAACTAAATACGCTCATTACATTTTCCGTTTTGCAAACGTAATCGCAATTATTACGTACCTTTTATTACAAAAATGCACGGTCAGTACACATCGTTTCACAACAATGTTCGTTAAAAGATTTAAGAAATTTAATTACTTTACTGTTTGGAAATAGACAATTTGTCAAATACAAGTAGGATCGTAGTAAATATATAAACAATTGGTTAATAAGCGATTGTAAATTTTAAAAACTAAAAAAATACGTAGGCTGTGGCATATACACGGCGCCGGTGTCTTAAGCATTAGTAGTCAGAGAGATATTCGTCAGAGATTGACACTCGGAGCTGGAATTTGTTTGCGTATGAGAATAATGAAGGCAGGCGGCGTTCGCCTTTCAGATATTATTGTCTAATGAACGTCGTTATATAATTTTCTTAAAATGCTGTCTTTCTTACTAACTGGTAATCACTCTCCGACCAAACATGCGATAATAAACAAGCGAAACGAGAGAAGCTACACGTATGACGAAATAATATCGAAAGCACAGCACATCACTTTTCTCTCGAAGGCGCAGTCAGGCTTAAATACCGTGGCCGCGCGCATGACACAGGCTATTTTCTAAAATAAAAAGTTTCCCTATTGGAGCTCCATATCGAAATAGCGCAGTGTTATATAAGAGCGAACAACGAATAAGGGCCAAAAGAAATAAATTTATTGACTCTAAGTAATTTGAATATACCGCTTGGAAGTGATTTATTCATATTAAATCAAATCTACAAATATTGTTTTCAGGAAAACCTTTCACACCGACCAAATTATTCGTACCGATAACATCAATTCTTTAGACGATTATTTACAATTGCATTTCAATAAATTTATTAATATTTCTATTCTAGGGATAGGATTTAAAACATTCTATTAAGGTGTCTGAAAATACGTACATATCCCATATGTAACTTTTACTTAGTAGATGGTCTAGTTAGACAACTATTACTTTTAAGTCTAGTTAGAAAATTATATATTTTTTGGAATAGTGAATTGTTTTTAAGAAGCTAATTAATTTTTAATGTTTTAGTCGCTTTTCAAAGTGGCCGCCCTCCTTATTTCATCCGTTTTACTGTGAGGATGAAGCGGTTGCACAAGAGGAAGGCTCTGGCTATAAGTTTGAAGTAGGCTTTCGACAGGATTTGTTACAAAAAGATTTCCTTTAAGTTTCATTCCTGTGGGCTTTGCGAAAATTAGTGTTCCCAATCAATTACGATAAGAGGTCTTCATGAAAAAAACCTATTATTTCTAAAAGATCGGTAATACACTAGTGACCCCTTGGATTTCGTGCGTCCATGGGCGCCGGTGATCAGTAATTCCTGATGGCTTGACAAATACCCGTGGTATTTGTCTCTCAAAAATCCTAAATAATAAAATGGTAGATATGAATCTAAAGAAATTATATAAATTCTAAAATAGCTAAGAATTTAATGCTGATAAACGAAATTTTATTTTAATTTTCGAATAGAGTATATATACACGTTATTATCAATAAAAATATTTTTTCTTTATTTTTTTTTCCCTTCTTATATTGAAGCTAATGCGTAAATTAAAGTTCAAACTGCGATCATACACATACGTGTGACGGGAGTAGCCGCCTCCGCCCGCGCCGACCGCGCCGCCCGCAGCCCATTTGGCTTGCAAATACCGTCAGCGTGATGAATTATGTATTATCAAATTATGGCAGCTCGTCGGCGCCCCCTAGCGGGAGGAGGTCGTGGCGCTGGGCCGCGACGGACAATCTCGAGCTGTTGTGGCCGCTCTGCCGTCCGACCGACGTGGACCGAAAAACTTAATTATGGTTTTACCATCGTGTGTATGACTTCGATGTTTGTCAAGCTGTAAGGAGTTAAAAAAATCGGTTGACCTTGCGGGCCATCCCTAAAACTTTCCGCCATGATATTAATTGATATGTTATTGAATTCCCTAAGTTCAAAAATACCATAAGTTCAAAATTCCTTAAACTCAAAAAGTTGTCTCAAAACTCAAAGACTTATCTTTAAGCTTTTAGTTCAAACATTCGACAAAACAGTTGAACTTATAGGCCATTCCAGAAAACTTTTACTACTTTCAAACTCAGTCTTCAAAAATTAGCGAGTGGTTTGTAAGTTAATATTTATTTAAGATTTTAAATGATTCGATAATGATGTTTCTTCAACGAATTGATGAAAGTGTATTTTTTTAATATTCTATCTTCTACAACTTTTGAATATATCAACCAATTTTCAGGCGGTTAACAGCAATCGATGCAGTTTTGCGAGTTCTATAAATAATTTGTAAACGAAAATTGATCACATAAAAATCATGGAGTATTTTACTCTCGATTTTTTACGTTCACGATATCTCACGAACAAATCAATCGATTTTGTCCGGCCAAACGGTGACCGATGTGATTTTTTGATGTTGAAAACTGATTAGTTTTTGGAATCGATCGGTGAAGCCGTTTAAAGGTTATTCCAAAAAAAAAATACGAAAACAAATTTTTTCGAAGTTTTTTTTTGAGATCTCTTGGAATTTACCGGTCCGAATCGGTTCAAATTTTCAGGACATCTAACTTTAATGAAAGTCTTTGGAATGTCTAAGTTAGGTTCCAATCAGTCAAACACGCACACACGCACGCATGCACGCGCGACACACACACATATACAAACATAGTGATACCCTCGCGGGAACCGTTAAAATAGCTTCTTAGGACCTCAAAACATCGAGGTTTAATGATCTAATGAAAACTCGATTTTAGAAAAACGGGGTAAAATCAATAACTTCCCGATTTTTTTAAATTTTAAATTTTTTAACGGGAAGTTTAAACTGACCTTTAAAATTTTGTTACAAATTCTCCTACAGTTTTGTTTTAAAAGTCTTTGACAATTTACATAGAGTTCCGCAACGTAAGGCGTTGAGTCGCATGTTTGTTATGAGAAAATTTTACGTGGAATTTTTTGGCACCAGAGGTCAAACCTCCAGAAATTCTGAAATGATGACTATGTTGGATGTTTTTTGTGTCAAACGAGCACACAAGTTATAGTTAAAACGTATTAAAAATGAAATTGAACAAATAAAGAAGCCCAATATGCCGAAAAAAATAAGGTTATTATTTTTTTCATAAATAAAAAAAATCATTGATTGTAAAGAGATAAATAATAAATGCATTATATGTTTCTATATACATATTTTATTTATACGCATTATAAAACGCAAGATACCTATATTTGTCTATTTTTGTACTTATAAGCATAAAATGTATTTCCAAACAAAAAAAGGACAAGCTTTTTTCGTTTGGAAATACATTATCTGGCTACTCCCATGACGCATTAAAACTATTACTATCAATAGCCTTACATAAGGTCGTTAACAGTGACTATTTTAATGGTTCATGATGAAAAAATAACGAAACGAGGTTCATCTTACTAGTACATAGAAGAAACGTAAAGAAACTACTACAAAGAAGACACTCGTATATACATCAATTTGAAATGCAAATCTTCATCGTAATAAAAAATCCAGTCGACAATCGTCAAGGCCGTTGGCGATTTTGTCGTGGAATCATTTTTAAAATCAATATTGATTTTTTAAATTCCGTACAACCTTTATCATGTTTAGGGTTCCGAGCCAATATGGCAAAAACGGAACCCTTGTAGTTTCGTCAAATCCGTCCGTCCGTCGTATGTCACAGGCATTTTATTCAAAAACTACAAGACGTATGTTTATGAAATTTATATTGTAGATGTCATGGGTAAGCTGCTACTTAGTCTAGAAGTTAAATAACTAAAATAATTATTTTTTGTGCACTCCATACATGTAAAAGAAGCTGAAAAAACTTTTATTCAATAAACATCAACATGTGACACAAATTTCGACAGTACTATTAAAAAACATTAAGGTTTCTAAGCAATTTTTCTGGTTACATGAATAATTTCGGAAATAATCGCTCCGAAAGTTGCAGACAATGTGTTTTCCCCCTTTATTTTGCTTAACCGTAAGCGCAAGAGATATGAAAAAATAACGAAGGTAACACTTAATAAATACCTTCAATGTAAATTATTTTGAGCATGATCGTTTATACAGTTTTTGAGTTTTTACTGAAAAACTGTACTTCTCAATAAAAAGACGTAAGTAGCGGGAAGATATGCTCTTTTGCTGATGAATTTTACTTTTGTAGTAAATTTTTTTCTAGTTATAGGCGATTAAAATACTTATAAGTATTCCGCGCGGGAAACATGGAAAAAAGTGTAACATCGTAGTTTTTTTTAATCACCAGTGTATTTATTTGTAATAATGGCTTCGGAATTCTCTAATAAGCATGGTACAACATGCTTTTGGCTAGTTTTTTATTTATTTTCATAATCCATAACGCTCAGTGCAGCGAACAGGTGTCCGCTAGGCGTAATATAAATATCTAGACGTACCCTGTGCGAAGAATTAGATCAAATTATGTACAATAATTATCAGTTTACAAAATTACTGTAAATATTAATTTAATTTCTTTCCTAAACTTCTTTATAAACAATATTTTAAGTATATATATATATATATAGTCATCTGATACATTTGACTTACTTCGACGTCTTTCTGCTTAATTTTTCAGTATTCGTCGCCTAGTCATTTCATTTTATCGTTTTTTGTAATTATTATTTAATAAACCACTCAATTCAATTTAATTAATCAAAATTTTTGCAGGTATTCAATTCGTTTCTAATTTTGCACACTGTTTATAACGTTCTTTTTGTTGTATTACATTATGAGGCTGAGATTACAGATCGAAGAAATATTTCAACAAAAAGTTTACCGACCGTCAATTATGTTGACGTTGTTTCAAAATTAAATTCGTCAGATGGCAGCATATATATAATTTTAATAATTAATTAATTTACAAAAACAAAAGCAATAATAAATTATTTAGTTGTTGATGCCGGTAGAGCAAGCAATTATCTAGAAAATGATATAAAATGTAGAGTAATTGTGAGGTTTTTTCTAAAAAGGGAGGCAAACCTTAGCGTATCAATATATACGATATTGATTATAACAGCAATAAAAAAATAGTCCTTCAATATTACAGCATCTAGGCAGTCGTTGCATATGCCCACAGAGATAAAAATAATTAAAAAGCTGACGTCGGATCAAAGACGCACAGAGGCCGGCCCCCTCCTCGCGTGCGCCGGAACTCGGCGCCTACCACGGTAGCGGGCCGCGGATTGCGTCTCGTGCGGGGCTAATGGTGTTTAGTTCTTTCATCAGTAATAATTCTTGCTTCAAGTTTGAAGCAAGTTCAAGTTCTTTAAAACAGAACTGGTGTTGTCTTAAATATCCTCTATATTATCATATATTCGAGGTTATTTTACAGTTTTGATTCTGTGCTTAAAAATCTTTAGAGTATGATCTGATGATGGCCATCCGCGGAATAAGCGGACGAGATTCACATCCCTACAGATGCCTCGATAAGCTGATGCGTTAACGACAGAGGACGTGTGAACTTCTTAGCGTCTTCTATATTTTGCAACTTTTTTCTTTATTTTCTAATCAACATGCTCGCTCTAAATGGCTCATCAGATCAATTGGAAGTCTACAGCGATCCGAACCTACTCCATTCCATCTGGCGCGATCTTATCAGACAACACTCCGAACAATCCCGAACGTTGGGCCAGCTCGTCAAATTTACATTGAATGTACGAAAATGTAAAAGTTTTTACAACGTTCCCTTAATATAGTTCTATGATATGATTTTGCAATATGTATTTTATTTTATTGGATTATTATGTGCGATCTATAGTCGTGAAATGATACTACACAATGAAGCTTAAAATTTATCGTGTATTCTTGTAATATCATTGCAATTAACAATATATAAAGTACAATAATAAATTAATAATTATAAATTCATAATATATATTATACTAATAGATTAATCTGTAGCGTCTGTCTGTATATTTAATTATTTTTGATAGTTTAGTAATAGATATTCATTTTATGATTAATTGACCCCAATTTTACCATATTTAAATTAATGTCTGTCTGTCTGTATCTCCTATTATAACCTAAGAGCAGTTCTACCGATCGTAATGAAAATTGGTGTTGAGTTAGAACATGTGATTGCGCAAATGATTAACTTCTGTCTGCTGTTTCTATATATATTTTCTTGCAACTTAATAACGCTTTAATTGATCGTGATGAAAATTCATATATAGTAATAGCACATAATAGGCTACTATTTGTCTATCTGCATATTCTTATGTATCTTTGGTACGATTTGACCAATCTTAATGAAAACTAGTGCATAGCCAGAACCTGTGATTGCATAAATGATAGGCTTTATATTATTTTCATACACCGTATAATAGTCATAAAAAAAAAATTAATGATTATTTTTTCATTTCCATAGTAGCCATATTAATTTGTTTTTACGTTGTTGTTTGTGTGTGTATGCGTGCGTAATTTACTTTTTAACGGGTTAAAGGGGGTTGAATTTTGTATAAAGCTTTTCATGTATTTTAAAAATTGTTGATTCGTCTTTCACAAATAGGTTGGGATAGTGGAGTTGTGTAATGTATAAAGATGAGTGTGTATTTTGTTATTTTTTTTGTGCTTAAACCGGTCATACAATTCCTATGAAACTGGCAATACGTTGTACATGCAAATGGGGAGATTTCTGAAAAAGGAAATTAGCATTCATATCTGACGTTGTCTGAGTATTTTTACTATTAAATCAAGCTACTAAGCCCAAAATAAGAATTAATTCATTAATAAGAAACGTTTTAGTAAAATAGATTCACATTTCGCTTTGGCTTTATTTGTATATGTGTGATATTACAGATTCTAAAAATTCTTTCACTCATCGAAAATAACACTATCTCTAAATAATAAGAATTTGCTCCGACTTTGTGCAAAATATAATTTTAACGACACCGGGAGAGTTCAAATTCGAGAACAGTACCAAAATTGTAATTGGTCGTAACACGAAAATTAGAACCAAGACGGTGACTGGAATCGGAGAATGAAGAGACCAAAATTGAAAGCGAGAGATCAAGATCAAAAGCGGAGTCAGAATTGAAACCTAGTTAAATCGAAATTAGGTTTTGAATAGAGAGTGATACAAATTTGCACCGAGGGCAAGATTGGAATCGGAATAAATAACGGGATAGCGATCGGGACCATGAATAATTATTGTAATCGGTCGATAAGATGAGGGAATTCATTTTGTATACGTGTGCGGAGCCGTTGGCGGAAGCTAGTACATGCATAATGTTATAAACAAGGCATAACTTGACAGTATTATTTTAATAACCATTTTCAAAGTGTTGCCTATTACCTTATCAAACTTTCTTTAAAAAATCACTTGCTTCTGTTCTATTTAATAGGAATATAAAATTTACTAGCTTTTTCTTTCATAATTTGTATACTCGCTTAACACATCTACTGCGTAATTAAAGAGCCAATAAATCTGTTACATTATTTAAAGAAAATTAATAGCGCGGGTACTTTAGATTGTAAAGACTTTAAAGGCGCCACTAATTGTGTATAACTCTTTGGCGAAGAGTCACTTGGAGTACTCTTGGCAACATGGTCTAGTCACCTTGTTATAAGAATCGTTAAAGACACGCCGCAATATGAAAGAGTCGGTTTTCTTGAAGAAGTTAGTTCCTGGTGTTCTCGTCTGTCTTGGTTTATTAAGTCAGGTCCACGTCAACGCACCAGGCAGACCGCAAAGAGATGCTACAAGGGCATTGTTCGGAGTCCCTAAATGTAATCATGACTGAGGTCATGATTACATTTAGGGACTCGGTCTGCGGTCTCAGGACCGCCCTGTCTGTTATCTCGAATGTATTCTGTTTACGTGCAACGCTGGGATAAAGTAGATTTAGCAAGCATGTCTCTATCTGCACTGACAAATTTAATATTTACAAACACTTGAATATTTTATTGGAATGGATTTGAGGCTAAGATTTTATTTAGTATTCATTATTTTAGAATAGTATATAGTAATTTTGTATGCGATGTAAATTGTTATTTTTTGCATTTTGCTTTCTTTTTTACGTAATGAAGTAATCAGCCGACTTTTGCGCATTATTGTATTATACCTTGATATGTTACCGATGTTGGAAAACTTTAACAATAAACTGATAAAATATATTTATTTCTTCAACGTCTATGTCACTCTATCGAGCTAAGCTTGTATTTTTATTACGACAATAACCAATCATTTATAGCGATAATGTAATTATTCACGTGAGCAATCAAACATAGAAAATATTTGTATTGTTATTATAAGACACTCGCCAAAGTATCATCACTCACAAAATATTAGACAACGTCCAGGTGAGAAACTTGAAAATTGAAATAGACGTGAGTCGTAAGACGTATGCGAGGAGGAAAACGGAGAAAAGAGAAATTAAAAAGAACACTAAATAATACAAAAACTTGGTAAAACGCAAAATCAGGAAAAAAAATTGCGTAAATTCTTATGATATCGGTTTTCGTTCTTCCTCCACGGAGACTGTCCATCACAATCTGACCTCGGATGCGGAGCTCGGACACGGGTCCGCGCGCCGCGCGGGCGCAGGTTGTCGCTTTTTGTTACAAACCGTTACCTCTGGATTAAAAACAACACCATCACCGCCTCGGCGATCATTATTTAGAAAGAGTAAATAGACTGGCGAACACTTTTTCTAGTGCAGGCGGCTAAAAAAAAGCAAACAAGCGAACTTGAGCGTTTATCAACTTCGTGAAGAATAGTATCAAGACTGAATGGGTGTCGAGTTCTATTGAAGTTCTTTCAAACAAATATACAACTTTCTTCAAATTGATATATAAGAAAATTGGTTACATTCCTTAGTACCGAATTTACAACTTGGGAAGTTTTCTTACAGAAGTCAAACGCCTTCTACTCTTTGCAGGTCGAAACTTGAAATAAATTGAAAATCCCTGAACTATTTTTACTCTTATTAAACTTAAGCCTACTTTAAATATACTTCTCGTCGCTCAGAAGAAACCGTATTTTCACGGACGCGTTATAAATTTTAGCGCCATAAAAATTGTATGACACTTTATCCAGAGCGCGGCGACTCGGGCCGTACGCGGAGCGCGGCCCGACTTGGAGGGGTAGCTCGAATTGCGGGCTCGTAAAAGTCAACTCGGCCGATGAATAATGCATGCACTTAATGAATTGAGCGACCGCCGCGGCAGGTGGCGCCCGCGAATGACTAATTCATGTACATATATATATATATGTATATATTTTACAAGACACTCTCATTCTAATGGGCAAAAAAACCATTTGATTTTCACGAACACGGGCGATTAAACATCCTCGCCGCACGGTGCATCACCGACTTTCGCCGTAAAGTTCTGACTGGAAAAAGTTTCAGAGAGAAGAAACGCGTTCTGCTATTTTACAGTAAAGATCATATATTATCCGCGCACGGCGCGGCCGCGTACAAATAGAACCTTGACTGCGCAGACTTGTTTTCGTGTACTCTTCCCTAGGACTCATAATTCACTTTTCTCGCTAGAGTAATAATTGGTGTTTTATTTGCGAGGCTACATGTTTGTTCACTATTCAGAATAGCATGAAATACATTTCAGTATTTTTAAAAAGCGCCCTAAGCGTAAAAAAATGAGAAAAGGTAACAAACTATTGGACATGAATACGTTTCCACTTGGACAAAAATTTGGTACATGGAAATGGATCCGTGTTCGTACGTCAAAAACCAGCCAAGTGCGTTTCGGGGTATACATGCGCAATGTAGAGCTTTCGTAGTTGCCCGTACAATATGCGGTAAGTTTGACTTGGCCTCTTCTTGGATACTGTGAACCTATTACTTAATTACGTTGACGGTACTAATAACGTAAAAAGCGGGCTCACATCGGACAGATGTGTCATGATTTTATATTCCGATAAATTTCAGTAATGGTTCTTTTTTATCTGGGGCACCCTAATTATTTTGTATGACCGATTAAAAAAATTAATAATGGACTTTTTAACTACTTGCTCGCCGTTGATCATTCATATAATTATTATTGTATGATAAAAACATGAAAAAGTTAGTATCCTCTTGAAAGAAGTCTTACGTTATAGCAATTTAATAATCATCATTTCTATGATTGATATTAGTACTTTGAGAGCATACTTTAAAAATATAAAAATTTGGTCCTTTTTAATTGTTGTAGTTTTTTCAACTATTGGACTAATGCAAATTTTACCACTCTCTATGTCTAAAATGTTAGATCGTTGTATGAATTTACTTCAAAAATACCATTATTACCCGGAACTTTAGTTTTAGTCCACTAGCTATAGCCTATAAATTGTACAGGTAAATTTGCGCCAACTTAACAAAATCTATAATATGTAATAGATATAATCACAAAAGTAATTATTGTGATTTCTGGTATGATTATGACGATGGTTCACAAAGAGTGTGTCCCAATAATATTATGTAAATTTTACGCGATACTTAACTGGATTTAAAAAAATAGTTATATGACGTTAGTACCACATTGCTAAAATGCATCAATAAATAATTTAGATTTTATACTTATGTCAAATACATGCATATTCATATTATTTACACATTATTATATATTATTGATAACTAAAATTAATTAGTTCTTATTAAAAATTGTTTTATACAATTACTGATTGGTATTTATTCGGTTGCCATCGTCCTGCACAGACATTATTTAACGCTTCACTAAAACATTTAATTACGTAGCTGACCGTACTCGCCCCGTAATCCTTACACCACACGCAAGTGGTTGGTTCTCCAGAATCTCTTAATATTGTTACATTCTATTAATGTCTGAGTTCAGGAATTGAAATAAAAAAGCACAAATAAAAAGAGAACAGAAAGTCTGCATTTTTGAGATAGAAAAACGAAACAGAGAGGGTAAACGTGCACTCGACGCCGAACAGCGACTGCTCCTCTAGATTGGCTTATCGTTTCGTAGCTTGTTTAGAAGCGTATGTCCATGTATATTCAGCAGTATAGATGTGTTTGGACGTGTCAGCAGTATATGTTGAATGCAATGATGAAATTTATAATTTGTTTTTATTTCAATAACAATAATAAATAATGTAAAGTTTATCTTCATAACTTTATAAGCAAAAACTTAAAACAAATATTAAATACTAAAATAAAATTTATAACCATTCCTTTATTATGCATGTTATTTAATAATACATAATATAATATCAGGAGAAGAGCTTCGCTCCTAGCGGGTATTTTATTTTATTTTCTTACAGCAGATCGAAGGACAATTGAACAGGCGAGCTACAAAAAGGTGGTCACTGCCGCCCATGGACATCCGTAACTCCAAAGAAGTTCTCATTCAAAGTTCATTTAGAGGAGATCATCCACCAATGTATTGCTAAACTCTTGGTCGACAACGCACGCAAAAATAGAATATCTGATAAAGGAGGGAACAGGATGATTGAGGGAAAAGATGGATTATGGAGGAGAAGTGAGGTGATAGAGGAGGAGTAGGGTGATAGAGAAAAAGAGAAGTGATGGAGAAGGGAGTGGCCTATAGAAATTTTCCCTCACTGGACGAAACGCAGCAGTAGAAGCTGTTAGTAATTCACGTCCGTGGTCCGTCAGAGTGTAATATTTCTCAGCTCGAGCTGGCCCACTTTTGTGCTTTGGCTAAGTTAACGGCAGCTACGCTCTACCAATTATTATTAGTATCTTAATTTTATTCGCTGAATGTAAACTATTTCACGTCATCGTCGTACTAGTACTACATTTTCATATTCTCGTTTCGCGATTTTAGAATGTATTTATTATTTGGGAATGTCTTTTGTTTGTGATTAAATTTGTTAATAGGTGCTTGGAGAACAATCTAACCCTTTAAAACTGCGTAAAAAAATGACGCTTAAACACGTGGTGATTATTGCGTTATTTATCGGCGGAGGGCTGTTCTGGTATTTTTTTATTTTATTTTTAAATTTTTGACAATGTCTACAAATCGACCATTAGGATATTTTGACGTGCATGATAAGTTTTATGATCATGCAGTTATTGAGATGTAGCCTCTCAGAATTGTTTATATCTAACATATGCTCCACGGTAGTGGGGCATATGTTGGGGACTCCGGCCCGCTGTCCTGTGCCGGGCGGAGGCGACAGCCGTCGTCGCCAGCGTCACGGCTAGGGCCGTGAGCCCCGCCGCAATGGGCCCTCTGAGACGCCAAATGCGCATTTCGAATTGACTTAAGTTTGAATTTTTTTGTGTAAGTTCAAAATTCTCTATAATACGTTCTCTGAACACGACTGTCAAACATATATTTTTATTTATACTAATAATGTTCATATATTGTAATACTGATGAGTTAGATTTTTAATTTTTTCATTTCATATTTCATTTGATTTATTTATACTCAGAGCGATAGCTATAATGCGTTTACATGCATTTATGGATAAACCAATAACTCTATTAAAAAAATAATTCTGCAATTAATAATTTTCTGCAATTTTTGTAGAGACGCTGTATGCGACCGTAGGCTTTTCGCCTAACGTTATTTATTTAAGCTGTTTCTAATAATTTACCTTCAGGTAACCTTTGATAATGCAGAGAAGCACTTATCTACTATACTATACAACTACTATAGAAATCTCTAGTATGGTAAGTATTAATGAGTTGCTATCGATATTAAAATATTTTTAATTATTTTGATGAAATGATAACTTCTACTCCGGTTCTTTGATTTATTTATTAATTCCATTCACCCTATTTTTAGCGTTTTTGAAAATGTATGGAGACTAAATAAAAAAATATCAAATTAATTCCATACACGTAAATCAATTATAATACAAAGCCCTTGTTAGTTCCATATGCCACGTGCCTGGTTAAGCAGCGCCTGCACACCAAATACTGTTGTCATTTCCACTACAGACGGCCTCACTTTGCCCTCTCAGTGTCGGCTTACTCGAAGCGTACGACACGCTAGATTTGATTTGGCGCGCACGAACTGCTTTTCCAGAGTACGTACATTTAAATTAAACTGTTCGCGTTTAAATTTGAAATTAAGATAGTTTAAGTACGAGATAACGGCACAGCGGCGAGATTCAGATCCGTTGCGTGCTGAAGTTGGGTAAATGAAATGATTACCGAGCGGCGGCGCGGGCGTCGCGGGCGAAGCGCGCGCCTCGATCGTGCACATCCGACATAAAATAAATATTAGCTCAGCGTAATTGGTTCGGCCTGGAGTTTGGTTTCAGCTATTCGTTTGACTGAGTTACGTACTAGTTTATTAAATAATTCAGAAATGTTATCCTGATTCGTGACAACTGCGGAGGGAAAAATAGAGAAGGAAGTGCTCGAAGAAGCCCGAGATTAAACTTTGTACGATAGGCGGTAAAAATTTGGTTTTATTGTACACAAAATTTAGCAATCCAATTTTCAATTACGAAATGAAGTGAATAAACTTAACTGCTATATAAAAAAAAATATTGTGCGTTTATATGATCGCCCTACCTAAAGCCCTTTTATATCGTAGTAAAATATGCTGAATCACCATGGTTAGCCTTAAAATAAAACTATTAAAATTAATATCCAAATCGAAGAAGTCTGAGAAATCATAAACATGAATTTAATTAAAACACGCGTAGAATTATAATATATCCACCTTTCTCAAATTGAGATAAAAACAGCAAAAACAGATAATACAATGCTTCTTCAATTAAAACAAAGCACAACAAAAACGCATTAAGACCCTCACGGATATTAAACCACACATTTGGTGCCTCGTAGAGCACATTAAGCCGCAGCCCCTATTCTGCACTGGATACTAATGTTCACTCGCTCATCTTGAAAATAAGGAAATCGTGGGAGGATACGTTTCAGTCGTGGGGAATAAATCTTGACACGTTGCGGTAGTCCCGGCAGATACTGCGGCCCGGTTTATATTAAGTCCGAGAATAAGTTTTTTCGTATTTTATAAGTTAATAGTTGCAGTAAATCGTTGGTTGAGCTGTTTGTATATGGCTAGTTTTGATACCATTAAAGAGATGACATTTTAAAGAGATATAAATAATAAAAACAGTGTCCCGTAATTTTCTACTGTTTTTCTCCACCAAAAAGAATGAATGTAACGTAGAAATAATATACTGTATGAAGTTTTATTACAAAAAAAAATGTGTGACTTTTATGGACCTAATGCAGTGTCGGTAAGATTAGCACAAAACTGGTTGAAGCGTTTTCATTCCGGTAATTTTGATGTCAAAGATGAACGACGCGTTGGTCAATTAGTTACGGATAAAGTCGATGCCATTTTGGAAAAAGGAGAGCAATATTGGCACATCAGTTGCAACAATACAGCTGGAGAACTGTGGATTGACCACAAAACACTTTTGAGCCATTTTAAAAAAGCTAAATATGCAAAAACTTTCGACACTTGCGTCCCACACGAGCCCGCTGAAAGAAATCTGATGAATCGTGTATTCATTGACGACTCTGTATTGAAATGTAATGAAACCGCACCGTTTTTCCAAAGGTGAATTACCTACGACAAGAATGTGCGAAAAAGATCATGGTTAAATGCAAGCATGCTCCACAGATTATAGTGAAATCCGGGTTAACTCGCAATAACTTCCAATCTCAAAGGTGGGATTGAAAGGAAATTATTTATCATGAACTTTCTTTTAGCAAGAAGTAGAGAAAGAATGGCCGGAATTGATGAACTGAAACGGTGTGATTATTTACCGTGAGAACATCAGACCACACTTATCTCTCACATTTTTAGCTACTCGGAAAATATTGGGAGTTTGGTTGGGAAGCGTTAATGCATACACCATATAGCCCTGACCTTGCACTCTCAGATTTTCATCTGTTTCGGTCTCTCCAGGAGTCTTTAAATAGTGTTAGGTTAACATCAAGAAAGGCTTGTCAAAACTACTTGTCGCAGTTTTTTAATCATAAGTCCCTAAATTTGAGATTATGGGATTATGTCACTACTTAAAATGACAACAAGTTGTTGAAGAAAATAACATATATAGACTATATTCAAATGTAAATAAAATATGATGATCAATTATCTTCCAATCTTCTTCCAGTCCAATTATCTTGAACTTATACCCATATACAACACGAAAACTTTATCCTCGACCCTATAATCGGAATGTACACTATCATGCGGCATGGTTCACCGCGCGCACACATATTTTAATTTTCATATATCGCAGCTCATGAGTAAAAACTCATGAGCTCTATAAAAATAGAGGCCGCACTAGTATGAAAATGCATGTATTAGACATTGTCTCGTTATTTGATTAGCGAGTGTCAGCAGGCGGGTGTCGCGCGACGGTTGGCGGGCGGGCGGCGGGCGGCGGCGTGACTGATAACTCCAGTAATAAAACCCGCTGAGACACTGGAGATGGATTAGCCGGCCTTTGCCGAGATATTATCGTGGATTTCATAAATCATTCCCGCTCCCGCTCGACGAGGCCCCGCGGAATGTGCCCTCCGTTCCGTTGTTTGTGCGAAGTGCATTGCGTCAATTTCAAGATTCCATTTTCATGCACGCTCCGATCGAAGACTGTGGTCAGTCAGGTGCCTATTAAAACACAAAAGACACGTCACGGACACGTATACTTACTATATAAAAATGCATATGACGAATTTCTTTTTTAAATTAAAATAATGCTATGAGCGGAATTTAGCTTGATGATTAATCACTTCATTTACTTAAGATGCGTGGTGTACTAGAAATAGCGGACGAGATGTTCGCTTTGGATGTGAGAATTACTGTATCGGAACCCCGACTGAGCGTGCTGCAGTTTGCCGCACCTGGGTGCAGAGATCGATGTTCTCGATGCACTCGATGCATCATATCCTCATTGCTCACAGTATGCAGAACACAAAAAGTTTACTAAAAGCATCGATAGCTAATACAGACTATTATAGTGAAATAGGTAATCCATTTTTCAAAACAATTGAATATAGTTATATTTATGAACTGTAATATTGTATCATATTAAACGGATAATAAAATTATATACATTCTAAGAGAACGAAGATTGTTTATAATTTGATCTTTTATATAAAGTGCCATCTACCGAAACTTTACTACACTATAATTTTAAACGTATTGGTAAAGAATTAATATTGATACTTGCCTGAAGATGGCAATAGGATATTCAAAGCGGGACTCGTAATGTGTATGATAAAAACACAACATCTGGCTTCGACATTTGCCATAAAATATTATGCAACGTACAAAAAAAGTTAAATGAAGGACTATTGAAATTTTTTTTAGCTTTTTTTTTGATTTTGTGTCTTTGTACAAATTTGAGTAGCTGCCTCAGTTAAATAACTATTTATTCCCTTGTTTCCATAATACACAAGGTACTTATACGTTAAAGATGGAAAGTAAGTAGGTACCATTTAACTTAGATAGACAAAAAGCATTTTCATGTTTTTTTCCATTAAAGAGTATTGCCAATTTCACAAAACTTATATACATTATGTAAATATACCATTTAACTGTGTGGGTACTAAACGGAACTTTATGTAAATTTCATCAAGGCTGACATTAATTTACATGAGAATATTTTTTTTATAATAAGAATTTAAAGTGTCTCATAAAAGTGAGCATATGATTTTTTTCACACTTTTATTAGCCTCACTTGTATTTATGTATGAATATGTAACGGAATTTTGGAAACGGAATTTCACACACTTCTAATTGTTGGATCATCGTGAAACTTTGGAATCGTGTATAGTTCTGGTGAATATGGCATTATTGGACTGATCTGACGATGGAGTCAGAAAGTAGGAAAAAAATTTCTGTAACGCAATAACGTATCTAAACGTGTTTGTGCTCATTGGAATTGTTTTACAATGCACTTCGACCATGATCGGTTTTAGGATTTGATAACTGAGCTATAAGTTTGGTCCTGGAACTCCGTAACAGAATAACACATTTTTATAGTGTTTGGTTGCGCTTGGAATTGTATTGTAGTGTATTCAAGACCTTAATGGTTTTCAGAGATTGAAAATTGATCCAAAACGTAGACACTATTCCATAAAATAAAAACGTGTCCTAACTGTGGGTTTTCTGAAATTTGTGCAATTCTCTTGAATATAATATTGCCTTCTAAACGGTTTATTAAGTGATAGTTTAGAAATGACATGCAAATTAAAATGTTGCATTTCCACGCAAGCCAAAGCGAGGAACGTGCTGAGGGCTGAATGATACAACAGTAGTTATAATGTCGCGTTATCACCTCAGGGCACCGGGTGCTATCCTGTTTGTTGTAAGTAGCTTTGTCTTTACGAACTATAGCAGAGACCTACTTTCAAAGAAATTCGTAAGTGATAATTTCTTTAATTTGTTTGAGTAAAATTTGAAAAGAAAATAATAGTTAAAAATAACTAAAAAACACGCTTTTAGAAATAAGTGGATACCGTATGATTATGTTTCTCGAACCTGTTCGCTCTGTTTAGTCCGAAAGAGTGTGAGTGTCAACTGCTATTGTAACAATGTGTAATATTTGAATTTAAAAGCTTGGAAGCCCTTTCTAAAAAATACAGCATTTAGTTTGTAAGCGACCCACACTCTTACGCTCAAATATTGTATTTTCTACAAATTTGTTTACTAAACTCTTTCGGAGCAGACGGAAGAACAGGTTCGACAATTATTTTTTTGCTCTTTACAGTACCTACTTTAATTAAAAACATGTTTTTAGCCCTTTTTAAACTATTATTGTCTCAAATGAATCTTTTCTGTTGTTGATTAATTTCCAAAACCTATCTTCAATTTAAAGTTAGATTGTGATATTCAAACTCAAAAACATAGACTACGAAATTATGCTTATGCTTCATTAACGATAAGATGCAGGCTTTTGTAATCAAAGTAAGAATCTAAATTATAGTGAGGATCTTTTAACATTCTAATCTCTGATATATTAAAAATTGTAAATAATATTTGTGCTTTCCAACGTTTCGATAATCGATGATTATTTACTTTGATTTTATAATAATTTTATGCAATTCGGTCATTAACAAATTTTCGCTTATTAGTTAATGTCGGCATGTAAAATACGGTCGACGTCGAAGTGTACAATTTAATTAGCAATCACTCCATTTCCAATAATTATGAGCCTCGAATTATGATAACGAATTAAACGAGTAATAATTACAAATATTACGGAATTCTTAATGATGTGGGATTTAGAAATACTACTTTAGAAGTAATTTTTTACTGTCAAAAGGAATTTAAATATTAGTACGTAAAAAAACATAGCGTGTAGACGGCAAGCGGTGAATTCATAACACAACATAAATAATAATCTCTCATTTCTCGATTCGTGAACTTTGATTTCATGAACGCTTTTATCTCCGCGTTCGGTGAAGCTATAATAGAAGTCTAGCTATATAGCATTATCGACCAAATTATTCCAAGCTTCAGGAGCACGTTTTTAGTAAATTTCAGCCCACACTACTCGTACCCGCGCACGGGCGCGCGGGTGTACGGTATGCATTTTTTACCTCCTCTACGTCGCAAGAGGAAAAACACTTTTATTGTTATGAAATATTTGCAGCGGAACTAATAGAACTCTACAACATCTTCGCGAATCACAAACAGATCAAATACAGATGATTGGAGGTTTTCCTTTATCTACACAAAGGAGTAGGACGAAATGATTTATCAATGTCAAAATTGTTACCTGTGTATTTCAAAGTTTAGCCAAACGCAGAAACAAAATAATATGATATGAATAAAAATTCCACGTTCACACTTTTTGGTGATGTTTCCGTTAGCACAGCATCGATTCAGACTTTTAGAAATACTGTCCAAAATAATCTTATCGTTTTGTAAATCTGGTGACCACTTTTTACAAATTCAAAGTGAACTTTATAGATTACTGCGATACTCTTAGATATATTTTCGTCCTGTGTTAGATAGTAAGAATTTAATTCTTGAAACGAACAAATTTCATTCTAACACCGGATTATTGTTAATGAGAAACTCCTCAAAGTTAGTCAAAAGCACTACGACTACTTCAGACAAATACTACAATTGAGTACAAAAATTTTAACAAAAAAAGAACTGACTGCAAAACAAATTAATATACACAAAAAGGAAAAAAAAAATAATTGCGTATTCTTCTACATCTTAATAATCAACTTATTTTTTCTGCTCATCAATATGTAGGTACGATATATTTGTTTACCACGCAAGAAGGTAGGTAGGTACCTACGCACTTCAAATTTAACTCAACGCATACCTATGAATAACAATCAATGATCAAAACATTTTTTAGAGTTCTAAGTAAAATGAAATGAAAAATATTAAACTACTAAAAGTCAATCAAATCATTACGATAATACAATGTAGTTACAATTATTGTTAATTTTGGAGTCGGTGTCTATTGTTAAGTATATTGTGGTGTTTCCTCGGCTGACTTCCCTCGTCTTCTCGCTCCCAGTTTTGTCTCACGGTGTCGGTAGTAGGGATGTTGCGAATATTCGCATCCGCATCCGCACATGCGGAACATCCGCATCAATTTCGACATCCGCATCTGCATCCGCATCCGCATAAATTGATGCGGAGCTGAAGCGGATGCGGATGTGTAGCAGGTCGCGACATGAAAGAAAGGGGAAGGCCCGGCGAGTGGCACGTGTCGACCGCGCGTGCTGATCGACCAATAGGAACGCGGTAATTTTGTTTCGGAATTCGGTGAATCGGTGACGGTGACGCGGCTCGCTTCTGTTTTGTTGTGACAACTGACAAGATCTGACTGCGCGTTTGTTTTATTGTGGTGTAATTGCCTAAAGTAACTGTATTGTTTACGTACGTAAGTTATTGTATTACGTTAAGTAAAGTGAGTGCTGCTTTTAATTCAAATTGACTTTTGTTAATGTCTTAGACAAGTGAATTATGCCACCACCTACGCAAAGTGAAATTTGGAACTATTTTAAACCCATTGAAAATGACCGGATAAATCTCAGTGTAAAATATGTAGTAAAACATATTTTCCAATTTAAGGGTCGAACTACATTGTCGCTAAAAATCATTTAAAATCAATGCACCCTGAAGAGTTTACTTTGTTTGAAAAAGCGAATAAAGAAAAGAACTACAGAAAATGAAAACGGATGCCGGTAAGTTGTATTTTAAACAAAATCACCTAATTTAGTTAGGTACTGTTAGGTTTCGTTAGGTACCTACTTACTTATTTATACTTGTATTGTATATTATAGCCTTGGATAGCCTTGGATATTGTAGTAGTTTTGGATAATTATATAGGTATCTAAAAATAACGATATAATTTGGCTGAACGTAATTTCCTTAATAAGGTCCAATCCTACCAAGTCGTAAAACTGAGTTTTGAATTCGAAATCTTAGATTTGTCATGTAAGTAAACTGGAATTTAGCTAAAAGTGTAGTACAAGAAAGTTTGATCATTGTGTTTTGTTCCTGTGGTTTTCAATAAAGAATATTTGTATTTGTTTGTATTTGTAGGTACCATTAAATTTATAGTGAATATTAATAGTGGACGCCCGCGACTCCGTCCGCGTGGACTGTAGAAAAACAAAATGACGAATTTATCCGGAATAAAACATTTTCCCAGGATGATAAGTAGCCTATATGGTAAATAGAACCTGTCACAATATATTCTTGAAAACTGCATCGAAATCGGTCCAGCCGTTTCTTTTCTAAGATTAGCATGCACAAACATCGATCCGTTACAATCCCTGCTAATCCCTAATTCCCTACCCCTACTTCCCCCTACTAATATTATAAATGCGAAAGTCTGTTTGTCTGCCTGCCTGTCCGCCAGTCTGTCTATCTGTCTATTACCTTCACGCTTCAACCACTGAACCGATTTGAATGAAATTTGGTATGGAGATAGTTTAAGACATAGGAAAGGACATAGGCTACTTTTTATCTCGGAAAAATGCCGGATTCCAGTGGAAAGAGCGATAAACGAAGTCCACGCGGACGGAGTCGCGAGCAACAGCTAGTTTTATTATATGTATGGATAGATAGATAATTAGTTGATTACAGTACAAGTTTTGTATAAAATGTACTTTAGAGAGCTTCGTTTATAGTTAAATAAAAGTAGTTTATTTATATTATATATTATTACGTTTTTTGTTTGTTTTAAGGTAAAAGCGTTACGCCTCTTCAAGAAGCGAAGAAACAGCTTTCATTAGAAGAAGTAATACAGAAAGCAAACAAATGGGATGTCAATAACGTAAACTCGAAAAATTGATAAGTTAATCGGAGAAATGATTCCGCTTCAAAATTTACCTTTCAATTTTGTGGAAGGACTTGGTTTTGCAGACTGATACAAGAAATAGCACCGAGATACAATTTTAGAGGGCGCAACTTTTCACTGAATTTGTGTGTAAGGAGCTGTACGGCAAAATTGCTATCAAAGTTAAAGAATTGTTAAAAAATTTGATCACATGTCATTTACTTCTGACATTTGGTCAGATCCAAGCTCTAATGCCTCTTTGCTGAGTCTGACTTGTCATGGGATAGCTAGCGATTTTGAACGGTCATCAATTATTTTGAAATGTGAGACCTTTGACGACCGCCACACAGGTGACATAATAGCTGAAAAATTTGACACGATTTCGGAGTGGAATATCTCAAATGATCAAGTGCATTGCATGATTCGAGACGGAGGCTCCAATATGAAAAGAGCGATGCGATTGGCAAAATTGCAAGACTTGGATTGTGCAGTTCATAAGATGCAACTTGCCATTCAAAGTTCTTTAAACTCGCAAGAAAATATAAAGGGTATCAAACAAAAATGTAAAAAATATCGACACATTTTAACCATTCTACTATAGCCCAAAAACAACTGCACAAAATCCAGGACAAGCTCAACCAACCGCATCTCAAAGTTTTTCAAGATTGTGTTACGCGGTGGAATAGCACATATTATATGTTAGAACGTTTTTTGAAAGCAAAAGATGCCTTAAACCTTTACATAAATGACAGCGAGATTGACCCTATTTTACCAGAAGAGTGGAAAATAATAGAATGTTGTGTTGAGTTACTGAAACCTTTTGAAGAAGCCACACGTGAACTTAGCAGTTCTCACACTCATCTCATCAGTGATTCCGATAATTCGGATGCTGACGCAAAAGTGAGTAACTATTTGACAGCTTCACCGGAATCTCCAATTTACCATGCAGCTAAAACTTTAAAAGCTGGAATTTCAGGAAAATTTTCGACTTTATTGGAAGAAGAAAACTCATATATCATAGCCACTTACCTAGATCCTCGGTATAAGAACAAATTTTTCACATCATTAACTGAGGAAAAGATTAAAGATGATATATTGAAGATTAGCAGAAACACCGAAGACATCTTGGCTTCTCGAACAATATCTCCAAGTACCGAAAGAGCGAAGAAAATGAGAATGACAGATTCCATGGACACGGATTCGGAACGACCAGGGACTTCAGGTACAGGACGTCAGTCCTGTTTAATTAGTGATCTTGCCATGATCCTCGATTCATCAAGTGACGATGAGAGTCAGAAAACACCAGAAATTAACAACCCTGACGTAATTCTCAAGAAGGAGTTACTTACTTTCCGCAATAAGAAACGAATTAATTTAAATGAGTGTCCTCTTAAATGGTGGAGTGTTAATCAAAGCGAGTACAAACTGTTATCTAAAATGGCACGCAAATTCTTATCAGCTCCACCAGCCAGTGTTCCAAGTGAGCAGTTGTTTAGTAGCGCAGAATTAATATACGAACCCTTGCGAAACAGACTGGACTCCGAAAAGGCGGCCATTCTACTTTTCATTAAATATATTGCTCCAATATTTAAATTTAATTACTAAAATAATTAATTATTATTAGTACTTCATTCATTACTTTGTGTTTAAATAAAAAAGGGTAAATAATACTGTTTTTTTTTAACTCTACCATCCCAACACTTAAATTTTTTATACAGATCCGCATCCGCATCCGCGGATGTGGGAAAAAGTGGATCCGCAACATCCCTAGTCGGTAGGCACGAAATCGCTGGCAGTGGAATTGAGCTACAAGTTCCAAATTGCTCAGCGATCGGTGTAACTCTCGGATATTCAACATAGGATATATGTAGGCGTTTAAGAAGGAAAACGATTATCAAAATTTTATGAAATTTAGTTGGAGCTAATTAGCTAATAGCAGCAATAAGCTTTTCATTCATCTCAAAATCGATAGCAGTTTAAGTAGTTCTGTCATTGGTACTGTATCTACGAAGCCAAAGTGCAGTACCTACATCGGTTAAATGCAAAGACGTTACGTATGGTGGCAGTCAGTAATTAAATGCGCAAACTGCAAATGTGTTGCAATGTTATTTTTGGGAATTGCGTGTGTATGTATTACAAGCTAGGACGTGCTGTCGCCTGGTGATAATGATTCACGGTTTATTTGGAATGCCAATGAAACTTAAATGAAGGTAATTACCATGAATATTGGTGTGCATTAATGTATGAACTAAGTTAAGACTAATCATTCAGTATTGATGTATTAGATGACAATATAAAGAAAAAGCTAAAAATACAGTTATTCTAAAAGAACTTTCGTTAAAAAGTACGGGGCGGTATTACTGAACTCAGTGAGTTGTCAATGAAAAAGATATTCTGTAACACTAAAATCATTTGCAATGTAATACTTAAAATTCAACAAATTGTAAAAGAGTACGATCTCGCAGGATGCCTCATTAATAACGCACTAAAAGTATCGTCCGCCAGCTCTGAGCATGATGAGTAGGTAATAACAGTTGTCCTGGAATAAGTGACAACTGGAGAGAGATATATGCCCCATTTTAGCAATAGAACACCTTGTTAATCTAGTTTATCGAGAGAATTTAAATATGAATATCTAAGTACGTAAGTAAGAACTGTAAGATTAAATACCTCACAGACTGTCGGTTTATATAAAAATTTAAATAATCTATATAATGTTATAAACAAACTTACGCTCGTGGCTCAGCCCGTGCAGACAACGAGTGAACCCTCTCTTCTCCCGCACCGACCGTCCGTCTGTCAAATGTGTTTCCCACCTTTTTCCTTCTTTCAGTTCCAATCCTCACCTCAATTTTAATCCCTATTCCGATATCGACATAGATTCTGTTTCGGTTTAATATACGGAGTATGCGAATTGCACAGATATACTGAGCAATAGAAATATTAAAAACTATTGGTATGTGCCCTGTCAGCGATTTAACACCGGAATAAGTAATAATAATAAAATAGAAGTCGCGTGCCCCCCGGTGTAGCTTTTCTCAAATATCTATAACGATTTTTTTCTCTATATTGTCATACTTTATGTATAGATTTGAATTTAGTTTTATATGAGTGTACATAAAGTCAATAAAAAAATAGTTTACTTTTTTGAAACACATATGTATTTCGTATGTGTTCTAATTTATTTTTAAGAACTTGAAAAAATTATGTTACCTAATTAGGTTAGAGGAAATGACTAAAATGCGTTAGTTAAGTTTGTTTCTGACTTTGAGTAAATGTAAATATTTTGTTTTCTTTTCATTATAAAGACATTGAATAGTTACTGACCGTCGATACAAATGCACTCAAATTTATACATTGTATAATATCATTGTTAATATTCTCCGATTTATAATTTCGGCAGGTTCAACAATAAAAATATTAATACATTAGATTTCTACAATCAATAATCATTCATCAAAAATAACTATTTTTCTCCACAAAAACGGCTAAATAATAACGTTTGATATTTTTATTCTATTCAGGGTTCATTTTACAGTTTCAACAGCGAAATTTTCAAAAACAAAAAAAAAAACTTGTCTATTTAGTTCCAATTTCATGTTTAAATAATAAAGTTTCATGGGTTTAATTTGTGAAATGACCGAGGTTTCATATAAATTTTCATCTCCTGTTTCACTTCGTTCAAGTTCTTAAAGGTAGCTTATATCTTTCTCCAAGGTCCAATTTATTTCTATATCAAAATTTTATAAATGATTCAGCGATTTAATCGAGAAATCATAATAGGTGTACAGACAGAAACACTTTTGCATTTATAAAACTAGTAATTTATATAGATACTAGCTTTCTACTCGCGGTTTAGCACGTTTAAACGTAGAAGGATTTCCTCACACCGCTCGGTTACGCAATGTTCAAGACAGGATCAAGTCCAATGTCGGTCCGGGATCGAAACTGCGACCAGAGCGTGAGTGAGGTCGCTTAGTAATAAAACAATGACGGACGTGTGTCGAGGTGCGTTCCTCTGGGGTAATCCCATCAGAATTGAATCGAAACCATAATCGGAAGCTAGATCTTAGCGCAGTTATTTTGAACGTCTAGCTCATAGAATTGTTACATTTGTTGAGTCATACAGTGTTGATTATTATTTAAGGACATATCGGATAGGTACATTGTGAAGTGCGTTACACATAGACGTATAAGATTAAATATTGCAGTGTTACTTAAGGAAAGGAAAAGGTTTTCAAAACGCTAATTGCAGATGTAGACGTCACTATAAAAATATTCAATTCGCTAAAAGGTGAAAATCTCTTAATGTAACTAATAAAATTAAGTTGTGCCCATTAATGTTATAAATTCATAATATTATATTTTGTTTAATGGTACATTTGTAACGAGTGAAGAATTTATGTAATATTATGAAAGGCATATATCAGTATGATCTAAAGTTGAAATGAATGGGCATAACTTTACGAAGATGTATTAGGTTTTTCAAATTTCAATTGCATATCTACCGAAGAATTACTTCATTATAAAAAAATACTTACAAAAGAGATAATTACAATTCACGACAAGTTTTTATTATGCATTTTAAAAAAAACTTAATTTCTTAATGGTCAACAGACGCGCGCAAGTCACAGTGGCAGGTCAAATGGACGAAAACAATCCATATTCAATAGCGTAAAGCGCTGAATTAGCATCGAAACTACCGGACGTCGAGTTACTTAACTAGGAACGTTATGCACCCATCTGGTTTATCGAAGTGATATTTGAAACTGAGCTGTGAAAAAGAGCAAAACTAAGTTTTACTGTAATATCGCGCAGAGACAGGAATCTCGCTGTTCAAGAGTGGGCAAAGAAAAGACGAAAGTAAATTAGAAATATGATTTACTGTTAGTTTTTGTACGTGGGTGCCTATGCATAAAAGATAACAATAATAATGAATCGCGTGTCCGTCGTGTCCGAGCGCTGCGGGCCAATGCATATCCCGCAGCCCGCGCGGTCCTTCTGATCACTTCTTATACGTCGGTAGAGATAAACTAACAGACGAACATCCTTCGATTAAACCAACGGAAGCAAAAGGAGACGACAATAAAATTGTTTCTCTTAAACGTTGCAAGCTGCACAACCAATTAGACAACGCAGTGGTTCGCGCGTACTCCGTAGGTTCCCACATGACAGTGGGTACATGAAATCGGGCGCGCGGCTGCGCCGGCACGTGTTCTCCATCAGGCGCTGATTTTCCGAGAGGCCGACGATTAGGGAGGGTCCGCTTTTGTCTCCTGTCCACGGCCATTAGCGGCGGCGGCCACAATTCTTTTGTTGATTTGTTGTCGTCCCCATTACTTATTACTGATAGGTCGGCTTCCAGAAAATACTTTGGTATACGCTAGTTGGACAAAATGAATTATTTATGAGACTTCGAATTTTACAGGAAATCCTCGACATTGACTATAGCCACATCTAGTTACTACTCTCATAAGAAAACTTATGGGAGTTGTTTTATTTATTTAAATTATAAAATTAAAAACATTTGTAAGTCACCTCTACAAACACGAAATGATGGTTCAGGTGTTAATAACGTATTTTTATTTTTCTATCAGTACGGATATATATAGAGCGTTCCACTTTCTTTATAAAATAAAAAGTTTTTCACTTCCGCTTTATTTTTCATATTTTCTAAGATTAGAATGTAAAAGAAATATTTATATTATATGGTATAGAAATTATTATATTTTTTAATTCTTTTCAATGTAAATTAGAATCTACTTAATACATTGTCTTCATTATATATTTCAAATAAACGAATACAAAAATATATGTTCAGCCACAAATTAATACGTTACAAGCCAATTGTTAAGACAAACAGAATTTACATTCAAAACTTGTTTACAAGTAAAGAGATAATGTCGCACCGACCGTAAGTGTCGATAAATTTATTTAGTATTGATTTAAATCGCGCTTCGAATTCCATTTGTATTTAGTGAATATATTCAGATCGAGAAACATATTTGTCGAAATATGAAAATATTTGATAGCGCTAATAATTAATATGGGCCAGTAGCCTATTAAAAAAAAATGATTTTTTTGATTAAATATCCTACATACTTTTATTGGCAGTTTAAATAAATTTACCATCAATTCAGAAGGACCAAAGAAAATTCTCCAGGTCTATTTTTTTTGTAATGTCATAAACTCGGATGCATGCATTGATCACTAAACATTTTTACCATAACAATATCCATCGACATATAAATAGCGCTTTTCCATGCGATTTATTTGATATATCCTTTAAATAGTCATTATATGAACTATTAACTCTTTTAGAACTCTTGTAAAACGTACATACTCATAAATGTATATGGTATCGGTAATTACAAGATTTTTTTCTTTTGCACGTGTACACGACAAATTACAATTCGTAACGCGTAAAAAAAACTAAATAGCTAATATTTTCGTTTTAACGCGCAGGGGTCAACGATAACTAAACGTGATCTTAAGGCACGTCACACACTGCGAAGATATTTTAATATTTTATAATAAGTTATTTTGCATACGTGTTTGTGGTATCACTTCTTAATACCTTAAAATAAGTTTTAGATTATTTTTATAGTGTGTGTGATGTGCGAATCCTAGTTTAGGATAGAAAGTGTCTTAAAATGAAATGCTATAGCATCGTAGCCTTGGCCCTTTTTGTAATATATATAGGGATTCGGTGGCTAGGATTAATATTTATTGTTTTCTTTATTACTAACACTTTTATGCTTTATTCATTATGAGTAAAAGCTCATAAGTAATAAATCCCCACAAATTTCACCATACACAGCACTAATTTATTGCCAGTGAATTCGGGTTTCGATATAGTCTGTGGAGTTTGCTTGTTTTTTTTAACATTATTTTTTCCCACATTCTTGTCGTAGATAATCCTTCGCCAGTAATCAAGCCTTTCAAAAACAGTTCTGTTTCATTACGACGTTACAATAGAGAATCGAAAATGAGTACACGATTCATAAGATTTATTTCAGTGAGCTCGTGTGAGACACAAGTATCGTGTTTTACTGTATATCAATCTTTTTTTCAAATGGGTCGAAACTGTTTTGTGGTCAATCTCCAGCTTTTCATCTATATCATAAGAACTAATATGCCGATCCTGCTCTACTTTGTCCAAAATAGCATCAATTTTATCGGCAACAGGTCGACCAGAGTAAGCTTTATCTTTGACGTCAAAATTACCGGACTGAAAACGCTTGCACCAGTTTAGTGCTAATCTTACCGACACTGCATTAAGTCCATAAACATCACAATTTTTTTCGCGACTTTTATCGTATTTTTTTCTTTTTTGTAATAAAACTTCATAATGTATGGAATTTCTACGTTAAATTCACTTATTTTGATGGACAGAAAAATGCGGAGGCACTCCATACATGTAAGAGGAGCTAAAAAAATTATTTTCGGTAACCATCAAAGTGTGGCACATATTTCTACAGTCCTTTTTTTTTAATAAGTTTTTTGGCAATTTTGTGACTATTGAATAATTTCAGAAATAATCGCTCCGAAAGTATTAAAAATTATTTCTCCTCCCCTTAATTTTCCAAACCTTATGTCCTAAAATTATGAAAAAATAACAAAGGTACTATAATATAAGTATAAGTACTTTCAGCGAAAATTATTTTGAATATGATCGTATACACTATTTTTAAGTTATTGCCCAAATACTGGGCTTCTCAACAAAGAGACGTAAGTGCTATGAACATACGCTCTTTGCTGGTGCACTTTAGTTTACACTAGTGTAAGAGTAAAAGATACTTGTTACTGACATACCTACTGGTTTTTCTAGTTATAAGTGACTAAAGTGCTTATTATATGCGGAAAACAGAAAAAAGTGCAACAACGTAGTTTTTTTATCTATAGTACATTTCTGTGCAGCAACGGCTTCGAAACCCTGTAATGAGCATGGTCCGACATGCTCTTAGCCTATATTTACTTTTTATGAGTTTTTTTTAATTTTATTTATTTAATGGCATCAATACTAACCAGACGCAAACAGGACAACCAAAAAGATTCTCTTACAACTTTTTACTTATAAAAAAACGAAAAACCTTTTCCTCGATTAAATAATATGAACTCACTAGTCGGTTAAAAGACAATTTTCCGTCAAAAAGAACGAAAAAGAAACTTAACGGTATATCTTTTTTGATTGCATTGTATACAATTACAATAAAAAATAAAAGTATTGCACAAGAGATAATTCGATATTAAGTTAAGCTGGTTATGGCCATGGACTTTAGTCCTCAGATTTATCTAAATTTGTATAATACCCATTTTTAACAAGTAATTGTTTAACATGACCTTAAATTTGTTTAAGGTACAGTTTCAAAACTTACAATACGTGTCCATCCTCTCGCACCATGATTAAAATCGTGCGATGAGGATTCGGAGAGGAGGAGCAGACTCGAGGGGCGACGGTGGGGGCGCGCTGCACGCCGCTGCATGCTGCGACCAACAGTCGGGCAGCTTTCGTTTAATTTCAATAGTGGGCCTCTTTAGCGATCGCAGCGCAATACCGATTGCGGGCACGAATTTTACGCACTTTAGCCGTTTTGTCATTATGATTGAAGATATCGTAATAGTCATTCACTACGATATATTAGGTAAAATATTTAAGTAGGCCGTGAAAGTGTATCGCAGACTTCATTTACACAATATGCAAGAGGTACTTTTTGTAATATTGTCCGTTTGTCTGCAAGGGCTACAACAATTCTAAAAATTAAAAATACACTAATGAGAAATTGTGTTATTGCCCTGCGCGTCAAGCTGTGCTTATTAAGAAATTTAGTACTTGCCACCGACGTCGTCTGCGTGTTAGTGAGTTTTGTGCTAATCATTTGATTACAATCAGAATTTTTATTACACATCTTATTATTTTGCAAAGCGAGTAGTAGTTTATGTCCCAGTTCCGTTTACGTGTCTATAAGTTTCGCGACTTTGGCCTGATTTTTTTGTAGTAAATTGAGACAGTACGCGGGTGGAATCACGGCCACTCTTTTTAATACATAACATTTTTTTAGTGGAAGCCAATCTTTAAAACCACTTGATTGATTTCGATTGGTATGCTATGAATGTATTTTCAGGGTTCCATAGCGAAAATTTAAAAACGGAACCCTTACAGATTCGTCATGTCCGACCATCCGTCTGTACTTTTGTCACAAGCATTTTACTCCAAAGTTATAATACATAACGCGTATTAATGAAATTTAGAGCATCGGTGTGTTGTTTAAGCCGGTAATTAGTTTGATGGTTATTTATAACAAAAATAAAGATTTCTAGGGAAGGCATTCCATGCATGTAACAGAAGTTAATTTTTTTTAGCAAACATCAACGTGTGACACGTTTCGATTATTCTTTTCATCACATTTTAAGGTTTACAAGCAACTTTTTTGATTAAGCGTATATTTCTTAAAATAATAGCTCCAAAAGTAGTATAAATTGTGCGAAAATATGTGAAAAATTAAAAAAATAACATTTAATAAATAACTTTCAACGAAAAATTTTTCAATATGAACGGATATACGGATTTTAAATAATTGCCGAAAAACTTCGCGTCTCTACAAAAAAAAAAAACAAAGTGGCACGAAGATGGCTCTTTTTATGCATTTTTTCACTTCGTATTTTCACATTCTGAGTCTAATGTTTTAACGCACTTAATATTTAATACATCATTATGTATTTAGATAAATACATTAAAATAGTAATTCCTTAAAGGAAATTAATTTAATAGTAGTAAAATATATTTAATATAAATTTTGTATGAAAGGTAAAACGATTGCTTGTTTTGAATAATGTTCGAGACGTATGTCTCTTGCGACCTCGATTCATTTGATGACATTGTCGGTGGTGTAAAACGACTAGTAGATAAATGTTTATGAACCGTGTTACATTATGGAAACATAAAGCACATCCAGAATCATTAACACCTGTCTTGTTTTTTTAGACACGTTAAACCGTTCATAGGAAATGAATAGATTCTTAATATCAAAACCCTCCTTCGAAGTCCACATATTGTGACGAGTAACTACACAATCCTTCACTATACGTGGCCCGACATGCACTTGGCCGTTTTTTATGATTGTCCGAGTAATGCGACCGGTTAACAAGACTGGTAAGAGGACTGTCACAACGCTAACGTACACGATCAAGGAATATATTGTTTTTAGTGTTTTATGGTTGTTTCACTAAAAATCAAGGAATATGGTTGGACCAGTTTCACTGAAATTTTTAGTTTTAATTTCGTGTTAAACGAAATATATCTCAGAATATAGAATTTCAGCTTAGTACTTGAAAGAAAGCAATAATCGTAAAATATGTATTAATTTTGTTAACATTATTTAGTAATAAATTAAATCAAAAAATATAGAGAAAAGAGTAAAAAATGCAGCTAGATAAGAAAAGAATTTTTATTTGCATAAAAAAACGGTGTCTTTCAATTATTGTCAAATGCTTACTTATGGTTGGTATGGTTACTGATGGCTGAAAGAAAAGGATGCGACGACGCCCATGGCTATGGGTTTTTTACAGGTTTTGACAAGTGCCTAGTCAAAACCAGGTATTTCTGACTAACAGTCAAACGTGTATGCCGACGTGAGTTGAATTTATAAAATAATGACAACGAATGGTAAACGATTTAAGCATCTTTAACATGATCAAATATAAACCGTCAATTATAAATCAATAATAATTAGCATCCGGAATCGTAGTTTATCGTATATTGCCATTCGTTCAAGTCATCCAAGTATTTCATAATGAGAGCAAAATGTGTGCAAATATTGCTGTTGTAAAATGTATGTTTCTAAAGGCTAACTTATCAAGAGGCATTCAATTTCAACATATACATCATTTCAAGAAAATGTAAACAAACAAATTTATTTTACTTAATTTTTTGTAGTTTCGCATTCCTTAAGCGTCGTTATCATCCTCCTATATCTGCTTATTTGTAAGCGTTAGTTACTTAGTTTTTGGTTTGATAACGAATTCTAAACTGTAAACAGGAAATAGCTTTTGAACTCGAAAAGTGAAAAGAATAAGATCTGCTTATGATTCTTAATTTCCTAACAGCATATAATGCACGACGTGCCTAAATTTATGTCAAATAAACATAAATTACATGTCTAAAATATTTCTAACATCAAAGAGATCGACCTAAAAATATATAATTCTAAATTTATAATAGGTTTTACAACACCTTTAACATTTGAAATGAAAAACGTAGAGACGTGAAAATTCGGTTCACAGATCTGATTCCTCAAAGGAAAATAAACAAACAGACATTCTGTTCTATGCTACGATGCCACTTTTCTTTAACTTTTTGTTTGTACACGTAACAAAGATATAAATATGTATATTCTAAACTGATGTGATAGCTTTCTCTTTTGACAAATAAATATTAATATACATTTTCATTTATGTGTTTATAAACACAGTTAATTTATTTCTGTGTGCCCTCATATAGACGTAAATATTGCCGATTTTTCATAGACTTTAAAATCAGATAAAGAATAACCAAGTGATCTTATTCCTTTGGAATCACGTAACGAAATTCACATTTTTTGAATGTTTTTTAATTTTAATTATGGATTTATTATATAATCTCTTATAGTCTATTATATAATCAAAACCAATAACGAAATAAATTTGTATGAAATCGACATGTTCCGTTTATCTTTAATATCAAAATAAATTGATTAATTACGTATTTCAATCGTAATTCCTATGAACTATGAACATTTTTTGATTTGATTTAATTATTTTAAGGGATTACTGCAGATTAATGTAGAATGACAAAAAAAAGAACCATCTCGATTAAACTTAATTTTCGTTATGACGATAAACATCGTAACCAGCGCCGGCCCGAAGTATACTTTAGAATTGAGCGAGATCCAATTATAGCGCCTCTCCTGTTTGCTCCTAATAATATATACCTATACCAATTGTGAGTGCAAAGTAAGTATGGAACGCTCTAGGATTTGGCGCCTGGAGTGACCGCTCCGTTCGCCGTATGGGCGGGCCGGCCCTGATCGTAACTCAATGGATAATTAAAACAAGGGTCGCATTTATGTTATATATTTGACGACTTAGTAGTATTTAAAAGTAATTTGCAAATATACGACAATTTTCATTTAATTTGCAAAATTTAAAAATTAATCTTTTGCAAGAATCGTATTGTATATAATTATTTTAATTTTCGTTCGTGTAAGCCTCCTCTTCTAAAACATCATTCCATAAGTTTTCGGAAACTGGTAAATCTCTTTTCTTAAACATTTGTTTTTCAACCGATGCTGCTGCGTCATTCTAAAATATATGAAAAGTATTCACAGTAACAATATGCATCGTTACGAAATGGCCCTATCGGGGGTTTGAAGATTGAGATCAAATGAAAGGAACTACACAGAACAACAGAACACGTGTATTTAGAAATACAGTATTGTAATAGATCGCTACTAGTTGGTTGCTTGTCGGTATCGCACTTGACTTGTTGTCGCTCCCACCATAAAACTAAAAGACAGCGTTTAGCGCATCACACTTCTCTTTCTATACTTACCGAGTAGCCTTTAGAAAATTCTCACATTATACAGAAAAATAAGACGTAAACATGTTACATCCGACATAAACAAACAAGATTTGTTGTTTGTTTATGTCGGATGCCTCTCGAAAATTTTTTCCCACCAAATCAATTAATTTAAAAATAAAACTTAAGTAATCTTCAAAGACGTCGATGAATGCAATCGGTGCGCGGCACACGGGCGACGCGCGGGGTCTAGTTTATTTACAGAGTTCAAAAAAACATACATAGAAATAAAATCATACATAAAACTATAGCAATCTGTAAGAAGTCGATATAGATTTGCACATTTATGTTTTAAATATTCAAATATTTTATAATACTCTTTTTGTTTTGCAGAATGTTTGCTTAAACTTAAAATTTTTGACCGATCGAAACGATATAACGATACTTGTGGCATTCACACAAGGGTGCCACTGAACTTAGGCATCCTGTAAATTTAAGCTGATTCGAACTAGTAGCTAATTTGAGAATTTCATAAAACCGGAAAAAAAAAGATGTTTTTTGAGAATAACTTTTTGGCTATTGCATTGCAATTGCAATTCTAGCTAATTTAGCTATTGCAATTCTATAACCTAATCAGCTCTTAACTCAAAAAATGACGTTGAATGCTGTTTTGGAAACCAAAATCCGTTGATTCGTTTGTGAGATACCATGAACGAAAAACATGTAAAAAAATTAAAAAACGAGTATTTTTTAGAATAACTTTGAAATTTTGAGACATCGATTTTTATCGAGAACTTTGAAATGATCATACGGATCGATTTCAATAATTCATTAATTTAAAACCTCAAAGGATTGAATCAATCACTAATAAACAAATCATACTCGGTTAATTTGTTTGAGAAAATTTATTGTCAAATCATTTGCAAATTTCTTTAAATAAGTTTTTTAAAATAACTTTTGCCTAATAGAGCTGAAAAGACGACGTTAAATGCCATAAAAAGACTTAAAATCGAAAATTTGTTTAAAAAATTACTTTGTTAAATGTATACCAGACTTTTGAGCTCGAAAAGCTCAAAATAAGATATGAACTGTATTTTTTGAGCTTGAAGAGCTCAAAGACGTCACAACAAACTACGTTACTATAGCTTTGCGGTTAAAATCAGCGGGAAGTTGCAGGGATGGCCTTTAGGGTCAACCGTTTTTCAGATTTTTTTTTCTTACATATATTAAATTTTGGTAAATAAACTGTGATGCCAAAGTTAAATTTCCAATTACTTCTAAGACAAACACGAGTTCTAGCCTGTAAATCGAGCGTATGGCGCTGGCTGTTTCGATATCAGAAAAAATGTCTTATCTTTTTAATTGCAAATGCAGCAGAGCTAAGCCTTTTCGCCAACTCACCGACTTGAAAACACTATTGCTGTGTATTATTTAGAATAACTTCCAGGAATACAGTAACATCAACCAACTTTTATCTTTTGTTTTTAATTAAAATAGTACCAGATCCATTTCCCTTTGCTTTTTTTCCAATAGGAAAAAAAGCAATAATTTAATAAAAAGTAAATTATTTACGGTAAACCTAGAAGATAGAAATGTTCACATCGTTAAAATCTAGTTGATTAATGTCTTTTAACTTTAAATAATTTAGAGATATCATCTGTGAACAATACTATTTCATTAACATCCTTACGAAGGTTAGGTAAGTCATTATTATAAACTACAAACAGAACGGACCGAGGATTGATCCCTGTAGCACTCCCATGTGGATCACAGATCCAAACGATCTCATATCATTGAAATCGATCCTTTGAAGTCTGTTAGTCAAATATGATGTCATAAGGTCGAGTGTACGGCCAGTAACTCGATAAAGATCGTTAAGTTTTTTAGTCGGTGTTACATGATTTATACATTAAAACTCCTCGGAGAGATTAAAAAACACTTTTATCGCGTTCCGCGAATCCTCAAAGGCTTTAAGGATTTTTTCAACAAGCTCAACACCAGCATCAGTTGTAGAGCGACCCCATGTGAAACCGAACTGGTTTTTTGAGATTAAACTATAGATTTAAGATAAACTTTTCAAAAATTTTACTTAATGTCAATAATACATATATAGTCCTCAAGTTAGTGGAGTTCAATTAACTTCTGCCTTTAAATATGGGAACAACTTTGTTTTCTATCATCATATCAGGAAACACGCCATTTTTCAAACGCTTAATAAAGACAAACGCCAAATGTAGTGCAATACAATTAAAATAGAGTTTACAATTTTAACTGACAGATCATGGAGATCAGCAATCTTTTTCATTTCCATCGACTTAAATGTTTTGATAATGTCTTCCGAATTTCCATATTTCAATTCTAAATTAATACTAATAGGCAGAGTATTTTCCTTCAGTAATGATCCGACAACCGGGGGAGATGAAATGAAGGATTTGGTAGTCGAAATTGGAATATCGATAAAAAATTTTTCAGTCTTCGCCAACTTCTATGTCCTTTTTTAGATTTGTATCTTTCATCTTAATTTGAAAATCAAAATCGCGATCTTTAATTTTACCGATTTCGTTCTTTATGACACTCCGATTTGTTTTCATTAATTATACTATTATTTCATATATACTAACACATTTCACTACTAATATAATTCGTTTTAGCCACCATACAAACACGCTTAAAACTTTTTGAGTAGTTTCTAACATATTCAGCAATCCTTTTGTTTTTATTATGTAATATGTCCTTACTTCATAAATATTATACAATCTCTTTTTACTTTTCTGTATTCCTACTGTTGCCTCGTCACTGAACAATAATGAAAAATATTGTTGTTCATTACACGAAATTACACTCTTTTATTACATGAAAAATTGAATTGTGAAACTCATTGGAATCATCACAGCATTGCAGTTCCGGAATCCTCTGCACGATATATTTTCTAAATACTACAAACCATTTTTTATTCAACAGAAAGAATTTTTTTTTTATTTCTTCTAACCGGTAATTTAAAAAACGCTAGTTGACCACTGTGATCCGATTTTAAATTATTGACAATATATTTCTATAGCGGTTCAACATTTGTATAAATATTATCAAGATATGTCTTAGGGACAAACGTCATTCTTGTAGGCTCCAAAAAGAGGTTGAATTGATTATAACAGCCAAAGTACCACAAAATTCTACTACTGCGATTGGTGACATCTAATAAGTTTACATTAAAGTCTTTACATATTACAACGTCTTTGCTTTTGTCACTTATGTTATATGAAGCTCGATCCATAATCGATTCAAACAACTTATAAGAAGAATGAGAAAGCCTGTATCATTACGATAAGCCGCTGGAATTCCACACAGGCTATCTCCAAAAACCCGCTCAAAAAGAGGTTAGTGGACCTCTTAGCCTTAATCAGTTATTTCCTTACATTTTAAAATATTACGAAATAATAATTAAGGAATCGTAATGTGATAAATTCTCTCTGCTGAAGGAGCTTGCGACCCAGTGATTAGGAAAGCGAAAGAGAATTTGATGGTTCCAGAATACATAGTACATCAATATTGGCACTATCCATAAACAGATCATAATTCCAGCTTTGATTATTCATGCCTTGAATATTTTAATACACCAGGTTGAGAATACAGTCATTAAAATTATTATTTCTAATCATTACATTAGGTTTGGATTGACGCAATTTATCAAGCTTATTTGTTAATTTATTAGAGTCACTCTCTGCTTACTTAACAATTAGTATGCTAAAATTTATTGTATAATATTATGTATAAAATAAATATATAAAAAACCAAGGTTTCAAATTTCCTTTTGCCGAGAAAACCCTGTTTGCTTTGGTTTAATAAATTAGGATCTCACTCTGTCCAAGTAGCTCGTTTAAATCTATAGAGCTCCGCACTCCAAGAGAGCCACCAGATCCAATCGAGTCGCAGTCACGCTTATAACTAAACTCCGTACTATCTAATAATGTAGCAGAACCAATCTTACTGACTAACAACTTAGCCAAATGTCGTTTAAAATATTTAGATAGGATTATTCTATCCTCAGTCAGTATAAAATTAAATTTAAGTATATTGATGTCCAAAAACTGGATATTGGCATCACTATGACCCCCAGTCATGTTATACATTAGTGTGTTAATGTTATGAACATTTTAATTTGTTTTCCTATAAATATTTTGAATATGGAACAGCACCGTGATTATGTGACAAAAATAATTCAAATATAGTGTTGTCTGTTAACATTGTCACAATTCAAATCAAATGGAGCCTCGACGTGCCAGACCGCGCCGTATATTCAGTATTGAAGCGCGCAACTTGACTGTCCCATCCAATTTATACATATCCATTTCATGTTGCAATTTGTCCATTTGCATTCCGATGTTGTGTAACTCTGCTCAGTCATTGAATTCACAGAAGGGAGTGCTCACAACGCTCCCGACAGTCGTCCATTTAATTGAGCGGCGTCGGTAAGCAATCACGCTGATCGCTGAGACCATTACACTTAATGTCTAATTAGACTAATTTCCCTTTCAATTTGGTGATCACCGCACTCGCTCACAAGACGTCACGTAAATCTTTGGATGTTTTAAGTTCTATTAAAGTTGTTTTCAATTATTGTTCCAAATCACGAATAGTTGATCGACAACTCATGATGTATAAAGTAAACGAAAAAACAGCAAAATCAATAATATCTTGTTGTATACATAAGACAAAAAAATGTTTATTATATAGAGATCGAATCTGCGATTTGCAGTGCCGAGACGTTATATGTATTGTATTTCAAGCTAAATACCCAACGAACGCATACGCAAATATTAATGTTGTGTAAATAATGTTGGATAAAGTGTTTTCTAAGAAAATACATACATATTGTGTTATACAATAAATTAAAAAGAAAGTCACATCACTTAAAATTCAATGATAATTGAATTAACATATCATTTATTAGGCGAATATTATAAAAGCAATTGTTTCTTTAAATATGACGAAATTTTTAATGTAAACGTGGTTGTTAGAAATGAACAGATATCGATTAAAAAATTATTATGAAGATGAGATATTAGGTCAATTATTTTCCCATGCTCAAGCAAAAATGAATTATATACGATAATTTCGGTTACTTGTGAGACAGGCGTTTATGTCACTGGCGACAACACACAGGGAAGATTCTTAAAAACCTTTCAGTAATGAAGCATGCAAATAGCAAAAATCTTTGAAAGTTGAAAATATCAAAAGTAGGAAAAGCTGTGGTAGGTGTTTTGTTAGCGCGATAGATTTTTGGGATCCTGATTCAACAGCTTGAGTAAAACTAAAACCACCCTACAGAGAGCACATCGAACCGTTGGTTCCGGACGTCTCTGCGCTGGCAGTGACGGCCGGCAAAAGGCCCCGACTGCGCTAACCCAGTGCGGATGGCTTGGAGTCTAGGGCCCCTAATCTGAAATGAAAATATTGTGGGGGTACGTGACTGACACTGTGAAGAGCATTGGGGGATTGAACGTGACACGACAACACTCCGATTTATTTATTTGTAGAAAACGTAATGTTATGTCCTGATGTATTCTGTTAATCGTATGTTTTTGACATTAATATAAGGTCGGAAAAAAAGTTTTGTCGTATTTCATAAGTAAAAAGTTGCAGTAAAATCTCTTTGGTTGTGATGTTTGTATCTGGCTAGTTTTCATATCATTAAATAAATAACATTTTAAAAATATAAAAACCAAAAGTAAAAACGGTGTTCTGCCGTTTTTCTATCGTTTTTCGGACCACCTAAATGAGTGAATCTAACGTAGAAATTCAATTCATTTGTGTCGCATATTTCCCTTTGTAACAAAACGGAATGAAACCGAAGTATTTTTGAAAAGATTGATCATTGTTGATGAACCACTCAACGTTGAGAGTTTGGTTGGGAAGTACTAATGCATCCACCATATAGCCCGCATCCTCCTGTTTTGGTCTCTTCAGAATTCCTTACGTAATGTTGGGTTAACATCTAAAGAGAACTATTAAAACTACTTTTCACAATTTTTCGATCAGAAGTCTCAAAATATCTACAGCAATGGGATTATGTCACGATCTACAAAATGATAATAAGCTGTTGAACAAAATGGCACATATATTTGCATTTAATTGTATGTCTGTATATGCCCATAAAATATAATGAAAAATTACCTTGGACTTGTGTAAAAAATACGAAAAAGCCTTTTCTCCAACCCTGTACAAGTATTTTGTAAGAATTATTAGCACGGGTTCGCCTAATCCATACCATTACGTAAATCTGTAAGTTCTGTCTCCACATTTATTTTTTTTTGAATTTTGCGTTAAATGTTCGTTTATGACTAACTCACCTCAATCCTTACATTTTTCAAATTTATATCTGTCCGTCTGTATGCCCAATTACAACTCAAGATCGGCTTGACCGATCATGATGAAAATTGGTATACACTATGAACATGTGATTGACCACATGATTGGCTATTGTCTGTATAACTTTTTTATAATCTAAGAACGATTTGACCGATCGTGATTAAAACTGGTTACTATTAGTTTGCATTTTTATCTGTTTGTGTTGTCTGTATGTCCTTATATAACTCAAAAAATGTAACTGACCTTGACGACAATGAGAATGCAGATAGAACATGTAATTGAACAAAAAATAAGTTACTGTGTGAACGTTTGTCTGCTTATTTGTCCTTTTTTAACTTTAAGAAGGTTTAACGGTTCGTGATGAATATTGTCAGTCAGGTTTGGATAAATAGTAGGCTATATGTGATTTCAATATGTACTACATGTGGTACGACGGTATGGTGATATGGTAACCATAAAATATATAATATAAAGAAATACAAATCTTTAGAAACCATATTCGTTTGAATCCTATAATCCGTTTATCAATAATAAACTCCTTGAGTGAAATAGACTATTAATATTTCGTTCTGGTGTCATCTGGATATTTGTGTTATAACAGATTTAAGAAATCTTCTGATTATAGAAAGCTACATTATTTTCGAGGACTATTATTGAAATTCGATTTTGATACTTTATAATAACAATAGTAATGATAATGATAATAAAAATAATAGGTACAGATCCAACACTTAGACCAGCCATTTCTAGATTACAAACTACAAGAACTATAGTTAAAACTGTAAATATAGTCCACATTGTAATCGGTGAATATTTACAACATAAAGATGGAATTTAGCTGGGAGATTTATATGAAAAAATATATTGTACCGCTAAAACAGTTACCACAATTCATTTAAAACCAAAGAAAAATAACAACACTTCAATAAATACAAGCACATTGAACATCAATAACTATACATTACACTTTAACAAAAATAACATATCACAAAACGTTAAACGAAAGCCACAATGGTAAATACAACTAGAAACACTATGGAAGGAAATAGGACGGTATACTCAATACCTAAATGGAAATCTTAGACCAAACAAAGAAACAAACAACTAAAGCAGGAATGAAATATTGGATGAACTAGACAACAAGAAGCGAAAATTACAAACAAAGTCCAAACGATTACGTCTTTACAAATTTAGCAAAAATAGAAATAATGACAACATACTACTCAACGCCCACCAGAAGTTGTTTTACCGAAACTTCAATTCTGAATAATCCATAGCTATGGGTTTATGTGTAGCTACACATCCCCCAGAAATAGATCAAGTATAACAATGCTAGGAAAATTTATGGTTTTCGCCATAGAATATAACACAGAATTACCGTGGTTAACAGTATTACTAGAAGACTTAGAAAGCATATAACATATTATAAAGATAACTTTAGATAGAGAAAATGTACTACAAGAAGTTAAGAAAACACTCAATTGGAAAGCCCCGGGACCTGACAAAATCCAAAATTATTGGCTGAAATATCTTATAGCACCTTATGATATATCTTATAGCAACGTTTGGCAAAAGCACTTAAACACAATATACATAATCCTCAACAATTACCTCAATTTCTTACCAAGGCACCACTTTCCTGAAACTCAAATACAATGATAACACTAATCCCGCTAAATATCAACTGATCACATGCCTTCCAACCATCTACAAACTACTTGCATCCATCATCGCACACAGACTTAACACACATATTACAACCAATTTAATAATACCTGAAGAACAGAAAGGCTGTAGCAAAGGATCAACACGATACAAAGAACAAGTCATAATAGATACCGAAATTTACAATCTAGTCAAACAGAAACACAGAAATTTACACTATTCTTAAATAGATTATTATAAAAAGATCTTTGATAGTGCAATACATGCATGGCTAATGCACGTCCTGAAGATATATAAAGCTAATAACACACATAACTTTTCTACAACACACAATGACATGGACCACACAACTGAACATACACACAATATAACTCCCAAAACAAATATCCCACGGTATCTTCCAAGAAGACTCTCTCAGCCCATTGTGGTTCTGTCTCACTCTCAACCCTTTATCAAGCCAAAACCAATCTAGGATACACAACAGATAGAGAAAATAACATTAAACTCAACCATTCATTTTACAAGTATGTCATAAAACTCTGCGTAGCAAACAGAGACCAATTACACGGACTGCTTAGAATAACCCCAAAAGTGTAGTACAGATATCAGAATGCAGTTTAACACTGATAAAGTTAAGATTAATAGTATAGTTAAAGGACAATATAGAGAAACATAACCTTTCAACCTAGACCCAAGGAGGGAAAATAGATAATATGGAATCAAATGATACATATAAATATGTATGTTAAAATACTTACAAAGCACTTCCATAAACCACACAGAAATTAAAAATACACTAATAATAAAATATGAATAAAGACTCAACAAAATACTCAACATTCAATTATCAGCCAGAAATAAACTGAAAGCTGTGAATTAATTTGCAATTTCCGACACTGACCTATTCCTTCGGAATTATCAATTAGTCAGATACACAGTTGGAATATTTCAATACCACTACAAGATCTAACCGCAATAAACAAAACATTCACCACCGTCATTCAGCAGTAAACAAAAAAACTTGTAGGCCGCGGATTCATTGACATTAAAACTTACGTTACAAACAAATAGACAATCTACTATCAAATTTTGTAATCAAATCTCAAGACAATGGCTATTCTAATATAAACAAGTACACCCATATTATTAGATAAAGCTGCATTTGATCCCAAACAGAAAATTTATAAAGGTGAATAGAAGATAGATAAATGGAAAAGCAAAGCATGGCACGGTAAATACCCACATCAGTTAGATCAAGATCATATAGACCGAGCTGCATCATGTACTTGGTTTAATAAAGGGAACATATACCGTGAAACAGAATTTTTCATGATAGTTGTATGAGATTTAATTTTCAAAACAAGAATATACGCAAAATACGTCCTGAAAGAAACTATAGAGACAGATAAGTGTAGATTATGTTACAAAAACACCGAATCAATAGACCATATTGCAGAAGGCTGCAGTTCTCTAGTATGCAAATATACACAGACATGATAACGTTACAAAACATATCCATAAACAGCTCGCTCTCACACATAACCTCCTAAACATCTACACCCTCTACTACAAATACAAGCTAAACGATGATGAAAAATAATGATTTATTACGATATAATAGCGCAACACAGATTACAATCATGAATAAGATCGCAACGGATCGATATATAATATTAAGAAATTCATTTTGTCAAGACGTGGGCTAAGCCGCGGGCGGAAGCTGGCCTATACATATAAAATTCAGTTTTCCTATGTCTGTGGTCTCAAAATTCGATATAACAAGAACGCTAAAGCGTCTACGTTACAATTTTAAATAGTGGTATCACAATCACGTGTTTTCAGGAATAGCAGCTTCTGTAAATGCTGATGTACGTCATCACCGTCCGGCACCCGCGGGCGGTGACGACGAGCAATCCAATCGTTTTAGGAGCACTTCGCAGCGGTCACACGGCCAACGCGCCACAAAAACACGTTTGTCACGCTCGTCCGCTGTTTACGTAAAGCCGCGGCGCGCCGAGTGGTCAAGAAAGGGCACGACCTGTTTCGAGATAGTTTAAATTCGACTTGCCCGTCGAACTGGTCCGAAAAGCGCTGCTTGTATTTTTTTCTTTTTTTCCACTATAAAAATTAAAAAAAATATCATAAATTTGGAAAGTTACTGTTTCGCCTTGATTTTATAAAATAGAGTTTTCATCAGATCTAAACGTTTTAGAGTCTTAGGAATCCATTTTGACCATTTTCCTAGGGATTTCTGTATGTCTGTATACGTGCGTGCATTTACGCGCGCGCGTGTTTGTGTGTGTGCGTACTTGCGTATATATGTAAACCTCTCATAACTTTTGAACAGATCAACATATTGAAACGTAGCTCGAGACATTCAAAAGTGGTCCATTCAACTTATGCTTTTTGAACTGATTTGCACGGAAGATTTTGAGAAATCTCAAAAATAGAGCTGTCAGGAATTGCTTTATTTTATTATAACTTTTAGACTACTCTACCGATCGACACTGAAAACGAATCAGCTCTTTTCCACATACAGTTACTTTAAAAGCTGTAAACTACATAAATATCAGTTGATTGTCTCGATACATTTTATTAGAGAGAAAATTTTTACAAAAAGTGTTTTTTTACAATATTAAATAAAATAATATGAAAAAATATATACATAAAATAAAATAGTCAGATTAAATCTAATCAGTTGTTCTCTTAATGAAATAACGTCTATCATTTCTAAATGGATTAAAATCGTTTGACTTTTTGAAGAGATATGGTGGAACAGTTTTTTCAGAAATATATTTATTTCTCATATTTTCAAGCTACTCTACGGATGAATTCTAAAGTATAACTTCCTATTCTGCTTAAAAAAACAACGCTGATTGTTGTAAAATACATCAAAATCGATGTGTTCGTTGAAGAAATACGAAGGCTGCTATTTATGTGTGCTGAATATCAAAATGAAACAAACATCTATCATTTAATATGGTTTTATCATTTTTTTTTGTACCAATCGACACGAGCCTATTTGATACACAGTGGTTTTCGATGGTGCTTCATCCCCAAAAGTCGAAGTGGGTTGATCGATGCACTGTTTTTGAGCTAGCCCGCGCCAAAAATCGTAATAAATCATAGCACGAAAATTTTCATGAGTTGAATTCATGGTGAGAAAGACACGCAATTTTCAAATTGACTCCGCAATGGTAAAACAGTTGACTGTTACGTGAAACAAACTGTATTCTACAGCCAAAGAATTACATTTTATAATATTGTTCTGTTTGTGGCCAGTTCTGAACACATAAATAGCAACTCTCGTATACTTTACGGAAAATTGGGAAAAAAGGATATTTTTCAAAATAATCGTAAAATTCATAATGAAATTATTACGTGTATTTAGTCACTTTTGTTATCTTAGAATACTGCATCAAGTACCATAAAGCAGATTAATATCCAATAATATGTTCAAAAGAAATTGTAGATAAAATTATAAAAAAAATTGCATAAATTGACGAGATTCTGTTTTCAGTTCAAAAATTTAGTTTTCATCACATTTTGACATTTTAATGCCCTAAGAATCTGTTTTGATCATTTAACTTACAATACTTTAAAATATAATTAACACTTCTGCTTAAGAAGAAATTTAATCAGTGCAAACTTTACGTAGTACGAACCCACCAATTTCGATTGGTGGGTTCGTACTACGAGACGTATCGCAAACGAAAAACTTTAAAAAGAAGCAGTTTTTCGAAATAACACGTGTATTTTTAGATGGATTGATGGTTGTACTCGATCATATTTTTCTCTTTATAAACTTAAAATTTGGCCCTTTCTATTGTGCCATCAATGTGATCTCCATAGGTTTCCCTGGGGCGACCTTTGCCGACTTTCCATCATACTCATTCGCTCTGTAGATCAGTTTTATCAAATCACTGTCATTCACCTTTCCAGACGGCCAAACCACCGCAACACGCCCTAGTGACCACATCTTTCTTCGAACCACACTGCTCTCCAACATCACTGTTTCTACATCTATTTTTCTTTTAATGTATATAGGTTTTTTAACTCGAAGAGTTTAGAATGTTTAGAACTATATTTTTGAGCTCGAAGAGTTTGAAAAAACATTAAAATCGGTCTTTGAACATGACGACCTCAATAATTTATTACTTCTTTCTAAATCCTTTTTTACTCGAAAGTAGTAAGACGTTTCAGGAATGCCCTTCAGTGTCTACTATCTTTTATAAGTTTCTTTTTGAGTTCACGAGCGCGTAGACAATATTTATAACTCAAGAAGCTCAAAGACACATCGATAAATATCATGGCGGAAAGTTTTTGGGATGGCCTGCAGACTCAACCATTTTCCAGATTTTTATGTTAAAATTTAACTTTTCTAGATCATGTTGTTCATATTTACGTTTCCATATTTAAAAGATGAACTTCTGTACATTAACGGTTTCGAATGTCAGGTACTCTGCATGACTATGAAAACATCTGTAAGCTCTAAATATTCAGCTAAATTGGAATTTTAAATATAAACATGTTCGATACTTAACCATTTGATATTTTGTTAAAACTAATAAAAAATACTTTATTAATATTGTAACGAAACACAACTTCGAACATATATCTACTTCTTTAGTTATTCTAGGTTTGAATTGATTTACATGACAAATGTTGGTTTATGTTAGTCTGTATAAGTACGTTAGCATATAAATAAAATGGAAATATCTGTTTTCAATTTGAAATTTTAAAAATAACCTTACATTCCTTGTTACATAATTAAACTTCGGCTGGCGATACGGAAATTTAAAAAAAAATTCTGTTGTAAAAATATTTCCATAAAATATTTTATTTATAATTAGACAGTTTTTTTTATATTAATGTAAACATGAGTGGTATTTATGTCTACAAATTAGGAGTCCTCCGTATACTCTAGTTGACCTACACGTAGGTTTGTAAGGAAGCCGGAAGACCACGTTGTAAAGTATAAATAATAAATTACATGTAATACTAAAATAAGTAGTCAATTGAGAACACGCGTAATACACAAACAAGATTGACTCATTGAGATATTTGATCGCGCTCAAGCCGGTCTGACTTGTTTACTAAATAGATACAACAAAAATAACAAAAGTTTTAATAAATATGCGACTTGTGGAAAACTACCTTGTATAACTTCGTTGTTAAGCGAAAACGTCACCAAAACGAGTTTGCTATCTTCGTCCAATTGCCATTAGCTTGAATAATGTAGTAAATATATAAATCTGCATAAGCCAATCTTTTATTTCTAGGTTTGCAGTGAAGATGGACTTGTTTAATAATGACATATTTTTAAATGTGAGATAACTTAACGCTGTCGTTTTTGGGTTGCCGAACTACCGATGAATTAACGGAAACTTTATAGTATCGCTTTCGTGTTTATCTGTCGTTCACAGCTTATTTACTTTTTTAATTTACTGTCCATAAAATTTTGAAATTTAGTAGATATACAGATTTATGTAACCCGATCCTTGAAATATACAGTAAATTAAAAATGCTGATCATATAAATTAATTTCAGGAGTTAACTCAAAAATTAAAAAAAAAATCGTTAAATGCTTCATGTGGCATATTTAATGATTAGGTTTGTTATGAAAAGTGTTTATGGTGATTTCAAGTTCTTGCCCAATACAAAACGTCAAATTAGTTTTTTTCGAAACTAAAAAGGATTCCGATCTGCCTCCGCATTCTGCATATGTATATTCTTGAAACAAATACCATAGGAAAAGGGAATAATTAGGAAGTAGAAGTCTGACCCTTGTAGCGTCCTGCGATCACACACGCGGCATCGCACTATTTGTATTGTTTTCACTGCACAAGAATTTTACAGCATATATTATTTTTTCACACGTCGCATACATTGAAAGTTACTCATTTCTCTTATCGGTAATTACAGAAAAGCGACCCCTATCGCCCCGCCAACAAGAAAAAGAAGTAGGCAAGGAAACATAATATATACTATATAATAGATTATATAATATACTATATACTATATATATATATATGTGTGTGTGTGTGTGTGTGTGCCCGCGTGCGTGCCTGCGTACGTGCGTACGTGCTTATGTATGAGTGTGTATTACGGCGCATGTGAGTACAGTTTAAGCTACATTTTTTAAATCAAATACAGAAATAGGGCCTAATAGTCCAAAAAAAATAGATATTTGCATACTAATTAGAGATAAATACTTGAATTTTCGATATAAGTTACTTTAGACAAAATCTAAAAACGAACTGTTAAAAGTTTTTTTTTTAAATCAACCGAACTTAGGTGGCTAGACGCAAGGGGATGGCAGTATCAACTTTAAAAAATTATAAGTTGCCGAAAAATTGAATTATTTAATGTACACATTTTTTTTAATTTACTCAGAAAATTATAAACTTCAATTTTAGTATTTTTTTATTGTTTATAAGAAAGTTATAACAATTCAAAATTTTCATTCGTAGCAAAGTGCAACTCCTTTCGTCTGCATCAACTTTTCTGGGTTATTATTCAATATAAGGTTTAGGCACTTGCCTGACTCGCTTACCACTCGAGATTTCATCATACATTTATATCAAATATCTTTGATGTTTGATAGCATTCAGTGAGATGATTAAAGAAGCGTACCTATACTACTTATATATACTTTATATACGTTACAATTCTACCCGTGAAAAGTTTTAATGTTATGAACTGCTCGTTCGTTCGTCTCCGTTTCGTACGAACAATGTCGCCTGCCCGTCGCCACTTCACCTTACCGACTCTGCGCCGTGTTGTCGATCAGTCGCGTTCTTGTACGGACTTCCTCGTTTCACCGTTTATCCCGCAGAGACATCTCTAGTAAACTTCTTTCCACCGCGCGTTGTGTAACTCTAAGCTCGTATATGAGATCGACAGTAACGGAGCACGTCTGATATCCGTATGTCACTAGTGGCAACACGCACTCTTCAAAGACCATCGTCTTTGAACATTAAGGTATAGTGGATTTGAAGATGTCTCGTGATTACCCGAACGCTGTCCAACCTAATTAAATTCTTTGTGTAATCTTTTTATTGCAGTTGGATCTCTTAATCTGACGGTTCTTAAATTGTAAACCCGTTTCAAAAAATATTATTTTGCTCAAAAGGATATATTTGTGAAATGATCCCATGACTAACAGTGTCATGGCTAGTAAAGTCAGGATCTCATTGTTAATTCACTTATTAATTAATTCCCTCAAATATTACCGGCACATATAATATATTTGAGTTCTTTTTTAGGGTTCCGAGCCAAAATGGGAATGACAAAAAAAGAACCCTTATGGTTTCTTCATGTTCGTGCATCCGAATGTTACAGGCATTTCATTCAATAACTACAAAACGTATATTCATGAAATTTATAGTATAGATGTCTTGTATAAGCCCCTACTTAGTTTCGTAGTTAAATAAAAAAATAAAGATTTCTAAGGGGGACACTCCGTACATATAACCGAAGCTGAGAAAATTTTTTTTCAGCAAACATCAACATGTAGCACATGTTTCGACAGTTCTTTTAAAAAAAATATTAAGCTTATAAGCATTTTTTTTGATAAATAAATATTTTCTGAAATAATCACTTCGAAATTAGTAGAAATTTTGTCCCTCCCCTTTTATTTTCTAAACTGTATATTTTGCAAAAAATATGCAAAAAATGACAAAGATGACGCTCAATAAATACTTTCAATGAAAATTATTTTGATTATGATCGGATATACCGATTTTGAATCATTACCGTAAAGCTGCGCTTCTCAACAAAAGGATGTAAGTGCTATGAACATACGCTCTTTTGCTGGTGCACCTTAGTTTACACTAGTTTAAGAGTAACAATTGATATACCAACTTGTTTTCGTAGTTTATGCGACCAGAGTGCTCATACCTGTTTTGTACGTGCCCTCCTGCACACGACTTGCGTTGGCTTGCACCAACTCCAAAAAAAACTTAACATAAAGCTGTCGTGACTAACTTCATAGCGAAACTCTGCCGATGTGAAGTTAGTCACGACAGCGTCGCAATCGCGTAAATTTGGCACGCGGGGGAAAGAAGAAGGGGCGGGGAAGTGTTAAATCTATGCAATACATAATTCGCAGGAAATTCAGAGAGGCAAAGTTTCGTGCGTTATACTGTAAGTCGGTATGCTAAATATTTAATTAATTATTCTTTTATGCGTTTAATTTTTTGTTTTATAGGCTTTAGAAATTATCAGTATTATTAACCTTTTGAATACGATTTTTATTTTTAGGGTTCCTTACCTCATAAGAACAAAATGAAACCCTTATAGGATTACTTTGTCGCCCGTCTGTCCGTCTGTCAAGACCCTTTTTCGCAGGAACGTATGGATGTGTCAAGCTATTGTTAATATCAAATACTCAGGACTGCAATCTCTTGGAGCAGTGAAAAAACCATATTTCTAAGTCAATGCAATCAAACATATGGCCCTATGTACTACATCTATGCCGCATATTTTGATGCTTGCAAGGGGATGAAAGACTATAGGGCACTTCGTGCTGACTCACTTCGACGTAATTTGTCAGTGTGATACTTTATACTCTTTAAATTTAAAAAAATGTCAGTTATTACTAAAGTCCCGAAGCTGGTGGCTCTGAATAACTGGTCACCACTAAATTTTAAGTAAAATAAAGACATATTTTCTTGAAATCTCTAAGAGGGTTTATTGTGTTTATTTTAAACCTTCCTTAAAAAAGACGAGGTTATATATTCCACTGATTATGTATTTTATTTATTTTTATGTATATTCGCCGATATTTACGTCAATCGTTGACCGATTATGAAAATTATTTTTTTATTTCGAAGGATGTAACTTCCGGAATGGTTTCATTGTCACCGAGTCAGGATTTAATAACGGAAACTCAAAGGAATTGTGGGATACCTTCAAATAGTTTTTTTGAGCTCTTTTTCAATTACTTGAGTGTTCGCGTCTGAGAGATAGAATTTCATATTGCCTTGCTGATGATGTAAGCCATGGCCCTCCTTAGCGGTTAGGTGTTAGGGGTTAATATTGCGATTTGTATATACAAACAAGAAACTACTTTTTAATGGCTACTAATAAAACTTAGAATACGCAATATTAAAATTACTCATTAATCGACTTACATATATTGTTAATTAATATAATTCCAAAGTGACAAACTAAGCAGAAACACATTGGAACTCTTTAGCGACAACAGAATAATTACGGTGAATTCATTAATTGTAGGAATGAACGTAAATGTGATTTGATGAATTGTAGAACATGTAGCTGATAGTAATGTATGAAAGGTAAGGCGGTCCCTCGTCGACAAACCCAAAGCCATTCAATATGGGTCGGAACGATCTATACTCGGAATTTCTTTTCGAGATGAGAGTCGATAATAAAGTCTGCAGAGGAACCGACTTGATCAGTTATGAAATGTATCGATGGTATCTGTGGCAGGTGGTCTACACGAGGTCCCATCATATAGCCGATGCACGAGCAAGAATGCCAGTCGACTAACGAACCCGAGCCGGACGTGGCGTCGCGTCAAATTGTCGGATGCCAGTCGAAGGACTTACGACTTGATGAAGGCCACGCGTCTCCGGTCCGGGTAGCCGGGTACGGACGCCGTTTCAATCTTGAGGAAGAGGTTTTTACTTGGTAGTCTACCTTCAAAGACTAAAATCACAACCGCATGTATAGAAATTTAAATAGTACAAAAAATACTTATGTTACATAAACGTACTTTTTTATGAAATATAAGCCTGGGGTAGGTGAAATCATTACGAGGTGATGAAGAAAGTAAATGAGCGTAAAAATAGATGTTCTACTTTAGCCGGAATTACGAATATTTCAGTTTTACTGGAAGGTTATAGGAGCATACAGATGGAGCTCATTGCTAAAAATCGTTTCGATCGTTACACACTTACGACGACAACGTATTTTGTAGTGTGTTGCCTGAATTCATAACGCTTATAACTTACATATAGCAATTCGAAAGGCATTCACATTTGCGGAGGGAGTGTTGCACCGCTCGCGTAGTATAACTTCGAAATCGATAGTCCTCATTGAGCCACAGACACCTGGCCGTGGCAATCGTCGTCCTTGGCGCGGCCGAGCGGCGGCGTGGGCGCAGCCTTATTATTTATATATGCGGCGTGCGCGTGCGCGCGACAACATTTGATAACGGTTCTCGCGCGCGACACCTACCTGTCCTAAGGGACCACGAAAAGGTCCTTTATAATTTTAGTGTTCAGGTGCTCTAATACGTTCAAGTTTGAGTTAAAATCTAAGTAGTCTTACTCCAGAAGGAGAATTCTGGTGCATCTTCATCTAAAGCATATTTACAACTCCGATTAGAACTCATGAATCGTAAGTAATGTCAAATAGTATATTCATCTTAATTATTCCATTCCATCTTAAATTAGAGTTTAATATTTTATGAAATACCTTAGTTCTTTTACGCAAATGTAGTACTCAAAACAGAAATAACTTTTCTATAATTATTAATTTATTATGCTTATTTTAAATATATATTATCATAATTAGTCTATTTTTTTATTATTTTGATGAAATGAATACATTTATATCAATGTTAAATTCAATATTACAGTAATATAAAAATTTGATGTATTAATAATTAATTAGTTTAATGCATAAATTTAATAAATTATATTACTATAATTACGATAATATTTATAGTTGACAAAATGTAGACAAATTTAAGTATTATCGTAGATTTAGAAATTAATTCAAAATTCATAAATCGATAGAATATCGTTTATCACTGAGCTGAAACATATTTAAAATGTATACTGTAAAATAGTTAATCTTTTAAAAAGTAGAATACTACGGTGATTAAAATCATCACATAACATTTCGACCTTGAAAAATTTGGATTGATCTGAATAATAGGGTGAAAGGCATGTTTGTAGAATATGATATGAAGTGCTCACGAATCTCAGATACATAAGCACTTCCCCAATTAATTTCATTTTAATTCCTTTTTTTATCATACGGATTTATTCGAATTAACTCTCAAAATGAATAAAGATCTGATAAAGATCACATCTGATAGAACGCCCCTAAACTAATTAGGTATTGCGAAAAATGACGACTAGGCCTTGAGCTTAACCCACATTTTGGTGGTGCTGTATAATAATGTAAGAATATAATCACATTAATGTTACTGCATAGTAACAGTAACGTAGGACATAATTAAATGTGACTTTTGTTGATGCGGTAAAAACAAATATTGCTATTATTCATTAGACGCTAAACATGAAAATGTATATTTTATTTACATTAAATTTAAACTTACGCCTGTTTCGTAGAAGGGTAGGCAGAGATCATATATCTATAGACTGACGTAATGTTAATCAAAAATTATAAGATGATACGTAATTCCTGCAAAAAAAATGAAATTATATATCTACTACTAAATAATAAAAATATTATCAATATATTTTGTTAATAATAAATGATACAATATAGAATAATAAATATTTATAAATATAATACGTTATTTATATTAGATATTAGGCATTATTAGGTATTATTTATAGAATAATTTAACTAATAATACATTATATATTAATGTATTTATATAACTACCATTTATCTATTCTAGTCTATTATGACAAAAAGTTTTACAAATTATTCAATAAAACTTTCGAAAATTGAACTCCCTCAGAACACTTGTGAAACGACATAGCCCCATAGCGTTTGGGCTTGTTTGATTTATCTTCACCGGTTTTGAGTGATGCCCAGGGCGCTGATGATGGAGTCGGAAGTTGGGCGAACGAACTCTGAAACGAAACGACGTGACTCCGTCGAGTATGGACTCGTCTGATTACCCGACTACGGCAAAGCCGTAAGGAAGGTTATTTTTATGAGTTCAGTACTTTATGCATGTATGTATGACACTTTGTATGTTATGACCAAAACATAGGCTGCGGTTTTGGGATTAGAATAAAAGAGGCTCCATGCAAATCGTATGAGCGACTACTCTTCCGCCCGCTCGCCTGGTTTGTCTTTGTCGTCTAAGCTTGATAAAGTACTACACACGTGTATGTAACGGCCCTCTAATATTCGCATAGTGTGATACGCACGAGGTCGTTTTTTGTTTGTTTTCGCATCAAAAGTTCTACAAGTTTGAAATCAAATATTGGGTATTAACTATATTTGGTTCCCGCGAGTTCGTCCTCGTGAATGTTAGTTACATATAAGAGATGAATTTATCTTTTGTTACCGGCTATGGAGAAGCTAATAGGAAGGTCATGCTGGTACTTTTTATATGTGTATGCATGTATGTTCATTTGTTCCCGCATAACTTCTAAACCACGTATCATAATTTGACAAATGAGATATCGTTAGAAGCATATGCTGACTTGTCTTAAGGGCTACTTATGTCTGTTTTATTATACTGTAGTGCTATAAACTGCATTGTTGTGTACACATTCTTTAAGATACTGTGACATACGACCGCGGCCGTCCTCTGGACTTCACTATATCTAGGCACTAAATTAAAATGTATATATTAGTCGTCTATTTACTAAATAATAAATATTGCAGTTTATAGATAAGAATATCAGACAAGAATATTATAATGTTTCATACTTTTTAGAGCGTGATTGTTTCGTATTTCGATTTTAGTTTTAGAACTTATTTTTTATTTTTCGTAGTGTTTATATATTATTAAATGAGTTAAAACCGTAAAAATGCAACTGAAAAACTGTTAATTTAAATAGAAATCGGATTTACATTGTTTCTGCAAAAAAGAAGTTAGTTTTTATATCCGGATTTCGCCCGCGTGGACATAAAATGAATTCCTTCACCTTTTGTACCTGTCGAATGAACGCGCTGAGAGTTGAAGTGTCCGACACCGCACTAATGCTATAATTGGTATTTTTGAAGTTCTTCGTGGTCGTTTTCAGCCGCTAACGTCCACACTAGGTTCAATAAAAATAATAATTAACAAAATTATTTTCATAAATATACAAACTTACAATGGTTACGAATTTAAAAAAAGTGCTAAACATGACTGATCGTAATTTAGGATACTTAGACTTCTATACTTTAGTTGTTGTCCGATCACCAAAGTTAAGCATTATAGGGCGCAATCGGTACTTGGATGGGTGACCGTCCGATGCCGACCGCCCGATGTGTGTAAAACATAGCTGCTACTACTTATTGATATTTATTAAAAAAAGAAATTTATTTTGTATTCACACGAACGAAACCGATGACACAAGGCAAAAGACAAAAGTGTCTAAAAACTAAAATATGGCTAGATAATGTTATCATTATTCGATTTATATCATAGTATTTTTAGCATACTTGTGTTCTTGTGTACTAAGAAAATTTATAAATCGGATCAGTGGTTCTCGAATTAGAAGCCCACAAAAGAATAGACAGATAAACGGACAAAGACATATTTTGTTGGACAGTAAGGATATTATGCTCCGTGTATTTAAGGGGCATTAAAAGGCTTAGAACTCTACAAAGGCATTGAATAAAATAAATGCACACTTCATTCCTAATAATAGTTTTTCACTATATAAGAAAAGAAAAAGTTGTAAAAAATAAGTCAGAGATTCGACAGCTTATTGAATAAATAGCAATGTTATTGTTCAAAACTCGCTAGCGGTGAATTCACGCGCAGGCCACAGAGACGAAGAACTTTCTACGTCAATTTATCGCCCTCGCCAGGTTGTAGCGCACCCGCATTGTCAAAAAGATGTGATAATTTCCTAAAAATGTGACTTTCTATAACGCTTTGGCTTTTTGGAGTCATCTTATGTTTTCTTTTTGGCATTTGCCTACAGCCTATTTTTTTCATGCGATACATTTACCTAGCAATTTTATATGACTTAACATAATTCCCTCAATACTTCTTTGCTGTAGACACGTCCCTCTGCCTAATATAAAATAAAAAGAAGAGTTTGTTTTCGATCGCCGTCGTAGAATCCGATTTTTTTTGATAGAGCGGTATCATTATTCTTTTTTTCTTAACGTAATTTGTTCTCGTTAGATTTAGAAGCTGATGAATAAAAAGTTTCAAAAGGCGAACGCCATCGTCGAGATCGACTAAAATATTCGGCGATATCTTACGTCGAGCCTCATTGCCGAGCCCTCCGTTTTAATAAATTTACATAAATTATTAAAGCGCGCAGATACTTCTGATATGCTGTAAAATCTTTTAATCGAGAACTTGCGCTTTTAAAGTTCCTAGATGATTTTATGATTGTACAATTATTTTTATCTCTTACATTATGTTCTTAGCTATTTCCATTTTGAGTATCAGACATAAACTCTCAAATATTACGAACCATGCATCCCATTTTTGACGTATAAATAATTTACATCCAAAACGAATAATATGGCTATTTATTATAAATATAAATATGGATACAGTCATTTGTACTGCATGGTTAATTTTAATTCTTATAAACGTAAATAGTAAATAATTTTTCATATGTACTGAAAATTCTTAACAAACATAACTACAATAAGTTCTACACTTTATGTTGCAACACAACTAAATAACATATTCTCCCCATGTGTGCATGCGGGTGTGATTGTGGCGTGACTACCGACCGGACGACCACGACGGAGCGACGTCTCGGACACGTCGCTGCTTCAGACGACATTTCAGCCTTATTCTTTAGCCCACTTTCATATACAAATACGCATCGTTCGTTAAGGCCGGATCCCGCCTCAGAGCGCTCTTGACGTATCACACGCAGCCAGAACACGGCGCGAGCGCACGCTCGCAACGCTATACTATTGTTCTTTTCACGCCCAGGAAATAGGGCGATACCTGTATTACATGTCGCATAGCTTACAACCTTTTCACTAAGCTCAGTTGCTTCACGTGCATCCGCTTTGATTTGCTGATCTTTTGTAAAATAAAAAAGCAACAAAAGAAATGACAAAAGTGGACGAATAAAATTAAGATACAGTATTATACCTACCTAAATATTAAATTATTATTGCGGGCAAAACCGTACGCAATAATGAGTTTCGAAAATGTACTAGAGTTTCAGACAGTTTTAAGTATCATAACAACAGACCGAGATATATGTTGTACGCTACACATTGTAACGTTTTATTGAAAGAAATAACGACTTTGACACAAACATGCCTTATTAATTTTTTTTGTGATTATTAACTTAATTTTATTTTATATCGTTATTTTAATTTGTTTGTCTGTGCTATATAGTTACGAGTAAAAAGTCAAATAATTTATGATAAATCCATAATTTAAAGTTATTTCCAGTGCCATTATTGAAAATAACGGGTACACAGGTAGCTTTGTTTAAGTCTTTCATTACTTAAAAGATAAACTTAAGAAATTATTTTACTCGGACGAAAAAGTTTCATTTTTATAACTTGTGAAATTTTGTTAAATTGTAATTAGAAGTATTTTAGTCTGATGTAGTTATGAAACAACACCATTTTGCATATTTCTCCTAAAATCCTGAACTTTGTTCTTTGATATCGATTTATTAAGGCGTACGAAGATCTAGTCGAGAATCAACCTACAGATATATAATTCGACAGTCCCTATTTTCGTGCGCAAACGCTCCTGTATAATCCTTTTTCTGTTCAGCTGCAGTAGGAAAAGAGAACTGTTCTTTTCCTTTCGCGTATTTGATGCGTACATACGCCGATCGATGTAGGTAGCGGTTCGAATAGGTCAGAGTGGTGTTTGCGAAACGCCGCCAGCGCCGCGCGTCACTCGGCGAAAGCTCTCGCCCGAGCTTCGGCCGAGGCCGCGCCGTGTGTCAGGTGCCGGCGGCCGGTCACGGCCGTTATCGACATTACAAGCTTATGTATTTTAATGACGTTTTTGCAATTGTTTCTATTTGGGGTTAGTATATAAATTTTTTTATTGGTGGTAATATAAAATTTTAAAGATTCGTTTGATATTTCGTTCAGGGCGAAATACTGGAGTGCATTTTGAATATTATAGTAAAAGTGAAAAATGTTGTTCATCGCAAGCGTTGATACATGTAAAGTATCTTATATAATTAATAACGAATCTTTATTCGCTATATAAGTGTTACAAATGTTCCAATAGCAAACGATAAACTATTTTGTTTGCTCATGTTAACTAATATAACTATTGATAGGTTGAATAATAAAAATTTTCCATTGCATATGTTAAATAAAAGTAAATTATTCAGTTACTTATTTGACGAACCTATTTTAGTCACGATCAATAATACATTATTCAAATAAATGCGCCACAATAATGAGTACAACGCGCGTCACACAAGGTCCCTCGCTCCAGCCGTAGATGACCGTTTGAAACCTGTTTGTTACAGCTTCTGTAACTGCACTGCGTATTTTGTCTGATGTTTGTTTAAATTGTTCGCGGTAATAAAAAACGGACATAAATAATCACGTAAATACAACTGTCAATAATAATCTAAATGTTCATATATAGAACACGTGCGTTTTTTTTGTCCATATATATATAATTGTGTAATGATCGTAAAATAAAATAAACAGCTATATAATAAGAGTAGCCATCATGTTGATAAATACACTTGCATCTAAACTCTCAATCGGTTCGTCGAGAATCCTCAGAACAGCATCGAGCTTTCTCGTATACCGTACAGTTACGCATTACAACATAAATAAGTTGTTATGTATTTCATTCAGAGCCACCTACACTATCTAATACATACGTATAAGTCTTGATTCAGTCTCCGGTGACAGATTTTAGCACACGTGCTGAATCTGTTTCAAACTTTGTGCTAAAACTATCCTTAAACAAATTTAAAATAATTGTTAAGTAAGTCTTTGTTAAGAGGCGTATTATACAATTTATATATTTTTATATATTTAAAAGACAGATATTCACGGAGATAGAGATCACGACTTTTTGTGCATTTGTTTATGTTATAGATCTATATATATATATATTATTGTATATTATATTTAATTTTGAAAAGAGTTACCCTCAAGTTCCTTTCTGTTGTCTGATAAACCGTTTTCAAATTGAAAAAAAAAAACTGGCTACTTTTTATAGTTTCTCAAGGTTGTTAGAAAATTCGAACATCTATATTTGGAATATCCAAATAAGGACAAGACGTGCCCGCGTAGCGCGTGTGTCGTAGTGATAATAACCAAAGACAAAATTTGCTCTGTTCAAAACTAATATTGTACTAACGATACTGTTTCAAAAAATACTCAAAACTCTCCCATTCTCGTTTGCGATTCTGGTCTCAATCTCTATTCCGACTCCGGCCGTGATACAAACTGAATTAAATTCTAACTTACTTTAGTCCAACGCAAAGTCCGTCACCGGAGACACAGTTAATACCGCTAAATCATTTTATCACAGGACGATCTCGTCCTTACTCTCGGTCCCGGTCCTGCTCGTGATTCAGTTCCTGAACGGGCCTCTAACCTCGATCCTACTTTGGCCATTGCTGTGACTCAACCAATCAGCACCTACAAAAAATGGAATTGCTTCTATGTTCACGCGAGCAAGGCGTATACAAAAAACTACTGTATATTCAAACCTGTCCACACAACCTATTACAATTCTTAAAAAAATTAAAAGAGCCGTCACGAAACGCCTGGCAGATGTGAAACATCGAGTTTGTACAAGTAACATGCATTAAAGACAAGATGACGACAGGAACGAAACATAGCATAATGAAAAAATTTAATGTGACGAATTTTTACAGAAAATGATGACTATTTATTTAATAAACATCTGTTTTCATTAAATACAAAAATTCCTCTAACGGATAGCAAACATGACGATTGCTTGTCACAGTAATGATTAATAATTGATTATTAATAATCAATTAGTAGTCAAAAATACAATCATATTAATCAAAATGTAGTAGTGTGTACGATGTGGTGACGCGTCGCCATGCGCAAGCGACTTTGCGACTCTCTTCTCCCTCGGTTCGATGGTGCTGTTTACTACGGTGTACATTTTGACTATATCTATATATATATATATATATATATATATATATATATATATATATATATATATATATACCATTGTATAGTGTGGCGACCCGTCACCACATAATGCATTCTACTATAAATAGACTGTATAATGTATATACACCGTAGCAAAGCGTGGTGACCCGTCGCCACGTCAAGTGTCGACACGCCAACAATCCAGTTTACCCTGCGCCTATAAATGTTTTACATCAAAATCATTTAAGTTTTATAGGACCAATAATTTTCGAGCTATGAACGCACAAACGGGCAAACAGAGGAACATTATGTTTTGTAATACGCATGGATAATAAAATTGTGAGCTGTAACTATGTACATATTAGGTCAGTGTACTATATCATAATAATATGGAAAAATTGAGAAAAGAAACGAATTAAATTGAATATAGCGCGGTTGATAATACAACAAAATAATTTGGTTGTTTTGAATTATTCTGAACAATAAATCAGTTATGTCGTATTCAAGTACTAGATTTACTTTTTAATCTATTTTATAACTGTTATCAGTTGTTACGACATATTTATAATTTATTATTATTTTTACAATTATAGTGCATATACCACAATATGTATTGGAATTACCAAAATAATACCCTTTGTATTGGTAATTCTGGTACATATTGTACACACGCTATATATACATGTACATTTAAAGGCAGCAACACCCTGTTTTACTAAACGGTATGTTGTTTGCGTTTCCTTCTATGTGACACGTAATGTTATTTCACATTTTTAATTTCATTATTACTTACTTATTTTGTAGCAGTTAAAAGGCGCTTTACTGAGTAAAATAGACTTTAACCATTTCTTTTAATGTTAATAAAATGCGCCGAGTCATCCCCTTAAGATAACATACCCAAATTACGTGACCCATATTTTATAATTTTAAAACCCCCCCCCCCCTTCGGTGACCAAGTGTAGTATATGCTAAGACCCCACTCCCTCCCCAGTTTTCACATAGTAATTCATAATTTTTTTTCTAACAGAAAAATAATATAATCAAGGAGGAAAAACTTATTTTAAAACATATTGTAACAGGTACTTACGTTTAACTACAAATAGAATACTATATAAGCGCCCCACTTCTAAATGAGTACCACAGCGACTATAGAGTTTGGGTCGTGGTTACTTCGGCAGATAACTGGTACCAAGGGTGTATAAAACAGTACCTTAAATTCTTTAGAGTATAAAGTTCAATTTTTTTACATTTTCTTCGGAATAACTTTAGAAATCTCGTCATCCACTGATGGACACTTGTGACAGTTGCTACCCCCTGCCAAACACCCCTAAACTTGAATAAGTTTTGATGGGTTTTACATCTTGCCAGACACATTGAAAGTTCGCTGTAGGTGCGAGGGTGAGTGCTTGGTCGATTGAGATTTTTAAAAATATCCAATAAAAAAATAGTTTTATTACGTTTACAGCCATCTTAAATAAAGTTAAAAAAAATATTTTGATATTAAAAAATACAAAAAAAAAATTGTTATATCGTTCATATAAACTTTATCATTGTCGTCGATATTTTCATTTTCTTCGTCAATCAATCGAATCGAATCGGCAATCGACCAAGCACTCACGCTCGCACCTACAGCGGACTTTCAATATATCTGGCAAGTTGTAAAAACCATCAAAATTGTCTGGCTATCGGGGTAACATCTTTTTATAGGTCCCTAAGTAACATATATAAATTCAGCTTTTATACTTTAACGAAAGTATAATTAGAATTTATTCAAGTTTAGGGGTGTCTGACAGGGGGTAGGAACTGTTACAAGTGTCCGTGAATGGATGACGAGATTTCTAAAGTTATCCCGAAGAAAATATAAAAAAAATTGAGATTTATACTCTAACGAAAAAAACCTTTGCTACCTGTTACCTGCCGAAGTAACCACGACCCAAACTCTGTAGTCGCTGATCGTTCTTACCTGTATAGAGGACATGCACAGGCAAATTTTCAGCTTTTATAAAATAACGAAGGTCTGGCCATCGTAGGCTCTTGGGCTATTATAAAAACTATCTGTTTTGAATCAGCTGGCGTCCCGGCACATTTGCGTTAGTGTTGTAATCTGTGAGTTTAAAAAAGTGCGTGCTTGCTTGCTTCGCTCGTTCTAATTAAAAGATGATTGCTCGATGTAAGAGGTTAGCAATCCCTTCTACGTTCACGCGGGCGGTACCATAATTATTGTGTTTATTAAACAAGTATAGTTCAATTACTTCATGTGTCACAAAAAAGTAAATAAGTTTTAATATATAAATTTTCAATAAATTATTTTGGTGATTTCCCGATTTATGTAAATTTTATCGTAGAGTTTGTGCCATCATAAACAGATTCGTTAGTTTTAACGGCACAACGGCAAAATAATCTGCTAATATTAGTCACGACTGGCTGCAGTGAAAGTCAAAATTCTTGCATTTCGTCGGTCTCAGGAGGACGTCTGTCATGCGCGTGCGCCTAAACACTCTTCTGTCGCTGTGATTTCATTGATTTTTCGAAAGCTTAGTAATGTCTATAAAACTGTCACCGGTTCGTTACGTTGTCATTTATTTTATTCTTTTTTTCTGAAGCAAGGTTTAAATAAGCATCAAGTTAAAAGTAATCAGAAGAGGGCTCTCACATAAAATCGCGAAAGGTCAAACAACTCACCGTGGCCGCCTCGTATTTTTATAGCAGAGATTTACTTTTGTCTTGCCGTTTTCTAAATTATGGTTAAGAGAAAATTCACCTAATTTATTAATAATTATGACCCGGCTCCGCTCTTCCGACGCGCTCTGGCGGCTACCGAAACGACCGACCGCTTTGCACGTAGTGGTTTAATTGTTCTTACGTCGTTCAGCTAATCTTCGAGTTCAGAATTACTTTTGAGTTGGTTAGAACAACATATGTCTTAAATAGATTAGGTGTAATATCGTTATTCACTATTTCTAAACGTTTCTCTTGACACATTCGTACGGGTCTCATTAAAAAATGTTTTTTATTTCAAGTTCACTTATAATTAATGATCAATCAATTTTGGAAAGAGAAAAAAACGCGTTAGCTCTATCTCATAAATAAACGAATAGGTTTGTTATTTTGCTCATAATCATGACTCGTTATTGTCATTGTTAAAAACTATTTATTTTTCTCGCAGTCGGAAGTCTACGACAAGGAAATAACCTAACGAATGCCTCTTTAATATTAAGAAAGAAATAAACATCTGATGAGGAAGTTTAAGAAGTAATATCTTTTAACAACACCGAGAGCACCTCGGGAGTCAGTTCGCCGACTCGGCATCACGGCCGTGAACACGCGGACGTCGGGCGCGCGCGGCGACCGCTGCCCCGGCGCGCCACAATGGGTGATCACACAAAGGTCAACGCCTGCGGCCCCTAATGCAGGCGTTGCAGCAGCGCACGCGCCGGCTGATCGGTATTCATAATTAACGTCTGCCATTATAGCGTTCTTTAATGATGCGTTTTGCAATCTCGCATTAAATGCTGAAACCCGAGGTCTTTCCTTTGCTACTGAGCACAAAGTACTCGGACTATCGTGTGTGAGCGACGTGGACGTGCCGTGTTTCTGTCGACGAGCGGCCCCGCACGCGCAAATCACCGTGTACTTGGTGTCACCAGATTACGAAACTATTCTTGTTCTAAAATTATTTTATTATTAGTATTATTATTGTTATTATATATTTATAAAAGAAACGCCGCCCTTTCACTCTTCACGATATCTTAGGAGCTGAAATCGGGGCAGGCTGTTTTCCATCAAACTTACCCGAACGTTTGGATTTTTGGGTTGAAGTGGTGTTTTGACACAGACTTAGTAATGAATTTCTTAATTTTAACTCGGTGATTCCATAATTCACTGTTGTAACGATTGTTAGTTGTAAGAAGCAAATATTAGGTAGGATAAAAGTTTCTTTCGTATTTTGTTAGAAATTCAAAATAATTTTTCATCATACTTTATTAACAATGAATTATGTATATCCAATTTTATTCAAAAACTTGTTGCCATTTTGTAGATAGTGACATAATCCCAATGCTATAGAAATTTTAAGATTTCTGATAAAAAAATTGCGACAAATTCTGATAGTCTTCTCTTGATGTTAACCTAACACTACCAAATAATTCTGAAGAGACCGACACAGGTGAAAATCTGAAGGTACAAGGTCAGGGCTCTACTGCGGATGCATTAACGCTTCCCAACCAAACTCTCTCAATATTTTCTGAATGGCTAAAAGTGAGTGGGATCTGGCGTTATCATAATGAAAACCCACACCCTTTCTGTTGAACCATTCCGGTCGTGTTTTCTCTACACTAGCTTATGTATCATCGGCTGTTTGTAGTGGAGATCCGAATTGATGGTTTCGCCCGGCAGTAAAAGCTCGTAATGGATAACGCCCTTCCAATCCCACCATACATTTAGCATCAACTTATTGTGCGTTGATCCGGGTACCGCTAGTCTGTGGAACTTCCTTGCTTTTTGGCTATGATTTTTTCCGTATGTTATTGTCGTTATTATCATAGACCAAATGCACACTGGGCTAATAGATGACATTACAAAAGTATCAGGTGTTCAATGGACACGAGCGGTAGAAGATAGAGAATGCTGGTCATCTCTAGAGAAGGTCTTTCCCTTCTGTGGAAAGGGTTTTTGTCAACATTCACCTGTCCATTTAAAACAACAAAAAAATTGTTCAAAAATTTGAAAATCAATGGATTAAATCTGAATTGAATAGACAAAAAATATAAACTCTGACTATATCTAATTAATTCTATTATTATATTATTTTATCCAACATAGCATTAAATCTAAATCTATAATTAATATAATCAATAACTGACTCTTAGACACGTAGTATTGTTATTTTTTTAATTCAATTATACATACTTTTATTAATAACTTTTAATCATATTATTTCTCAAAATGTAATTGGAATTGATTATATTAGCTATAAGTAATTACTAAACATATAAATAAGAAAGATTTATCAATATTTTTTTTAATTGTACCTAAATGGGCATATAAATTTAAAAAGTGAATATTTTGCATATACATTGTTTTTGTAATTCACTTTATGAGAAGCAAGAAATATAAGGCTTTCTTTTATTTTATTTATCTATTTCATTGTCGTAGGTAATTCATTTTTCATCACCAGTAATCATTTTTTTCAAAAACGGTTCGATGATTCAAATGGATCAAAATTGTTTTGTGGTCAATTCCCAGTTCTTCAGCTATGTCGTAAAACAATATGCCAATCTTACTCCACTTTTTCTAAAATGGCATTCACTTTATGCGTAATAGATTGACCAGAGCGAGGTTTATCTTTGAGATCAAAATTAGCGCACTGAAAACGGTTGAACCAGTTTTGTGCTACTTTTTTTCGCAGCTTGTGTCGCATTTTTCTCTTTTTTTGTAATGAAACTTCAAAATGTAACGAATTTCTACATTAGATTCATTCATTTCGGCAGACAGGAAAACAATAGAAAAATAGCGGGACACGGTTTACTTTTTATTTTTCTTTTTTAAAAATATCATCTATTTAATAGTATCACAACTATCCAGATATAAACAGCACGACCAAAGGGATTTTACTAAAACTTTTTACTTACAATATACGAAAAAACTTATCCCCCACCTAATACAGCATTAGATAATTTATTTTATATCGAATATAACGAAAATTGTATTTTTTGATTATTATAATATTCTGTAGTTGTGTAAAGATTTCACATTTTATCGAACAAATTGCATTAAAAGTCAAAGAAATGGTGCATATTATATGACTCACTGTGTCTGGAAATAATAATATAGATATTTTTTGATAGTTATTGTGGGCCACCTTTCTCTTTTATTTGATGTCTGCGTTTCTCATAAGCGCGTTAACGTCTAAGCAGTCGCCTGTTTAGCCTCGCGTGGCTATTTTTAGCTCTCGCTTAAGCGTTTAACTCTACAAAAATAAACACTTGGTATGGTATAGTTTTCTTGACTTGTAACGGCAAAACGATATCTATCGCTCTAATTTTGTACAGTGTTGATTGTGGTCCGAACATTGCCTGGCAAGCTTTCGACAACGCGTACGGACGTTACAAGAGCACTCACTTGTACTAAGTCCTAACTCGCCGAGAAAATTACATTTTGCGTAGTTACTCGTTTGCACTATAACTCCTGGTATTTCGCGAATGATATCTAATCAACTAAACTAATTTGTTTACGTAAACAACAAAAGTACTTAAATAAAAACATGAATTTTTAATAGAACGTAATTCGTGTACATGAAACATACTAATAATCGATGTTTATAAATAATTTAATGCGTTTTGTCACAAGGATGAAAAAAAAGTAGGTTACGAAGTCACGTCCACTAACCTACCAGAGTGAAATTAAAAATAAATACAAATTTTCAATGTCATGCCCTTCCCCTGACTCGCCTTCTCGCTCGAACCGGGGAATTACCGAATAGCGGGCGGTGTGGCGCGGGCCGATGCGGGGGCCAAGCGGGAGTGGGAAACATCGCGCTCCCGCTCACCGGACGCGCGATGTTTTTCTTTACTATAAAGCTACACTACATCGAATAATTTCGAAACAGAAAAAAATATGTATCTCAGTCATTGAAGAACCGATTCAAATAAGGTTTCCACAAT
>BGZK01000940.1:0-244643 GCA_005406025.1 Eumeta japonica
CACTTCACTGTTTACCTTATTTTTTTTTTGTGAATACGTTCACTGTCATGGATGTTCATTCACTGCCTTTCTTGTATAATTGTTTACAATGATACATCTTATAGCTGATATTGGTGCTACGTAGGTACTTTATGAACGCGCGCATTTATGAACCAAATAAAAAAAAAAATAAAGCTTTCATTTAACGAAATACAATAAATAATAAGGAGAAACTCGATATTTTGATATTTTTTTCCGTTTTCGGGTGTTGTTAGTGAAGATTGTTGAAATCGATGTACAAAAAAAAAAATAAAATGTAACGAATGCCGTGGAAAATCGTAGTCGAAAACAGCGTAGTCGAGGTCTCGCGGCTACGGTTTTGCGATAGTCGCTTCTTTAGGACGCAAAATAACATGTAGTATATTATACGTAGGTAGGCAATGTTATATTGAGACTAAAAGTCCACGTCGCGGTAAGCTGCCTGTCGAATGTCGGCGCACTTTTGTATGTCGACTTTATGAAAATATGTTAATTTATCGCCAAATATACGTACCGGAAACAAAATTAAGCGGGATATTTATACAGTTCGTGTGAAAGAGAGAGAAATCTCTAAAACCATTAATTAGGTATTATCTCATAAAAATAAATATATTAGTTAAGGTCGTTAGTTAATTACCTCCTGGTTGTTGAAATTGTATATTCGATGTGTTTGGCGACACCGACACCTTTATTGATAATGTCAATGCAAATGGTCAATTAGAATACGGACCGAAAGCCTAGTGTTAATAGGGATTCGGCGACTTATTGCTTAAGTTGGCGAGACATGTTTCATGATTTGTAGGCGAGTCGATCACAGCTGCCGTTTCGATTTCGATACTAATCGCCAACGATTGATTACGAGGCACGATCCATAATTAGCGATTAAACCGTTATCGGTTCGTTATTACGTTCAACGCTGACCGGCGCCGGTGTCTAAAATTTAAATTATATTTTAGTTTTATTTACGCTCGATCGCAGGTATATTAGCGATCGATAAACTTTTCATTCATCCAAATGTTTTAACAGAAACCATTTAAGTTCTTGTAAATTACAAAGTTTTAAACTCGTTTACGTTTTTTTTTAAGTTTTATTTTGTCATTTCTTATTTAGTAATTTTACATGCATTCGTTAATTTTAAAGTTGCTTATATTATGTTAAAAAAAGAAAGAGAATCGTTTAAAATGGAACTATAGAGAAATAAAAAAATAGTTATGTGTTTTAATTGTAAATAGACGAAAACATGTATGTAGAAGTACATAAATTCTATTTATGTATTAAATTTGATATTGTTTTCAAAATTGAAAAGAGTGTAGTTTTATTCGCCACACCCCGCCGCCGCCCCTCAGCGCCGCCCGCGCCGGGTGACGAGATGCCGTTGGATCTACACGACGCAATAACAGTCCGCGGAACTAGGTTAGTGGTGCGTCTTACAGCGAATTTATCGTGAAACTTTCCGAATAATTTCCTCGCAGCGTAACTTGGGCACGGATTTTTTTTCCATGGGAAGTTTGGGCGGGCCTTTATAGGTAGATGCCTTCCTCTTAACACTGCCGTAAAATTATCGAAGTGGCTCACGATGCGACTTTCGCTTTTGGCACGGAGATGTCTTTATTCCAATGTCGCTTAGTTCGATGTGAACGCATATAATACGAACACAACGAGGCACGGTCCGTGCGTACGAAAAAAAAAAGGGAGACTGTTAAAGGCATGTGAAAGCTCTACATCTGTAACATTCCGTGTCTGAAGTCGATCAGGGAATATTTAATCAAAGGCATCACGTTAAAAATCACTTTATTTTTCTATCTGCAGAAAAAAAACTGTAGGTTAATGTTGAAAAGAGGTAAATAGATATTCAGTTTTTAATTTTAAATTGTCATTTCTGTCCGGTATAGACAAATAACATTAAAGTCAACAGAAACCGAAAGGAATAAAAAATGTATACATTTATAACAACACGATTGCAAATATATATATATAAATGTCTCTCGATAGATGTGTGTCAAATCGATATTTAGTTAGTAGTGATTAATTCGCCAAGTTAGCACATCACTCATATGATTTACAAGAGAATAATAGAGCCTTGAGAGTTTCCTCGAGGTCCCCACGCCTGTCCCACCCCACCTATAACATTCTGGGGTAAAAATTAATAGGTAAGGAAACTTTGCCAACTTTTATCACGAGTGATGATAGCGCGCGTGTAGGCGAGATCGCGCAATAAAAAGTTACGTTTCGTGAATACATTCCAACGAGTATTACATGTCGCACTGTTGTTGTCGCAGGATAAAAAATGTGTGCGCGCCCCTAAGTGTAATGTACATTTGTATACAATTGAAGACGGATTTACTCCAGACTGGATTTTTTATACCTAATTTACTGTTTCGATGATAAAGGGAATGCTAATCAAACTAGTTCAACTGATCTAGTACTAGAGTTTACATCTCTACAGAAAATATATTGTTATGGGCTTGGCAAAAAGAGAAGATACTAATATATACTATATAATTCCAAAACTTCAGGCATAATTATGAAATTTGCGTATCCACATTGTCACTATACAGCATGCCTGGTTGCTTTCCACTTTTAGAGGTCCAATGTCCAGACTATTTACTTTTGGTTTACGTGGGCCGCCATCAAAGGAAAACTTGTAACTAATGCTATTATAAGTTTGTAAGTAATAAAAAAAATCATAATTTTTAAAAAATCAATGAAAAACAAATTAATAATTGTTAAATTAAAACAATATTTGTTTTAATTAATTTATCATTATCTGGTGCAATAGTGGTTGTTGCGATTCACAAACTTCGCAGAATTAACTGTTTTATTTAAAAAAAAAAAATACAGAACATGGGAGCTAAAGTTTACAGTCATCATCACTATAACGATTGTATGTGAGTGGTAACAAAATTGATTGATAGTAATACAAATAGAATGAAATAGTATCCAAGTTACTTTTATATTTTGTGAGTTTACGAAATTATAGACACAAGAATTTAATTTGGCCGAGTTATCGCTCTGTCGCTGAATGAATAATTTTCATTGTAAGATGAAAAAGTGATTGAATAATGATCATCACTGAGCCGACACCGTTGTAACTATCTTAAAGTTCGTAAAGTAGGTTCCTTTTGTGAATAAATATAAAGTAAGATAGATGTACATCCTGATTAATCTAGGAGCTGATTAATCATCACTGAGTCGATATCGTCGAAGCTATATTGAAATGCCGTTAGTAGGTTTATATTACGAATATACCTCTACTAAGTAAGATATACCGATTGATGTAGTTACTGCTATACATGATTAAGCCAAAACCATCGAAGCTGTGATTGAAATTCGGATAAATAGGCTCCTTTTATTAAACTGGTAAAGATGAATACATCAATCAATAGATTGAACGAGTGGCTGTTTAATTGTCGCTGAGCCGAAACCGTTTAAGCTATGATGAAATTCCTTTAGTATGTTCTTTGTATGAGTAAATATCCAATAAGTCTGGTAAAATATACTGAATGATTGTGACTGCTTTATCATCACTGAGCCGATAAATACCATTAGTAGATTTGTTTTATGAGTAACTAATATATAAGATGCGGTGATTTATTTAATGGATGATTAGTTATGGTTGTACTTAAACCGTTGAAGCTTTGATAAAATTCGGTTTATGAATTTAAGGTTGATAGGCGCATTGATGGTCCGAGTGACTGATAAATCGTTACCTACTGAGCCAAAATCGGTCATACTGTGGTAAAATTTCAAAAGTATTGGTCTCTTTTATGGGTAAATATCTAGTAAGAAGGAAGATGTGCTAAATTAATCTAGTGACTAATTCTCTCTCACCTCTCATCTCATCGACTTTTCGCCGAGCCCGAAAATGTGGAAGTTATGACGAAATTCGGACAAAAAGTGTTTTAAATGAGTAAATACTTACTAAGAAAACTAAGTTGCATTGATTGATCCAATAATTGATGAATCATCAAGTCGAAATAGTTATGACGAATTTATGAAAATAGATCTTACATTACATAATACATTTACAATATAATTATACCCATTAAAGTGGTAAAGGGTAAAAGGTAAGATTTACTTACTGATTGACGGAGTGATTGAAAGCGAAAATAGCAATATGCAAAAAAGTAGATTTATATTTGGGACTTATTAAGAATAGTAAAAGTATTCCGTGAATAGCGCGTTTGGCTTTTGGACTATAATGGGATTCAGTTTCCTGTGCATCCGAACGGCGACGAAACAGAAGAAACATGAAAGTAGAATCAATGCAGGGAAAATACCATCCTTAGATATTTACTATTCTTGCAAGATAGTTATAGAAGTAGTGATATGATTTAACGGTAGGATCGTGCGGTTCATACAAGCAAAAAAAAAACTGCATATCTTGTAGTCCATGCATGCATGTAGTACATACATGCCCCTAAATGACAAATAAATAAACTCGTAAAAATATGCTATTTTTTTTCTTATTTTATCACGCTATTAATTACTGTTCTTGAGAATTAATTTACGCAATGACAATTTAGACAATTACCGCAGGCAGGCTGCGCTAGCGCTGCCTGCTTTTAAAAGACTTGCAAGTTTGAAAATCAATTTGCTTGTGAAAACTTTCTTCGAAATATATGGATTTTCCAGAAGAATATCATACAATAAGTTTCAGATAAGGTATGTAGCCACCGACGGTGGCCCACAACCGAAACAATACTAAAATTAATAAGGTTTTTAAACTTTGCGTACCTCATCTGAAATTTTTATGTACGTGACAACTTAAGGGTGTAGTTTGAAAGAAGATTAATGATTAGAATTGAAATTTATTGTGTCGAAAGGGTGTTGAAGTGAAAAATATGTTCTACTGTGGCCATCTGGAAGGAATGAAAGTAGATTGGCGTAAAATATCATAGCGTAATCACGCGCATGTGGCAAGGAGCGATCCACAAATTTTTTTGTGGAACAAATTTTAGTTAAATGTTCAAGAGGAAAATGTTGAACACCTAAAATAGATAAGTTTACTGAAATCGATTGATGGATGTCAGTGAAAGAGATATATAAAAATCGTACAAAGTGGAATATATGGTCTCTACCTAGTGGGAAATAAACGTGAGCCTGCACATTATACTAAAAACAGGTAATCGCTATTTCCCAAATTTTGCTAATCTCTAAATAATCATAAATATTAATTAAACATGAAATATCTAGATACATGGAATTTGGGCTCACATGTTTATATTTATATAAGTAATAGCTTCTCATAAACATAAAGACTGTCAGTTGAAGGTGTTACAGAACAGCGCACGAAACGCTGCCGCTGTGAAGATAGTCACGAAAGCGTCGCAATGGGGTAGAATAGAAACGCAGAAGGGTCGAGGAACGTTAAACCTGCGCATTACATCATTCGTAGGCAATTCAGAGCGAGTTTCGTGCATTGTACTGTTAGTGATTGGTCCAAAAACTTGACTTTGGCCAAAGTTTGAATCTTTATATTTATCAGAAATATGTACCAACTGGATTTTGATACCGAGAAAAGCGTGGTTCAGAATAACATAATTGAGCTTAAGTGTTGAATGTACAGTAGAAGCATTTTATTTTCACGTTACACTACAAAATATTTTGCATACTAGTAAAACGATTATCGTCTCTTTAAAAAAAAAGCCATTTTACAATTTATCTAATACTGAAACTCGTTGGATAAGATATTGTATTTGAAGTTGTCAATATCATAGAGTTTACCACACTTTGTGACAGATGTCGGAACTAAACTTGCTAATATCAGAGGAATAAATATAGTACATGAAACATGGAGAACTGTAAATATGAACGTTGTGTTGTTAGATATTGAAAAGGCTTTTGATTTAATTAAACTCAATCCTCTGAAGAACGCTTTAAAGGCAAAATCATGTGTTGAACTGGAAGATATTATAATAATGTACCTCTATAGTCAAAGAATAATCAAAGCTTTCGTCAAATGATTCTATACCAAAATTTGGACAAAGTTTTATAAATATTATGAAAGGGTAGTTAAACAAGCATACTGTTTATCTACTAAATTGTTTACACTTACTACCTAATCTTTGCAAGAATTCTGAAGTTCAATTCGACCAAGAGGATGAGATCACACTTGCTGTCATCCTTCCATTTGCAAATTATTTAATAATAGGTAAAAAGTTATAATCATCAATAAAAAATTATAATTTTTGAACACCCAAAAGCATGTGGGCATCAGCCGGTCCGCAGGCCGCATTCGGCTCGTTGTAAGATTTGATCCGGCCCGCGAGACATTTTAAAATATTTCATGTTTGATATTTATCGCTAAAAATTATGAACACTAGTTTAAAACACTACTTTAAAATGCATCTACTTTTGAACGCGGCCCGCGAACGTATGTGTAAACTAAAGTTTGGCCCACATGTTGCCTATACCTGCCCTAAAGAAATATATTGCTTAAATCTATAAGTAAATCATGCCTTTTAAAAGCCTCCATGTACGCTCGTTATGTCGATTAAGTTATATGAAAATTAATTATTTAATACTATAACCTATAACCATTCAGACTTTGTAAAATCGCTAAGTGACTAATTCGAAAAGCTAACCAAAATATCTGATGAAAATCAGGGGCTTACTTTTTCATTTCCAATGCTTTCAATTTCTCTATTAGACTAGCATTTAAGATGATAAATTATTAAGGACAAGGCATTAAATGTAGTTGGAATTGACCTAAGCGTCCACCTTTTTTCACAGTCCATCTAGAGCTCCGACTAATCATCGTCTTCATCTTATTCTTCGCCAAAAAAAAAAAAGGAACTATTTATTCAACATAGATAACTTTAAGACACTTATAATTTGGAGGTTAATATTTGGTTATCTAACATTAAGTGAAGAAAATATAACATTAAATCAAAGGTCACTAAGCAGCCGGCTGGTATATAAATTTACGGCTGCGCCCTCCAGGTCGTCACAGGTCATCCAGCTGTAAATACTTAGTACTGCTATCCATGCGAAGTAGAGGCAGGTCGCTAGTAGCCTATACTAAGTAGTCAAATAAGATATTCATATATTTCTACTGTCTACTGTCATATACCAAGGATGCATTATTGATATAATTATAGTTGGATAGACAAAACAACCTAACCACAATAACATGCTAAACAAGTTGTTAAAATTTCTAAATGTCGCGTGATAAGATAAGAAAATATAGAGTAAAGAAAAGCTAGCACTATGATGAAACATGCATACAAAACACTACTGTAGAGATATATGTCATTGTTGTGTGAATGCTAACTCAGCAGAAGATAAATTTGAAACATAACAAAATCATCTATATTACTATATTTTTCACTAATGTCTCAATAACTATCAACAAACGTAATAAATGAGGTGACAAGAGGTTTATATATAGATTTCTGTATGTATGTTTGTATATAGGTTTCTGTCCACATAAAAACAAGTCAAAAACACAATCTCGCTTTTTTGTAGCATTTTCGAGGGCTGAACGAGCATGCGAGTCATTGGAGAGTAGAGGACCACGGCCACTCAATATCGTCGGGACTAGGAAGCTACGGGCCACAAAAGCTACCACAATATCCAGTGTCGAGTAAACGAGTGTCTCGAGACCTCAGAAAGTTCACGCGACACGTGCTATATCGCATCTGGATATCCGAACCGATGGACACAAAGCCAAGATGATAGACATATATCTGCCAAGACAGCTCTTAGCTACTTGAATATAATAATAGTAAAACTGATGCAATGCAGAGTTGTTACTGTGTTCAAATTTATTATTCAATCTTATTTGCATTTGAATTGTAAACAAGACTGTATAACAAATTTTAACTAGAGGTTAACTCTAGTTAATTTTAAGCTACATGTTTCTCGAGCTTAATTTTAAGCTAGAGGTATAAGAACTGCTGTGCACCCCGACACGGCTCCACTGAACTTTTTACTTTGTAATAGAACAGAAAATTCATGTTAACTCCAATTCATGTCAATTATTTTATTTAAAAAAATTTAAAACATAAAAATATATAATCAAATACATAATATAGTATAAAGAATCACCAGACACATAGGCTGTAAATACAGGTTTAAGTAACAATAAAACAAGAAGATTTTTATGCAATATGTATTTATCTTAATATCCAGTATTTCAACTTATAAGATGCAGAAATGGCGAGGTCATAAATTTTATGGTATGTCCTGCCAAATATAAAACCAATATTTGGAAGTATTTTTCAATTAGTTAAATATTAAATTAATTTGTTTCAAAAAGTATTTAATATTAGCACATTATAAAATTCTATGAATCCACAGTAAGTATAATGACAGGCAAATTTAATATTACTTTTAGAAATCTATATATTTGTTATTGGAATAGGTCAGTAATAATTATAAGTAACAGCAAAGTATTTATAAATAGAAAATGTCAACAACCCAGTTATTTTTATATACTTATGATATACTTAAGAGTAAGCAATGTGCACATATACCAATCATGGATTTATAACTATTTTAAATTGTAATATATCATTATTATACAATAAGCATTTAAATTTATCTGCTTATTAAACAGGACATTGAAATTCTATTTCATAATTTTTTAATATGTAAAAACTATAATTCCAAAATATAATTCTTAATAATACCAGTTATTATCTTTCCTGATAGACTTTAGATTATCATAAATAAAAAAATGTTTGATAGACTACCAAATTGTGTATATACTGTGAATAGAAAATTTAAGATGATCAAATTTTTCAGAGATTCATTATATTTTTATGTAATTATTTTATGAATTTTAATGTGTGATATAATATGTGAATTTAAATATTTTAAAAAACAGTAATACTAATACTGCCAAAACTTGATGGAATAAGTCCCAAATAATAATTACTTCAGTGTAAATTATACCATAATTTGTACTAAAAGTTATCTGCTCTCGGGTTTAGGCTTTGGTGGTTTGAAACCCATTATTTTCTTCTTCTTTTTTTCTTTACTTCCACCAGATTGAAAGGTTTTCCAGCTATCTACACGGCTCTGTCTCGATTCCTGGAATATTAACAATGAAATGACATGAGTTTCAAGAATTTATAATCAATGACCAAGCTTCCTCATTATTTGTTTGTATAGTCACAAGATTTAAATACAGTGGGTGAAGGTAGGCACCTAAAAATACAATGTGATCATGATGACATGCGGTACCAACAATAGAATAACAATATGTAATTCCATTGTTCACTACATTCCATCACATTATTCCAATATTGTTGTGCTTCCATACAGTTTGTTCTTAAATTATAAAAGTAGAAAATATGAGCAAAAGTGAATATTTTGAAATTTATTTTTTAAGATACAATATTTAAATAATCTCTTTCTAAACATAACATTTTTGGAATTCTTCCTAAGTGAATTTTTCATACAATGAAAAACATTATTTCCACAAAACTTTTTATATTATTACATAAATATTAAACTTTTGGGTTTTGGTATGTAAAAGAAAATGGAATATAAATAGATTTAATCTTCTTTATAGTAAAGACAATCGATGTAAGCACTTTAATTGCTCTTTTTTTAGATGGTCAAACCAGATAAACATTATTTCTATATCTTTTTTTAAACCACAACATTATCTGACAATGCTATTCCAGCCTTTAGCTTTCATAATTATACAAAGACCACATTTCAAATACATGAATGCTATTTTTATGTTTCTCCTGTATGCAATTATTACTATTGTCCATCAATGTAAGACCCAAAATGACAATATAGATATCTAATTACACTCGTCTAGAAATATTTATATTATTCATAGTTACTGATATTAAGAAGCCTATTTACTTTGTTGCCTTTCCAAAATATCTTTGATTGTGGTTACCATCATTTCTAAACTAACACAAATATACCGATTCTAGTTCAGCTCTTTTACATGCGGTTGTGATATTTCAATCAGTCACAATTTGGGTTATGATGAGAACAAATGTATGCGACGGATGATTTGAAAAGGGACGCCCATTGAGTTTGCACGAAATATTTGATAATGACATTAAATTAGAAGAGGTACAAAAGCATAGAGCACATTGCAAAGTTGTGGTTGCAGCTTACCTCACAGGAATCACGACTCATAAGATATCAGATATCAAGATGAAAATATATTGCACAAAAACACAAATATAACAATACACTGATGTATGTATTTCACATGATATCAGTGAACGGCATAACAAAAATATAAATCCATTTTGTGGAATTACATTTCAGCAATTATTTTTTTACAACAGTGAACAAAAAGGTGATAATATATATACATATATTTAGGGTAATTCTTTCATGGAGTTTACCTCAAAGTTCTTGGCCCATTCTTTTTCCATTGAAAGTTGTTCTTCTTGTTCGATTTCAGCTTCACGTTTCCGCTTCCGCTCTTCCATGTTACGTGTTTCCAAATGCTGACGCTTGCGTTCCATGTCAGCGAAAAGCTAAAAATGTATAATGTACTTAGAGAAAAATAATATAATTAGAAATACAAAAATGACTAATACAGAAAAATAGATTTTTTTTTTCTTAATAAAATACTTTTATTAAGAAAAATAAATAGCAAAATTCATATGAAATTTAGACAAATAATGGTTTTCGAGTTTTAGACAAAGACTCTTTTCATAAATTAAGAATTCTCATATAATGATTGTCATGATAAAAAAGGAAATTAAAACACACAAAATTTGCGGAAAATTAACAAGTAAGTATTTACAAAGTCAAATGACCAGAATAATACTGTCATTGTATAGTAAAAAAAATTCATATTGTTACTACTCTAATCATCACAATGTTTAATTGACTTTAAATCGCTCACTATTCAAAACATGAATCCCTGGTATAAATCCTACAACAGCTTAGTTTCACCTCTACTGCTTTTTATGAAACATATTATACACAAGACATTTACATACTTAAGTATGATATGTTTATGCATTTTCACACACACTACATATATATACATACGCATTTCACTTCAGTACTGAAAAAAATAATAATTCACTGCCTCATAGCTTTTTACTATGCTCACTAAAAGTTTATGAAAGATTCTCATTTCATTTATTAATTTGATTACTGATTCTTATGTGTAGTTCCTGGATTCTTATCGACTAAATACCCAGGTGGTGGATAAGCAAAAGCACCTGGGAGCTACTGAAGAAATTAAATAGCTAGTGATAACCAAAACCACTAAGCAGTAGGCCTTGAGTCTTGTAAAAATGCTACCAAAGGAGTCCCACACTGATATGAAAGATAATGTTGTGGATCAGCGAAACTTACATAAAATGATGGAGTTAAAAATAACGAGCCAAAAGAAGTTTCGACGCTGTTGAATATCTCTGAATATAGGACAGAAATACTACCCAGAGTTAAGCAGTTCCTCAGAATATGAGTGGAGCGAACACATAAAATAACTTCAAAACAATCCTAGACACAACCTTAACCAATAAATATTCCACAAAGGCATAATCTACATAGAAACAAATTCAGTCCTAATAGTAATAAATATATAATATAACAATAAATTGAAAATTCAAGAAGCAACAAGGCTACCATCACTCAATCTTATTAAAGAACTCCGATATTACACACTACTTGATATGTTGAATATAAAAGACAGAAAAGCAACCCCTCTCAATTTCCACTAAGCTCTCCAACCTAGTCTTAATAACAAATTCCCATCCACAAAGCTTCAAAATGGGTGTAACTCCCCAGTAATTCGAGTACGAGATATTTTTAATGATGTTGGTAGAGTACTGCTTAAAAGTTACTGTGGATTCGCAACAGTTTAGTACACCAGGAAAGTTGTGAAAATCATGTTAGTATTTCCCAATGTTTATAACTCAAAGAGGAAAAAGTACTCTTCAGTTAGAAATCTAGACATTGTTGTGATTTCACATAACATACATTCCCAAACATTTTTTATTACACTATAACAAATGGAATTCGATTTTCTTTTATTTTTAGAAAAACTACCAAATAATTTTTAATTTAATATAATAACATTGAGACCTCACAACTTTTTTGTCATTTGCAAGATTCTCGTCTACATTTGACAGGGCAAAAAAAAATCAAAAACCTTTGCAATTATTTCACCACACAAATTATGGAGGCCCATTTCTTTCTTCTGCATATTAACGACATTGCTATGCAACAGTCCTATGATTTGTAACACTGGCAGATTAGGAACCAAGTACTACAATTAATTTAAGTTGTATACAGTGCCAGGTGTGCAAGCGGCGCGGGGTCAGGGGAGCGCAGTTACTGGACCCGTGCCTGTACCACGACTCCCGGAGGTGCGACACAAACTCACTCAAAACGCTTTTTAATAGAATCATCGTACGCGCGCGGGCCAGGTGAACGGGCGCTTTCGCGCCGCCCGCACGCCTCAGAAGTTGAACAGAAATTAATTATTTTGTTACTGATGTGAGTTTGAAGAGGGTAAAATAAGGAATTAAATGTTGTATGGAAAATCAAAAGCGATGAAGCTATTAATGTTAAAATTTATATTTTACATAATCATGATTAATAAAATAGACAACATTTTTTTTAAGTAACCATAAGGAGATGGAATAAGGGTTCAAATTGTTTTTGGAAAAGTGGCTCTAAAGGGGTGAAATAAGGGATGAAATGTCATATGGAAAATCGTAGCTGTAGCTATTGATGTCAAAATATTTATTACTCAATCTTTATACATAAAAATTCGACTTTCATATATTTGTCACTACAAAATCCTTCTAGTGACTTGAAATTTTAACATAATATTATATTCGTATATAATATGCACTAATTTTTTTTTTTTATTTGTCTCCGATTTTGTCTGCTTATTTGTACTATTGAATTAAATAACCACACCAATTTTAAAAATTCTTCCACTCAACAAACACTAGAATCTAGATATACATATTTTACTTTTATACTAACATTTGTCCTGATTTCATATAAATCATAATTATTATCGGTAGCAGTATTGAAACTGCAAACGAGACAAAGAGCAGAATTGAGCCATGACCGAGACCAGGGACGAAATCAAATGTGGGACCAGAATCAAGAATATGGCTGGAATCTAAATCAGGAACAGTACTGGGACCATAATTAAAAGCAGGTATGAGATTGGGTACCTGCTTTTAATTATGGTCATGGTAGTTGAGTAGTTAGTTCATTACTCTTGATCAGGAAGCAACAGGTTCGATTCCCGATCAGACTAATTTTCCAATCAACTCTTTACGAGTCAAATTAAACACTTGCTGTACCTTGGAGCCTGTGTTAAGGTAGCAGTCCCAGTGCAGTCTCAGCCCCAGAGGGTGGGCTAAGGGTCACAGTCTGTATTCTAAAAATTATATTGTAGGAGTGTATTCCTGCAGTGAGGAGACAAAAAACTCATAATTTCAATGCTCAATATCTAACCTTCATTGTCATTACATATACAGCGTGCTTATATTTCTCAGGGTTTTCTTCAGGTATGCCCTCGGCTTGCCTGCCTTCTTTGCGCTGCTTTTTACGTTTTTCTTCTATCTGCAATGATGCAATTTTATTAACTATAGTATAGTTTATGATTTTTAAGACCTTTATTATTATTACATCAGACAATTTGTATTACCAAAATTTGATTCTTTTTTTTTGAAATACTGATTTAGCAGTCATCTTTTTTTAGTGTTTTAAGCGAATAACTTCTAAAAAATTTCACAACTAACCATATGATCAGTACGCTCTTTTGCCTCTTGATATATGTCCAAGCAACTTTTGCGGGACTCTTCCTCTTCTAAAGTCTTCCATGCTCTATTTATTATTTCAAATGCCTGTTGAGCTCGTTCTGAATCATCCTGAAATGGATATGGTTTTAATTAAATCCACTTGACATTATTAATAATTTTATGCAGACAGACATTACATTCTATAGTAGCGAATATTCAAAATCTGAACTATTTCACTAACTTGTATCATATTACAAAAACGTATCACAATGGGAATGATACATAAAGAGAAAAAAAACTGGTCAAGTTGGGAGTTGGACTCCATCTAAAATTCTATATGTATCAACAAACAAGATAAAGTAAAATTTGCAATCACACTGAGTTGAAAACAAATGGGTATCGTATCGCTGCCTATAAAGAAAAATCTAAAATATTATTGGCACAAATATACAAAAAATAAATTCAACAAAACTGTTGAATTGTGTTATTTTTTCATATTTTTAAAAAAACATGGTTTAAAAGTTAAAGGCAGGAAGAGACAAAGTTAACAATTTTGGCAGGTAATAAGCCTCAAAATAAACTTACTAAATAACCTTGTATGTATTTTTAAATACCTATCCAATAACGCCCCACACAGTGAAGAGCACAAAATAATTATTGATTTGTCGATTTCACGTGTACAAAAAGCTACCTCTAACTTTAATTTTTCATAGTTTTGTTGCATGCTTATATTATGGTTCACACAACCAACCCGCCTGTATAATATCGTAACATTCAATGAACACTAGTAGAGTTATAAGATTGTGACATATAGTAGTGTCATGACAGGACAAAACTCTAAGGATTCCTTTTCATCCTTCCACTATGGAACACTAAAAATAACTAGGTACTCTACTAAACACTTTACAATTGTAAAATTCATGTAGCTTGCTCAAACCAATTCAGTGTACAACTTAACTGACAATAAATTAAACATACTCAACTGATAATGAGTTGCATATTTTCATTAACAAAAATACTCAACATTTATATATGTGAAGTTATGGCATATGGTATATAGTAACCTAACCTAACCATATTATAGAGATAATAAAACACTTTTAAAATATCAATTATTCAGACTTTGTGGAACATGTTTGTTTTCGAAGTTTTGTTTACAAAGTAAGTGTAATTGTGTAATAGGCCTCCTGATATCCTTTGATTTTGGTATAGAAAGAAAAAAAATATTTAAAATTTTGAAAAGCAATTTTCAATTGCATACTTTAACACTTCTTTGTGTATCCTATTTTTAAACCTAAAGGAAAAAGGAACCCTTATGAGATCACTATAATGTCTGTCGGTTGGTCAAAACCCTTCTTCTCGGGAACACTTGGAGGTATTACGTAGAAATTAACATTGAATAATTCTATCTGCAGTTCCTTGAAGTTGTAAAAAAAAATCAAGCTTCTAAGTAAACATAATCAAAAAATATGGCCAAAATACAACCATTTATGCCTTATATTTTGAAACTCTTAAGTATGTCAAAACCTATAGGATACTTTCTATTGACCTAGAGTCGTGAAATTTAACAACAAGTCTCACAGCACGAGTGAAAAATCTGAATATTATTAATTCATGGTTATACCATATGAAAAAACATTTTTTTTTATAATTGCAAACTTACACTTGCAATTGGAATATGGACTGTGATGTAGACAGATAAATGGGAAAACATCACAAACTTTTTAGCAATAAAACCTTCAGATTTTCAAAAATTAAGAAAGATTTTTTACTGAAAGCAAAAGTTTCACAATTCCTAAGGCTAATGCCAATATTGGTATCAAAAACAGATTGAAATCATTGATGGATAAAATATCTAGATAGACAATTAAGTTTGTTTCAAACCCTCAGGGCATCCTATCTTCATTTGTTAGGTTTAAGTGACATGATTAAAAAATATAAATATACATAGGTATATCTCTAATGATCCATATGACGTCTTACCCTGTGTGTCATTGGACATGCATTTGTTTAATCTATTTAAACACATATCGACAATTACAGCCGTTAGGAATGTGTTGTTTTAATAAGATGCAGATTAATTTTTTGCATCACATAAAAGCTTCCATTTTAACAAAAAAAAATTAAATTTTTAAATCATTATATACAATGAATTGTCCTTTAATAATTTAACCACGATTTTCAATGTTAATGTTTGTACACACCTCAACAGTTGATTTAAATATCATCATCATCGAAATTCAGTCAAAATAGATTCTACCTCCAATGTAGATGATATCACCGATGCATAATTTGGGTTATACATTAAAAAATAACTATCAAAATTTAATTGTTCCTCAAAACCACAAACCAATTTAGGACTGGAATAATACATTTATTCTATATCTATACAGGCAGCGCTGGTTATGTAATTTGAAATTCTTTCTGCCTTCACTGCACATACAGCCTCTTTTTCAAGTATATGTAAGGTTTCTAATTATGTTCATTTTAGATTATATTATTTGGAGATCATTGAAACTGTTAATTGACAGTGCTGTTTTACAAAATTGATGTTCACATCAATATTTCTTGAATTCTGACATCTCATTTACAATGATAATGTATGGTTGAAATAATATAAAGCATTATTAATTTTATTAACAAATAATCACATAACAAATAAAAGAACTATGTGGTTAAAAAAATTAAAAGATTTGAAGGCATTAAGAATAATGTATTCACCCATCTCATTTCAATGAAATCTAAACAATATCAACTAAAAATTGTACTCAAAAATATAATAAATCAAAAAATTTTACACATAAACTGTTTTTACAGTGAAAAATAAATTATTTTTTAGTAGAGTTAAAATATTGTGCTAACTTTAATGTTCATCATTTCCAGACAATTTCATCCACAATTTCCAGACAATTACATTTTTGTACTAAACCTTTGATTATAAACACAAGTTAATGTAAGGGTGTAAGTAAAAGAGATTTTTCATGTGCAAATATCAAATTTTCTAAAAATACATACTTATCTAATTAACTAAAACCTTTATTAAGTATAAATTTAGTACTTAATTGCATACAGTTGTTCAGTTCAATTAATTTTTAACGAATTCAATTTGTTTTCATTTTATTATATTCCAATTATGAAATATTAGTAATAAGACCATAAAAATTAAGTTTCAAAGTAGTAATAAAATATTTTAATTAAAATTAAATTAAATAGTTTTGATTCTTAATTTTAATCTTCTTTTCTTACCATGTGACACTGCCAAGGGCTGTCCCTCCAAGTGCATAGGTTTCCATCTGTGGATAGAAATAAATATTGACGGGCATAACCGTCAAGAAACAGCAACTAAACACTAAGTTTTCACTGATCTTTTGGAAGTTTTGTCCTTTATAACAAATTAATTTGAAATTAGAAACAAGTATAGGGGTGACTGATACTTTTCCTTTAATAATGTCAATTTTACGAGATGTACATTTGTGTGCAACTAATGTTAAAGAGGTGAAAAAGAATATACATACCATATTTTTATCTGGATGGACCAGAATTGAAAGTCTTCTATATTTTTTCTTGATTTCATCGAGGGAAGAGTCAGGTTCCACTTGTAAGACTTCAAAAGGATTTAAATTGAAATACGTAGATCCAGGACGTAAAAGTCGATCTATTTGTTGTTTTGGTGTTAATACAGAATCTCTTTTCTCGATTTCTTTTACCTGAAATGATTGCAAAATGATCGATCATAGTACCGTATACATGCAAAATAATTTTATACCATTATTACAAAGTTTATTTAAAAATAAGTTCGTTCGATTTAGCTAATTTAACTTTTGCTAGAACGTATATCTTTGTTACCTCAGTGTAAAATTCACTAAACGATTCCTCTTTAGCTGTCGACGGTTTAGACGACATCATTACGAATGTAGTTAATATATTTTTTAAAGACAGTATTCAAAACATTGTAAATTAATAAACGAAAGCTACAGTTTCACAAGAATATGTTCTAGCACGAGACTAAAATACAAATCGTCAACTAATCCATTACAGTCATAGAGAATAACCCCAAATATATAAAAACTATCAATCACTAATCAATCAATCAACGATCAATAAGAAACATTTCGCGATACAAATTTTTCTGTTCTACAAAAAATACTTTAATTAACGCCCAAAGACACATACTAAATCTATGCCAAAATCTAACCATATTACATACTTAATATTTTATCTGCAAACTTAAAGTAGGTGGGTATTTATTTTTTTTACGGTTGTAAAATACAGTTTTCAGGGTTCTGTAGTATACAAGGAACCCTTATAGTTTCACCATGTCCGTCCATCCGTTTGTCCATCCGTTTGTCTGTCTACCTGTTCGCGGATTATATTAGAGATTCTTATTATTAGAAAGCTGTAATTTGTTGTAGGTATACATGTTAATCACACCAACAAATTGGTAGGATAAAATCTTGACAAAAATTTTATTATCCCTACATGTAAAATAACGATGAATTTTTTTCTTGTCTATTCCACGATGTGGGATAAGTCGTTGTAGGTCTTTAAAAAACATTTTTTGATTTAGGGATCTGTTTGCGAAATATTAAGGTTTAGAGTGGTAATTTTTGTTAGTCAAGTCTCTCCTCTCCTTACTGGTTAGTAGTTATTCTTATATGTGTGAAAAAAATGACAACAATAGTATATACAACAAAATTAAAAATTAAAACTGTCACAGCTGTGGAAGCTTTACAAAATAACGAATAATAGTCTACCAATTTATAAATTATTTGGACAAGTAAAAAACAAAATTTCGTACATATCCCATTTAAAAAAAAGTGTGTGTGTATTAGTGTACACACGTAAGAAGTGAAACTTCTTTATGACATCATTTTTCGAAAAATGATTTACTATTTACAACTTCATAGAAATTGGTTGAATAAAGCTAAATTAGATAAAGTTTATGCAAAAGGCTTTTATTATCATAGACATGGATACAAATAACTTTATAAAATTTTTTTCGCTAATCACTTAATTGAAATATTATTTTTCACGTCACTACTGAGTTTCAGAAATAGAAATGTTCAGAGTTTCATGTAGGAGACTTGGTAATGGTATATGTACCTAGAAGGGTGATAGGTAAAACTTTTCAATTAATGCGATGTTATAAAGGGCCATATAGAATTGTAGGAAAATTATCGAACGCTACATATAAAATCGAGTCACTCAATGAAAGAATGTGAGATATAGTTCATGTATGTCGGTTGAAAAGGTTTCAACTTAGATAATAGGAAAATGTAATATGTACAAACTGTAAATAGATCTGTCAACACCCTAGTGTTGACAGAAAGTATATGTGACAGGTGGCCTTAGTAACAATTATGTTTATGCCACGATGACATTAATAACATTGAATAAATATGGCGCGTAACGGAAAAATGTTACCCAGAAATAAAGATGGCGCGTAACAGGAAAACGTTACATTGCTATAAAATTTCTCCCATACGTCGATAAAGAAGTTTCACTTCAATTACTTAGATACGTTGCTAAAATTACTTAGATGACGTGGTTAGTTGTGCACTTACCCAGTATCGGACAGGTCATACAGTCGAGGTGTAGTTTATCAGCCGGGTTCCAGACTGACCCGTGCAGGCTGGAACCTATCTCTATCCCTACCCCATCTACCTTACAGTATAGTTCATATATACTTAAAGAGTAATGAACCAGACGAATTCGAAAAACGGTTGATCACGAGACCATTCTTGAAACTTCTCGCTATTTAACTCAAAGTTATGAGTTTCTTGTACATTTTTGAGGTCCAAAATTAAAATGGCGCTTTTTTTTTTTGAACAACAGTATTTATTGATTCATTAAATTGTGCAATTCGATGCCGTCTTTCAGTTAAAAAACAATGTCCTTGTAAGAGCTTTTGCTCCATCCAAAACCTTTTAAGGTTATTTTAAAAAGGCATTTTTTTTTAAATTTTGAAACCATATCTTTTGAAAGAAATAGTCGGTTTTGATCTGTTTTGTGGCTCTTAAGATAGTTTTTCGTTGTATGGAAAGATGGATGTATTAAAACCGACATGTTAAAAAATTGTAAAATTAGTTTGAAAAATACTGATTTGTGAAAAAGAGAAGATACATAGTCCCGTGTTCAAAAATGGCCTCAGTAAAACAGACAGTTTAGCATTCACTGCATTCAGTGCAGTTTTGTTGCACCTTCCGTTACGACGTCGAAGTGTTTTGTTGAAAAATGCAAAAATAACACGTAAAAAATTACGTTTCTTATTTTGGGTAAACAAAATTTAGTTTAATCATAATAGGTGCTCAGTCACATATTATAATGAGTATTCCATAAGTATTTTGAATTTCTTCATTTAAAGTAACATCAAAAGCTGAGATATAAAGCGATTTAAAAGAAATAGACTTAAGCAACACCGGTCTCGTATTTTTTGCGTTGTCGCAATATTCGGTCGCATAACAACAGAGACTGTTCTTAAATGAATTTGTCTCTTTTATTATTTTATTTATTATTTTTTTTATATCTATACATATCTTAAAATGACCTTTAAAGGCAAATCATACAATAGATTAAACCTATTAAAAAAAAAAGTATGTTTATTCTATTTGAATTTGTTGTTTAACAAATTGCGAATAAATACTATGTTCATCAAAAATATGTTAATGTTTAATTAATCGTCATCTTATTCCATTATATAAATAATAAGAACGTTTTATATTACTACAAGAAATTTTAAAGTTTTTTTATATATTTTTTCTGCGATATAATAAATTAATGGTTCATATTAACTTTAATTTTAGGTGATTACGACATTAAGCTTTATTATGAAGAAAAATATACTATAATTCTTTTCTTAGTGGAGCGCCATAAGATTTATACCTCGGAATCCAGGGCCAGTCAATGAATCGTCATATAAATTTTTGAAATGTGTTATTACCAGCATATAGAAAAATGTTAAAAAAATAATTTGCCCGATCTCAATTTTTTAATTATTAAAATAAATAATTATGTATTTTTCGGAGTTTTCTTTTATTTTCATTAGCTTAACGTTATATTTTGAAAAGGAGAACTATTACAAACTTGTCCTTGGGCCTCAAGGAACTTCAGGTACAAAGGTGAGGGGTGAGGGGAATTACAGAAGGGACAACAGCAGCTGTTGGTTAATGGTGACGTGGTCTCTAACAGATTAGTACACGTTGCACCTACCTGGGCTAAACACGTAGCTATTTTTGTGCGTTTTGAGAAAAAATATTTCTGATTTTTGTTTATTTGCAACTTATGTATATTTATTATTGTGCAGTTCATGCGATAATAGTTAATTACTGAACATAATTGTGTTTTACAAACTTAGAAAATAGTGGCATAGATAGTATGTTTTTTATTTATATTACTCGCTTATAAAAACAATTTTGAATACGTAATCTTTTATTTTATAATAAATCGATGCTGAAAACAGTAAAATTCAATAACATTAATTATTAATCATTATATAAACGTCAGTTATTAATATTACTAATATTTGTTGTTACAGCCTCTTATCAAAATGAGTGAACCATCTAATATTGATGATAATCAAAGTAATGTTTGCCTCATTTGCGACAAAATCGGATCTAGTTCTCAATACTCCGAACTAGGAGAAATCGTAAAGGTAACTAGAGGAACATCAACGCCAAAAGCTGCTTCTGCAGGTGTCTACATAACAATTATGGACCCAACATTTATGTCGTATTTGATGGTTATGAAAAGAACAGCACAAAATCGATGGAAAGAACGCGTCGCTGTAAAAGAAATGCATGTAATTACATAATATTCGATAAAACCATGTCTCTCAAAATAGGACAGGAGAAATTTTTAGCGAATGCCAAAAATAAGAGTAGGCTCATAGATATGCTACGAGAAACAATCGCGGAAAATAAAATATTTTCTTGCCAAGCAGAATAATAATTGAAACCGCTATTAACCTTCAATCCGAAAACATTGTTGTAGTGTCAAGATGTAGATGTTTTAGTTCTATTGACTGCGCTCTCACCAACAGACCGAGAAATTTATTTTCGAAAACCACCTAAAGGCAAAATACCGCAAAAAGTGTACTCTTCGAAGAGCTTAGAAAGTGTCTTTACACTTTCTAAGCTCTTATATAATGTGTATAATAAGAACATATTGTGTTCTTGCATGCTTTCACCGGCTGTGACACGACGTTAGCTTTTTTCCAACGTGGCAAAAATGTGTTTGCAAAGAATTTCGAAAAACGGCTGGACTTGCAAAACGCTGCGACAGTTTTCAAAAATGAATGAAAAAATGCTAATGACATTTTTAACGCTGGTGTTACATGCATTCTTGCTTTATGCGCTGCCTTCCAAAAAATTAAAGATTTAAATAAATTAAGATATAACTCTTTTTTGAAAGTAACTGCTAAAAATACCTCCGTTAAACTACCGTCTTTGCCACCTACTGCAGATGCCACTTTTGGACACTTCAAAAGAGTATATCTGCAAATTCAAACATGGCTTGGAAAAGAAATATCACCAGAAGAATGGGGTTGGAAATATGAATACGGAATACTGTTGCCGCAAACAATGACGCAGCTACCCGCTCCAGAAGCCCTACTAAAAATGATTTTTTGCACATGCAAAACAGGATGCGGAGCATCTTGTGGGTGCAGGAAAAGTGAATTAAATGCATTGTAGCTTGCTTAGAATGCAATAGTAACAGCTGTATTAATCCTTCACCTACAATCCACGTCAATGAGATCGATGACGATGACGACGACAATAATGAACAATAATGTAGAAATGTATATAGTTGATAATATATTTTTTTAACTCGTTATTTTTTGCTAAATATTAACAAATTAACATTAAAATTACTATGCAAATATAATTTATTAGGTATAAAATTGAAACCTTTGGTGTATACATTTTTTTTCCTCTTGTCCCTCTCGTTTTTCAGTAAATTGTTGTTATAAATTGTTGTAATCAAGATCGGACATTTTTTTTCTTTTAACTTTTTTATTTGAGCTTTTAACAATGCATGCGAACAGTTTTTATGAAGATTCATTGACTGACCCTAGATTCCGAGATTTTACAATTTTTATGCCTTACGGCGCTCCACTATCTTACGTTCAACTAAAAACAATAATAAAAATTTTATGTAATATTAAATCACTCCACTGTTGCCTTGTTTAAGAACAACACGTGAAAATTATAAAACTGTCTTCCAGTATCAAATCATCGTTATTTGTTTTCTTTGCATTTAAAAATCAACCTTACGTTGTGACATTTCGGTTGAAATGTCAGATGATAAATAATGTTCCTTCTCTTCTTTTTCTTTGGCACTGCAAATTGATATCGTAAAATGTGAGACAGAGACAAAATGTATATTTTGAGTCATTCTTCGCCGTCGACATAGTATGCGACTGTGTATTTTCTCTTTTTTATACATGTACGTTGACAAACCAATTTCTTTGGAAATTTTTGGACGGTGGCAACTTTTGAACTAGTCAACCGATTTTAATCTTGTTTGTGACATTCGACGTACGCTTTTAATCATTAAAATCGTGTATTCCAATTACCCTTATCGAAGGTTTCTGAGGAGCCCTTAAATTCACAATACCACCCGGGCCCTTCAAACTCAATCCGACCCAGTATGTATCTAGGTACAGGTAGTAAATATTAGTTTATAAACTATGTAAAATTATTAAAATATAAAATAATATTCTTAACATCCGCTGTATGTGAACCCGTTTTATAAATATTATTAGCCGTTAAATCGTCAACTTAATTGCTAAGCTTATAATATCAAACAAAACGTCTCCTTTTAAGGTTACATACTGTGACCGGCAACTACGAAACCCTATACTAAGCGTGCCCCGACAGCTTAGGTGCTGATATGGTGAATAGCAGGCTTTAAAAAAACGTTTGTATAAAAGAAGTTTGAGTTAAATTATCAAATCGCGACAAGCAAATACAAATACGTTTTTTACTAAGAGTATTGCACACGCAGTAGTAATCCTTCTTTATATCTGCGCAATGCTTTTTATTGACCATTTTTATTAATGCTCTATAATGGCCAAATCGAAATTGGCCAAACAATGAGCAGTACATTTTAACGATTAATTTTAACATAAATAATTTATTGCTTCAAAGTCTAAGATTTTCGTTATTATTTATTGTTCTGAGTGTTTTTCTGTTACGTGAGAAAAGTTTATTACATTGAAAATTGTAAATTTTATATATTATCGGTTGCTAAATTTCTACTGAATGTTTGATTAAAAGAACATGTTTTTTCGAGTAAATCTAGATAAAGTTGTGTTCAAACATAGTGTTTACAGATAGTTTTCTAGATAAAACAATACATAGAGGTGTATTTTATTTTAAATGTAAAAACATAAAATGTTCAAAATGGTATTTCTATCATTTGTTTTTGCGTATTTAGGTTATATATTCAAAGTGTTTTACTAATTAAAATTATTTTTTCCATATCATGATATTTTGATAAGCTTAACTTTTTTTCATTGTATACATTGCCTGCGAAATCTTTTTCAGGAATAATAAATTTTAATTTAGTTTTCGTTTGGCGATCAGTGTATTATCAAATTATGTGCATAGAATTAAAGTTTTAATGCACCTAAATATCACAATGTAGTTGATAGGCACCTTCTTTTTTGGTATTTCGATCAAATAGACCTGAAGAAATTTCCTCTTCACTTCTTCTCCTTCTTGTATTTTCGAACCAATCATATAATAATTGGTTTTGCCTTTCAATAAGAGCGTATAAATATCCTATGATGAATAAAAGTAATTTGATTATTTGTAATAATATAATATTATTATAGCACTTTTATTTGTTCAGTACGTACTTATATATATTTCTCTTTTTAATTTAATGTGAATAATCCGAAATTATGAAAATAAGCCTATTAATTAAGTTTTCATTTATTAAATAATGTTCGCATTTGGGTTAATTTTATAATTCCGGGAAACATATTTTCATTTGACAAGTTGTTATATATGGAAGTGATATAGAATAGTTTATCCATACCTCATCCCTATTCAGGCGCATATTTCTTACTAAACTAACTTTTCACTCGCGGCTTTTCCTGTGTGGAGTTTTTCAATTTTCGTTGGTTTATTTTATGGTTTCTTGAACACTTAATATCATTTTCCGCAATAAAAAGTATTATATTACTGTTCAGGATGCAAGCTATCTCTCTGGCAAAACTCATAATTTGAATCATTGAATTAGTCATGAAAATATTATGAACATACAGACACAAGATACATAATTATTTCTTTGAATCTTTGACCGTGGCTCGAGCCCTCTTTGAAAGGTTTATATCAGTAGTAGCTATCATACCGCAGCTTTTGCGCCCGCTTTCATACGACTTGTAGTACATCTTTGGTCACAAATCATGAAATGCTAAAAAGTGTATCCTTATATATAACTGTATTCTAGCTTTTTCCATTCTAAATTTCATTGAAGTTAGTTAAATTATAAAGGTCTTCAGTAGTTTGAAAGAAACCTTAAAAGTGTATAGATTTCCAGCTATCCCCATACCAATTTTTATTGATATTGTTTGAACTATAAGGGTATTTAGTAATTAAACTACAAAAGTCTTTAGTAATTTTCACGGAACACTAAAAATGCATCGTATGTCCTTTCATTGGCTTTCGGTTTTCTCCATTTTTAATTTTATTGAAAAACGGTAATCTGTAAGGATTCTTTGTAATTCTTATATAAACCTTAAAAAATATTGATAATTTATTCTAGATATCTTTATTACCATCATATAACGTGTCTTTTAAATTATTACTTCTACCGCAGCTTCTCAGAAAAGTTTTTGATTTTTGAATATTTTTAATGCATACGAATCATTTTTAACTAACTTCGAAAAAATGAGGAGGTACTATGTTCATCTGTAATTTTTATTTAAGTACATTCAGCGATAATTTCGACAATTGCTGAACCGATTTTCATTTTTTTTTATTTGAAAGGGTATACTCTCAAGATGGTCCCATAGTCACCAAGTCAAGATCTAATAATGGCATCCCAAGGATATCGCGGAATACCCTCAATTATTACAGGCCCGTATAATGTGTTTGAGTTTTTTTTTATAGTTACATAAGTTTTGCGTCTAATGGTTATCATCTCATGCTGCTGAGGTGATGATGGAACCCACAGCACTTTTTAACGGTTAGGAGTTACGGATTAATACTGCAATTTGTTGCCGGAAATTACTCTTCAATAGCTGTTAGTAAAACCTAGTATACCGAGAATTAAAATTAATCAGTAATTAATGTACCTACATATTTTTATGCATTTATATTATTCCAACATTACAAACTTAGAATCAATACATCGGATGTGAATTCGACACATCGGGTATTGACGATTTGTAGTTACACTCCAACTAATAATGACATAAAATATGTTGATTATATTGAACGTTATTGCTTTCTATTCCAGTCTTGTTCTCGCTTTCGATTTTGGTCTCGGTATTGTTCCTTATTTCGATTAGAGCACCATCCGGGCACAGCTCTTGATTCTAATGCTTTGCATATCATACCACTTCCAATTCCGATACCGCCTCGGTCAAACTTCAAATTTGTATGATTTCTAGACAAATGCTAATATCAAAATAAAATGTAGACATATGAATCGGGAATAGTGTAACTTTCTATAAATGAAAAGTTTTTTTTGAAACACTATACATACAATACACCTCTTACTGGCTTACCTTACTCATACATACTACCACCCTTTACTAACACCCTTCTCCATTGTGAAAAACGTGTCTCATCATTTATAATAAGCAGTATTTAATAGCTCGATTAAACACAAATGGCCCGCTTTTGCAGCATAAAAATTGTGTAATATCAGCTGCATGAACCCGTAATAAAATTTCATAGGTCATAAGACTCAGAAAGAACTAAAATAATTACAGACTCGCAGCGATTTCATCTGTGCGTCCCGAATTCTTTTGACTGAATGTTCTGCAGACCTAATTCTTTTTGTTATTCTCGTAATGTGAAAATTACAAAACATTTAAAGTTTTCAAAAATCAAAACTAAGAAATAAGGTTGTGTTCACAACATCCAGTACCTCGTTCTTGACAATTATGCTTGCATCCGTCAATTTACCATTGGATAAGGAAAACTTAACAAATTTTAATTGTTTCTCATCGAGAAGAAGATTATTAATACTTAACTACTCAACTATGTCATTTACTTAATTATTAAAGCTAGTTGCTGCCTATTGATCTTAAAAAGTAAGGAAGTAACATCAGCAAATAATACAATTTCATGTTTACGCTTAACAGAGTGTGGTAGATTATTTAATAGAAATTAGAAATATAAATGGTCCAAGAACTGTGGTACTCCGATATTGAAGACAGATTCCGACGACTTCTTGCCATCAATATTAACCCTTTGAATTCTACCACTTAAATAAAACTCCAGTAATTTAAGCGATTGACCCGTTTTGCTATAATGCAGTTTCCTGATCCATGTGTCATGATGAACGCAGTGAAATGGCTTGAATGAATTATAGAAAATTGAAATTCCGTTCCGTGACTTCTCACAGGCATCAAAACTCTGAATAAGCTTTGGTTGTTCAACGATTTTTTTGTGAGTATAAGCTGTTTAACGTTCATTGAAATGTCATTTAAATAAACTTAAATTAAAATGTGTTGTTTGCATCACAACCGTAATGCAAACAATACCTCTAAAAAGTAAAAAAAATATACCTATTGGCCTTTTCAGTTCAATATAAATAGTAGGTAATATTTTAATCCAAGCGTCGTCGTTTCGGGGCACCTCTGAAAGTTAATTAAAATTAACAATCAAACAGCGTTGTTTTGATATTTACTTACGATACATAGACAGATTGTCTTGTATTTAAAGTTCGTACTTTATTATTATTAATACTATTCTGCTATTTTATTTATCAACTTAGTGGGCTTCCAACACGACGACGCTTGGATAAAAATTTCATCTACTACTTATATTGAACCTAAAGAGCAAATTTTTTTTTTAATTTTTAAAAGTTTTGTTTACGTCTGAGGTTTTTTAAATTCATAATTTTATTTGCAAATTTTTAAACTTGATACTGTACGGAATTGATCATGCATCTTCCGCAAATATTCATAATTTGCTTCTTTTTTAGAAAAACTTTGCTAAAGAAATCATAGTCATTGAAGTAACCGTTTCAGAAAAAAAATTGTTCAGAATGTAATATGCGCGCTCAAACCCGCCCATCCCGTCATCCGTGGCACTCGGCGGGTGCCAGCAGTCAGTATCTAGCAAGTCCATCGCGGGTCTGGTCGCGGTTAACGACCGGATGCGCAGCTTTAGAGATTTTGTTACAAAGTGGTATGTTTATGACATTGAAACTAAGATTGTGTATGATTAATATTGAAGTATTTAATAACAATACCTTTCAATGCTATCGAATATGCAATCGTGAGTTATTGTTGGGGAGTTTGCAGAGGTGATATTGCTACGGCTGTATAACTTTATAGTGAAATCCTGACAGTTAGCAACCCGCGAGTTCACGAGGAATATTGCGTACTGTTTATGGTTTACACGACAATTTGCTTTAGTATGCCTTTTTGTTTAGATGTGAGTGGAATACATGTGGAAAATCAGAGACTAATGTAATAATGCCTTCGGCGACCTTCACATCACTGACGAGATCAAATGTTATACGTAGGTGACTAGATAAATTCTTTGGATATTTCACATAGCCCGTTTGTCACGTGCCCGGGCGTGGCCGCGTCGCGTGAGCGGGTGGGCATCGTGGTGACTGAGCATTTCATAGGATTTCGTTTTATATTATTGAAGTAAAACTTCCTTAGGCGCGTTAGAATGATTTCGTGTTATGACGTCATAGTGAAACGCTCGAGTGACACAGTCGGGTCCGTAATTAAAATTTATCTAAATATTACTACAATTTTTATGCAATATTTTTTTTATTAAAATCGAACCCAATGCCTGTAACTCATTTTGTTGCAGCTGATCATGGATTTGCCTTTAAATAGTGGCATTAATTCATCTCAAATAGAGAATAACGACAATAATTTACTTTCTCCTGTCCACGTGGAAAAGAAGGTTATATGCGTACGGCAGTGGTTATGTACGAGAGATTATTGTGATAAAAACAGCCAACAAACATTGTCCCTGGTTAATAATTAAATTGTGTTCTCATTTTCATTTTCGTGTTTAATAATAGTTGGTTATGAAAAGAATCTTATAACCATGAATTGATAATAGAATTATATGATTCCTTTTTCATTTTTTTTTAACCTTAAACTCTGTTTCTGTATATTTTTTTTTGCAAAGAAGTTTTACTTCACGTCGTGTGTCGGACACACATTGTTTTTTTTTTCTAAGCGTATTTTCAATAACATATTTTTGTTGTAGTTACTTTGGCAAACTTGTTCTAAAAAATGAGGAGGAGGCATATGAATATTTGCGGAAAGATACACGATCGATTTTATTCGTATACATATATTACTAGTAGACACGCTATGATCGTCAGCTGTTTATAAATTCTAAGGGAACATAATACAATGAGCCAATTTAAGACCAAACTTACGTGCTTTGGGGTCATATAAAAAGCTTCCAACGTTTTGTAATTAGTGGACTCGATCAAAGAAAGCTGTTTAATAATCCTCATTTGGCTTTCATAGAATATCAAAGACCAAGAAATTTCGATATTTCAATTTTGAATTTAATGCTGTACTTTATTATTTAATAATATTTTAGTATTTAAAATACTTTCAAATAATAACGATTTGACTTGAAGCTTCTGTCATTAATTAAAATCCATTAAAAATGCTATTGCATGTTATAGTTGTTTTATTTTTGTAATCTGTCGCATACTACACCACCCATACCATATAATATATTCATTCATAATCTTACTCTATCTTACGAAATAATAATCATTAATTAACTTGAGACCTTTAAACCATCTCCCATGTTCGTAGTTCGTTCTCTGTACTGTAAACTATGCACCATACCTTATTATATTTGGTTCCGTCGGAATATTGAGCGACTAGAATCGAAATCTACTTTGATCAAGATTGGGTTCAGAACCAAAAGTGGGACCGCGGTCGGAATTGTGAATAAGACTAATTGGTCGAGAGCAGGATCGGAATCGGAATCGAGCACGGGACAGCGATCGGGATCATGATTGAGAGTGTGATCGGTTAATACCTAAGATGAAGGGATTCGTTCTATGTCCACAGGCGGAAGCTTATCTATCTATATCTAATTAAGTCGTTAAGATCATTCCAATCAGCCTAGACACAATACATCTGCTATAAGTTGGTGGAGGGAGTTGGGTATCCTACAAATTCCAGGTGATGTTGCAGTACTGGCTTAAAGTTACTATATTCTAAAATCATTGAAGTAACGGAATATGGAATTCCGACTCAATCAGACCTGTGGAAGATGCTTACATCCATTCATCAACTAGAAAAGAGCTGATAATCTCGAAACTGTTGAACAGATTTCTTTGAATCACATAGGTGAAAACACTCTCGATTAAGTAATCTTTAAAAAAAATACTAAATCGAAATGCATTCAGTCATTTGGTAACTAAGATGCCACAGACAGACACATAGATACCCTGGCACAGATACACACGTTAAACTTATAACGTAACTTAGCGTCGGATATACTAATCGATAAACAAATGTTACTTTGCTTCATTAGATCAGAAAACACACCACAATCAACGCAATCATTAAATAATTGCTACTAAACATGAAACAAAACAATATATTATTGAATTAACTATGTCTTTCGTTAAAGTTATATCATCAATTTTAATTGAAATTATAATGACGGCTGTGTTTTCCGGTTTGTCTAATAACTCATTGAAGATAGTCTATCCCTACACAAAATTTGATTTCAATCCATTAAACCTTTTACGAAAGTTAGCTTGAACAAACAAACAGACATTTTATCGACAGACAGAACAAAATATAAAAGTGGTAGGTATAGATTAGATGCGTCAAATAATAAATACTTAAGACAAAATTTTAAAATAGATTCATATATTAGTATTCATAGGTAAATAAAAAGTATCTTCTCTCTTATTTGAGAATGTAATCTATTTTTGTTCTGTTCAGCTGTTTTGGATATTAAATTGGACAAACAAACAGACAGAACCTATATCGAAATCATATACATCCTATCATTTGGACAATTACATGTTCTTTTTGTATACTAATTTTCATCGAGATCGATTATAAAAAGACTTTTATATTATAAGATTATAAAAAGATCTTAAATTATAAAAAAGATATGCAGAGAGACGTTTTTTTTTAAATAGTAGAATTGGGGTCATTAATTCATAAAACAAATATCTATTACAAAATTTCACAATAAAGTGTCTGTATATGCAGACAAACGCTACAGATCTATATAGTAGTATAGATTACAACTCATTTTAATGTTTGTAAGTATAATTAAATACGTTACGTATACTCCATATTGACAATCATTTTAAAATTCTAGAATTGTAATTTTAATATTTCCGGCACACAGAAAACCTGGCCTCCACCTGTATCGTTCATATTTCAATAAGGCATTCGGTATCATAAAATCCTCGCGTCTGTTGATTGAAAGAAGTAATGTTTTAAGGCGTAATTATATATAAAAAATTTAAGAATATAGAAGTTGTAAGAAAAATTCTACTACAAATATTTTTCTATTGCTATTTCTGTTGTCAATTTAGTTTCATTTTTAACTTCCCGCTAAGAAAATTGAAAATTTTCTAAAATTTTCGGGAAGTTATTGGTTTCACCCCATTTTGCAAAAATCGAGTTCTCATCAGATCTCGACGTTTTGAGGGTCTAGGAAGCTTCCCTGATCATCCCTGAGATGATGTCCGTATGTCTGTGTGGATGCGTGTGTGTGTGTGTGTGTGTGTGCGTGTGTGTGTGTGTGTGTGTGTGTGTGTGTGTGTGTGTGTGTGTGTGTGTGTGTGTGTGTGTGTGTGTGTGTGTGTGATGTATGTAAACCTCTTATAACTTTTAAACGGCTTGACCGAATCGAGACCACTAAACGGCGTTCCAAAGAGTTTCACCAAACTTAGATTTCCTGAAAGTTTGGGTCGATTTGGACCGGTAGATTTTGAGAAATTTTCAAAAACTAAGAAAAAATTTTTAAAGTGTTTTTTTTTAATAACTTTAAAATGGCTTGATCGATCAATTCCAAAATCTAATCAGCTCTTAATCTATTAAAAACACGTCGATTACCGAAAAATCGGTTGATTCGTTTGCGAGAAATCGTTGTCGAAAGAAATCGAAACAAACAGTTTTTTTACTCAAAAAATCGCGTATATTTTCGAGTGTTTTGAACTCGAAAATAGCGGGAAGTTTCAGCGTTGGCCTACAGGGTTAACCTATTTTTTATTAATCATAAAGTAATTAATGTACACAAAATTACCAATTACGTAATAAATTTAGGCAATTACTTGCATACAGATAGCATTTCTTTAATAAAATTTTATTACATCCTTACTTTTATGTTTTTTTATAGTATTTACATATTGTTTTTGTGAAGAAAATTGCATTCCTTATGGGTGCTGATAAATAGTCGCCGGGTAGTAAGCACTTTAACCCTTTAGTCATATAGGTAGTGTAGTATAGTCACAAATCAGTCGTAATGAAACGAAGTTAGTGCGTAGCAAGCAATTTCGGAATCGTTCAAACCAAAGCTCAATGAAGATTTGGATTGGAGATGAGGGATTGTGGGTCATGACGGAATATTCGTTTTAATTTTAAACGACAAAATTCCTAATTAATTCACATTTTTTTGAAAAGCATACGCCATCTCTTATCATAAAAATATATATTACCATGAACGTTTTGATTCTTTTTACATTTCATGTATTTAGTAGTTTCAGCTCCGAGTCTAAGTAAACAGTAACATATATGAATATTTTTTCACAATTATTTATAAAAAGTATCCCATTATATATTCTATGTATTTTTTTTGAATACTTAATAAAATTATTTTAAATTATCTAAAAGGAAAACTTTTCCGTGGATAATCGTCCTCTATCTACTCAAACATTTACGTAGCCCGCCGCCACGCAATACCTCATCGCTCGTTTAGCGAATTGCTCAATCAGCGGATGACAATTTTTTGTAATATCAATTATTATGAAACAGTATCGTCATGTCTGTAGTAATACAACGACATTGAGATAGTGTTATCGATATTGTTTTTCGAGTCTTCCAGTCACACGACATATAGAATGACATACGATTTCTTATCTGTTTGAGCGTGAGTCTCAACTACTGTATATATATGTATTATTACAATCGGTACTGGCATAATTATAAAAAGAATAGCAAGGTGGTACACATTAAGAGCACAGCAAAAGTGTGTGAATATCGATTGGTAATAGGAAATAAACAAATATCAGTGCTTTTGTGTTGAGCGAACTGTGATTTGATTATTAATTGTTTCTTAAAATATTACATAACTCAATATGTTCTCTAACAAAGTTGTATTAATTACTGGCGCTAGTTCCGGTATCGGTGCTGACACTGCCGAAGAATTTGCAAAACATGAAGCAAAATTAGTTTTAACGGGACGAAATGAAGAAAATTTGTTAAAGGTAGCAGAAAGATGCACGGAAGTTTCTCCTAAGTCCTTGAGACCACTGTGTATAATTGCAGATATGAACAAAGAGACTGATATAGAAAACATTATTAAGAAAACTATTGATCATTATAAAAAATTAGACATCCTGATCAATAATGCAGGAATATTCGAATCAGGCTCAATTGAGAATACGTCATTGGCTCAATACGATAAAATTATGAATACAAACGTACGCGGATTATATTATTTGACCATGTTGGCCGTACCTTTTCTTTTGGAAACAAAAGGTAATATTGTAAATTTATCTAGCATTGCGGGCCTTAGATCCTTTCCGAATATTTTAGCATATTGTATATCAAAAGCATCACTTGATCAGTTTACTAGATGCGTAGCTCTTGAACTGGCCCCTAAAGGTGTTCGGGTGAACGCCGTCAATCCTGGTTTGATTAAAACCAATATCCACTTTAGAAGCGGAATGAATGAACAGGAATACGAAGTCTTCGTAGAAAAGGCCAAACAGGTGCATCCTATCGGAAGGGTCGGAGAGGCTCGCGAAGTGACCTCTGCGATCATATTTTTAGCTAGCGATGGAGCAAGTAATATAACGGGCGCAACTTTGCCAGTAGATGGAGGACGACATGCGTCGTGTCCTCGATAAAAATGTTACGGTTAAAAAAGTTGATTTTGTGTTTCATGTTTTAAAATTATCATGAATGTTAAAAAACAAAGTTATACTTTTTGAAATAAATGAATTGATCAGTGTTTTTTTTTTTAATTCTGAAATTAATATTTTAATGCAAGACGACACCTAGTTTATTTAATTCTGTTTCTTTAATCGTACCCAATCATAAAAATGTATCTATATATAATTTTGAATAAAACAAGTATATTATTAATTTCATTTAATTGAAAATATTACTTACTTAAAGTAATTTAAGTAGTTTTCGTACATTTTAGGGTTCTGTACCCAAAGGGTGCCAACGGGACTCTATTACTGAGACTGTGCTGTCTGTCCGTCCGTCTGTCACAGGGCTCTATCTCTTGAACCATAATAAATAGGAACTTGAAATTTTACCGATCATGTTATTACTTTGGCCGCTATAACAACAAAGACTATTAATAAAATAAAGTTAAAGAGTGTCGTCATACAAGAAACGTGTTTTTTTGTAGAACTATTTTTAAAACATTGTACGGAACCATTCATTTACGAGTCCAACTCGTACTTTATCGGATTTTTCAAATAGATAAGTTTCGCAAATGTAAGCATAGCTAAAATAAATTACGAAAGTCTTCTAAAAGTTTGGTACTTTTTCTGATATTATTATACTTGTTTTTATATACTAGGCAGAATATTTAATAAAAAAAGAAAACACACAAATTCTAAATAAACATGTAAATCACCACGAGATAGACTTTTTTTTGCGTAATAGAGTTGATAACACAATAACTCAAAATGTTTGTCTGTTAAATAGTGTGAAAATGTGGAGGAGGTAAACATATATAATTTTAAATCTTTCACGTTTTTGAAAGGAAGATGGTTTTATAATATACCTATTTAAGTACTCTAAATCACAAGTATGTTCATCTTTATCAAAACACCTTCTATTGTTGTCACGTAGTAGACTGTTGTGTCGCGGACGACAGCTGTGTCAACATAAGTCATTGTCACCTAGTACGTATGTTGGAAAAATATTCCCGAGGAAAAATACCATGTCACCATCATGCCACGTGATGCACGTAAGCAATAGTAAGCCTGAATCAAGTTTACATCTCGATGTTTTTGACCGTGATACATTTTTTTATATATTCTACTTAGATCAAGCAAAGACTTTTACCCTACAGCTTCCCATTTGGTAGATAAACAAAATCATATATTATTCTTTTTTTTTTTTAATAAATTAATAGTAAAGAGTGATAATCTTTTATTACGTTCTTAATTAGTTTGTAAGAGAAAAGTCAAGTACAGTAATTATATTATTTTCGTTTAAACATTTCAACTTGAAAAATTATCTATATAACTAATTAGAAAGGAAAGTCTTAATGTTGTTTTGTAGTTTACAAAAATTACTCAAATTTGCAAAAGTAGATGCTTAATAATTTGTAAATAATTTTGTAGGCATTTTCAGTAAGGTTATTTTGATGTCAAAGATAAACCTCGTTCTGGTTGACCTATTACGGATAAAGACGATGCCATTTTGGAAAAAAGTGAAGCAAAATCGGTGAATGAAGAGCTGGGGATTAACCATAAAACAGTTTTGACCCATATGAAAAAACCTAAATGTACAAAAAAGCTCGATACTTGGGTCCCACACAAGCTTACTTATAGAAATCTAATGAATCATGTATTCATTTGCAACTATTGAAGTGTGATGAAACCGAACCATTTTTGAAAAGATTGATCACTGGTGATGAAAAATGGATTACCTATGACAAGAACGTGCGAAAAGATCATGGTCAAAATGCAAGCAAGCTTCACAGACTATAACGACACTCGGATCAACTTGTAATATGTTGATCCTATATGTGTTGTGGGTTTGGCAGATCATTATTCATTACGAGTTTTTACCCCCGGGAAAAAGTATCAATTCGGGTCTCTACTCTCAACAGCTGTTGAGACTCAAGCAAGAAGTAAAGAAAAAAGGCCGGAATAATTTCAACAGAAAGGATGAGTTTTTTCACGATGATAACGGCAGAGACCACATATCTTTAGCCACTTAGCAAATGTTGAGAGTTTGGTTGGGAAGTGTTATTGCATTTACCAAATAGCCCTGATATATATAGTATAATTAAATGTAAATAGCATATGATGAAAAATTATCTTGAATTTGTATATAAAATTCGAGAAAAATATTACCTGACCTTATATTTATAGTCAACAGTACTATTAACCAACAAATTTTGACGTGACAGTAAAATTAGAGTGTGAGGTTAACGGAGTACACACTTTGTTTGGATTAAAGGTTCTTTTTTCCTTTATATGAATAGCAAATTTTAATTTTGTCACATCGACATTGGTGCAATTAGCAATTCAATATTGCGTTTAAATTAATGGAAATGTTAATGAAAATGTACAAATTTGTTTCTAATAGTCTGTAATTCTTAAAAAAAATTATAATAAGTATACTCTTTTTACCAATGTCCAATGATACTGGTGATCGGTTCAAAAACAACTACTATTTTTTATGAGAGTAATTTAAATTTTGCTCTATGGTTTATGAAGATTTATACATTAATTTACTCTATGAAACATAAAAATTGGTTGTGAATTTTATTGAAGCAAGTGAGATCGAAGATATATAATGTACTTTGTGATCGAAGTGAAGAAATTAAATCAAAATTTGTAGATAAATTGATTTCATTGTGCTGATATAGAATCTAGACTAACTCGTAGTATAATCTGGGTGTTAAATAATACACAATGTTTTCAGAAAAGGTAGTGCTTATTACGGGTGCAAGTTCCGGTATTGGCACCGAAACTGCTCTTGAATTTTCTAAACTAGATGCAAATTTAGTTTTAACTGGACGCAATGAAGAGAATTTAAAAAGAGTTGCTAAACAGTGTGTAGAGGTTTCGCCGAAATCTACCCAACCTTTAATTCTAGTCGCAGACATGAATAAAGAAGATGATGTAGAGAAGATCATTAAGAATACAATAGACCACTTCAAAAAACTTGATATTTTGATAAACAATGCAGGAATTCTGGAATCTGGTTCTATAGAAATTACATCACTAAATCAGTATGATAATGTTATGAATACAAATGTTAGAGGTCCGTATCATTTAACTATGTTGGCAACTCCACATCTTATAAAAACAAAAGGTAATATTGTAAATGTGTCTAGTGTGGCAGGACTAAGATCTTTTCCAAATGTGTTGGCTTATTGTATGTCAAAAGCAGCTCTAGATCAGTTTACTAGATGTGTTGCTTTGGAACTAGCTTCAAAAGGAGTTCGTGTAAATGCTGTAAATCCTGGTGTAATTAAAACTAACATCCATTCTCGAAGTGGGATGACTGCTGAAGAATATGAGGCATTTTTAGAAAAGTGTAAGGAAACTCATGCTTTACAGAGATATGGAGAACCTAGGGAAGTCGCTTCTTCGATCATATTTTTAGCCAGTGATGGAGCAAGCAATATAACAGGTGCCACTTTGCCTGTTGATGGAGGACGCCATGCTATGTGTCCTCGATGAAAAAAATCACATTGACAATTAGATCTATCTCATTAATTAAGTGTCCTTGATTCTTTTCACAATTAATATCACATAATAATTTGGAGCCAATATAATTGTCTCTATATTGTCTTTATTGTAAATTTTCAATATACATAATGTTTAATGATAAAATAATCCTCAGAACTGACTAACAGAAATTTAAGAATCGCTGTATATATATTGGTGCTATCTTACATGTTAGATGTAATAGTACACGAGATTCCAATAAAAATATATCCAATAGATATTTTTTTTGCTTTTGTAGTATATTTTATTGCAATTTTACAATTGACAAGGCTCTTTAAATATAAAAGTAATGTTTTATTGTCAATGATCCTTAATATGCGGATTTACAAAAGTATAATTTTTTTTTAACATTGCTTTTGAATGGCCATATCTATTTTGAGTAAAGAAACTAATTGGAACATATAGCTTGAATTTAATGCACATAGTCATAAAGTTTTAAATTTATTTTATTGTTGTAAGCATATCTGGGAAAACCATCTGCAATTAATTTAAATACTTATTAGACCATAACAATTAATATTGTAAAAACTATAGGATCATTTTGGTTTTTCTGCTACAGCCTTGTTCTTGGTTTTCATGAATAGCTGTTTGAAACAAAAACACTGATGATTTATAAACAGTTTTTACATGTGGTATTTATTCGATACAAAACATGATACACAAAAAAAAGGAGTGTCCTTGAATATGATATTTAATGATGAATACATAGGGCGTACTAAATGTTTTGCAGTTGTGCTTCTGACGTCTTGTTCCAATACTTTTGATAGCAATGACCCTATCTTTTGAAAAATGGTTCGAGGGAATGAAAAAAGTTTAAAAAATGAAAAAAATACTTTGTATTGCATTACTTATAAACTGTTTTATTTTTAAGTTGACAATATATTCAATGTACAATGTGTAAATAAGGAATTTAAATATATTTATGCATCAAATATTATCCTGAGGATATATTAATAATCATTGTATTACATTGTACATGTATTACATTGTATTACATTGAAGAAAGATTCTTATATAAATGTTTCTTTTCTTTTTTTTTTTAATAATTGTTCATGCATATAGTAACCATATAACATGAGAGTTTTATCTAATTTTTGTGAATTTTATTTTATTATTAATTATTGTTGCATAGAAATATCCTGTTTAATGTGTTTAACAAAAGGAAAAGGCTAAAATGAGTAAAGCCATATCAAGATATTAGAAAATGTTTATTCTTTTATTTAGAAAATTAAAGTATGTTATGAAATGCAAATCTTTTTATTAATTTAATTTAGCACTTGATGTTTTTTTATCATTACATTAATATGTTATGAGCAGCGCTGGCCCTAGCTTTAATCAGGGTGGAGTGAGATTGTTCTTCCCTCGAGCCCTCGAGTCAGTGCTCTAATTTTCCGAAAATTCTAATTTGGCTTCATGATAAGAAAATAATAATTGCAAATTTTTCAAAGTAAGTTTTATTACAAACACCAACACATATTAAGAGTAAATTAAATTAAGTAACTTTAAGTATCGTAACACTGTTCTATGTCTATCCGAAAGCAATATCTAAATTTATTTTTGCTGAAAATTGACTTTTGCATTTGATTTTTTAGCACACCATGTTATATGGAGCCTAAAGCAATCGTTCCATTCGCTCTATTCCTTGGCTGGCACTGGTTATGAGCTTATATATTGTTAGGCATACACATCTACATAATAAAAAGTTTAAAGATTTTTCTTCTACCATAAAATCTAGAATTTTTTCGTACAATTCCTTCCATTTTCTTTTTTTTTTGTTGATATTTATTTTTAAATGTCAGCATTTTTTAATTGAAAATATTAATACAAAAATGTAGATTTTTAATATAAATATCTATTTCTACATTACATAAATATATTTAGTTGGTTGTCAGAACTGAGATTTCTATTAACACATACTCCGATAATAACCACTTTTTTTGCTAAAATATTTGCAGTTTTCAGCAATTCTTGAGTGACACATTTAGATACCTCTTCCAAGATATCATCAATAATACTTTTGGTCTCTTCTCTCTGGAAAAAATACAAGAGGGCAAAATTTTATTACTTTGTATTAAATGTTCAATAATGTAATCGCTTTAATTTAAAATATAAATATTAACAATAAGACTACCTATGATTAATTAGGGTAGGTGAGTAATTTTCTCTTTATTTAAGAAAAGTGTAGTGAAATAGTTTTATACATGTCTATAAAAATAACTAAATAATGAATGTTTTAAACTGTAATTAAAATAGAGAAAGCTTTAGTAATTTGTGATGTTAGGGTTTGACAGTGCCACATAAAATGTTTGTTGAAGATAATTTTGTAACGTGAAGGTAGCAAATAATTTTGATGACTTGCAGTTTGTTGTATTTTAACTGATTTTAGTTTTGATTTCACATAATCATTAGCCAACTTTATTCTTGAAGCACAAGGAAAGGCTCAAATATATCTCCAAAATACTGATCCTAAACTATTATTTTAATGATGTACCATAAACTTTTTAAATTGTATATTATAGAAATTTTATTGATTTTTTTTATAAAAGTGACACTTCAAACAAAATATTAGAAATATTTAACTAAGGGGAAATAATATGAAGTCAAATTTGTTTCAGTTTAACACTCGATATAATAAATTCTACTAACATTCTTTATATGGTCATCCTCAGCTATAGTACCCTCTTTTTCAATTTCATCCTTCACTCTGGCAAGACACTCCTCCACATCTGGTGCATTTTTACAGTTCTCGAGTGACTCTCTCAACTTCTCCATATAATCGTTAGTATTTTCAGCTCTCTGTAAAGCAGCAGACTCCACTCTGGTGACATCCCCTAAAGCTCGATCAATACACTGGTGAACACCGAGTAAGCTATTTGCAAAGATTTCTTGAATCTGTTCCTTTTGCTCCTAAAATCAGGGATTGAACTTTTTACATGAACACATGTAGCTCTATGGCTATTTGTAAATGATGTAATAATAATAATGTATTTTTTGTGTCATATACAATAGCATAGGACGATGCTACTTTGTTGTAACGCTTTTATATTATCATATTTGCAGGGAACCACTCTACAATAATTTAACTACTATGTAAGTATGGCGGATTAGGGGACGTTACGCTTTTTGTTACGTCGAATCTACGCTCGTGCCGCCAAAGACCGCGAACATCGTGACATAGGTGTGGATTAGTTATCAAACATTTTGCTCACGCGTTTCGTGGCGTTCTCCGATCCGTGTCGGTTTTTGGTTCCGTGACAAAGGATTGGCGCTCCGGGAACCAAACGCAAACCCCTTCGTGAAGTCGGGTTCACGCATAATAAATATGCTTAAAATGCCATAAATTAATTGTCACTTTATTGTGAATAATACAAAATCTGGGAAAGTTATACGTTAAAAGACAATTTTTTATATTATTTTTCCGTTTTTCTAAACAACGGTATATTATGTTTTATGTTATAGTAATTATTAAACCATCTGGGAATCTATCTTAATAGAATAAACTATCCAGTTTAAACTATCCAAATAAGCCGTTTCCGAGAAATCGATGAACATACCTACATATAAAAAAAATACCGTCGAATTGAGAACCTCCTCCTTTTTTTGAAGTCGGTTAAAAACAGCCAATTGCATGTGGGACTACGCGCACTAGGGTTCCGTAGTTTCCCGTTACTGTATGTGGACTTAAAAAGGGGATTTTTGTTGATATCTTGAACATAGTAATCGAGTGCACTGTTTAACGACTAATAACGAACTTAATAGGAAAACTTGCACTGCTAGGTACGCTTTACAAGTTGACAAATGTTGTTACACTTACAAGTAACGACAGAAATTATACAGATAGACAATTTCATTCGATAAAATGAAGATAACTTATATGATGTTGTTGGTCGTTTAAAACAGGCGGTAAATGTAAGTTTATGAACCACGCAAAATTATGAAAATATGAAATCACAACGTCCAATTAGCTTTTAAACTTTATTATGACTAAATTTCGAACTGCTGAATTTGATTTATATTAATTGATGTTAATCCTAGAAGAAAACTTGGAATTGTTCGCTAGTTGCAACCTAAATTTCGGGGATGTTAGAAAATTTGAACTTTTTGACAGCTGTATCATCATACTAATATTATAAATCTGAATGTAAGTTTGTTTGTTACGCTTTCACGCCAAAACTACTCCACCGGTTATCATGAAACTGTACATATACTCTTGAAGGTATTAGAAGTAACATAGGATACTTTTTATTAAAAAAAATAAAATTATCATATACTTTCGTACTTATCCATCCTTACAAACTATAGCGTTTATAATACCTATAATACATATTAGTAAGATCATCATAAAAAATACTTAGTTCCAATTTACATACATCACACTATATAATTGTTCGAACATTTATAACTGGAGAATAGCTGGACCGATTTTCATTTTTAATTTGTTGGATTTGTCTCCGTCCCAAATAGCAAAATAATATAAAAACATTGAAAAATAGACAAAAAATACGTTTTCTATCATCATTATCACAATTTTCCATCACCACGCGGGTGAAACCGCGGGGCGCAGCGAGTAGGTATATATTTCGTTATTCATACTGCGACTGCAACCTACATAGAGTAACTGGAAGTATGATACACATTTATACTTACTTCGTAGCATAAAGCTACAACTTCACGTATCTCTTCAGATTTTTCGGCCCATTTCTGCAAAGTTTCTTGAAGTTCTTGTCTTAGTTGAACCAAACGTTCCTCAGCTTTCTGGAGTAAATCCTTGGTTTTCTCTTGGACCGCTCTGGCGCATTCTTTAATAAACTCGATTGTAGTATTGACACATTTTTTGATAAAATCCCAAAATGTTGTCATTACATCCTTAATAGATTGCCATAGGTCCCAAATCCCGAATCGGGCTTCATATTCTAACAAGAGGGATGCGAAATTTTCGTCGGGAAAATAGTTTAGTGATACCCTTTCCGTGTTTGGTTTTTGACTTGTGACATCCTAAAAATACAATTTACATTTATAGATTTTAAGAAAGATAGTATTGCTATATTTTGCTGGAACAATTTACAGTATTTCATTATTGCATAAAAAGCAATCACGTGTTTCACATGAAACAATTCAGAAATAGTCAGGGACGCAAATTGGATATACGCGCCAGTAATTTGCACTAAAGTCTTAGAATTAGAAATATGGAATTTTCTGTCAAAAGAAAAAATAATATATGTAATGTAGATTGATCATTCTAAGGTCTAGATTTAATAGATTACTTAATATATATGGGTATGTATATATATTTTGTTTTTTTTTTAACCACTTAAGCAATAATATTATTTCACTACGATGAGGTAAAAGAAAATAGTGCATTTAAAATAAAATTTTTATAAATTTGTTCATACATAAAAAGTAAAACAAATATTTATAACAAGTATGAATTTCATTATTCTATTCTTAATTATTACGGAAACAATTACTAGTCAAGGGCAGAAATTAGGAAAATAATGGCAGTTTGTTAAAAGATAATTAATAGTGATTTTCTAGTATACACTAACCTGACAAGCAGCAAAAACAAGAATAGTGAGACTGACCGCTGCGAAATTCATAGTAACTTATCCAAATCGGAATATCACTAAACTGATAGGGCTTTTATACTAATATATATCAGTTCATGAGTGTTTAATTTGTTTTATAATACCTACTTGACATAATTATAGCTAGCTAATGAAATAATAAAGTAAGTACAAATGACTGAACAACTTCTGTAGAAACTGTAATAAGTTTATTGAACCGACGATAGTTAATGCTTCTCCATATCAGAAAATTAAACACCCTTTTCTATTATGTTTTATTAGATAAATAAATGAATATTATGTATATTGTTCCATTATTTTAATATAAACTAGATTATATTTACAAATTACCGTTACTGTGTTATTAAATTTGAAAAACCCACTAGAAGTACTAAAATCTAATTTACAACTATGAAACAAGAATAACTTTTCTGACTTTTATCATTTTTTGTAATTGATATTATACGTAAATTGGAAAGTAAATATAATCTTATTATAGTAAAGGCTGAACAAATTAAGACAAATCATTTCTTTTTCTTTTCGCCTATCAGATTGTTCATAGCTGAAGAGATGGAACATCGGCTGACGTCGACGACCAATTGGCTGGTCTTCAGTCCGGCTTCAATGAGGCGTGCGCCGGCGCAAACTTCTAGGGAAGCCGGCAGAGTCGCCAGTGCAAAGTTTATGCGTGCGATCTGGGAAAGTAACAAATTATATAAAGTATAAATGTGCTTAAGTAAAAACAGACAAATAGATGAGATCATGTACATTGCTTATGGTAAGCGAATTACGCAGCACTGCGAACAGTTGTTTTGCTTTTATTTTTCATAATCATCTGTGTTATTATTAGTGAAGTAATTCTCCCAATAAAAATTATTCCTTTTATATAATCATCCTTTAAATTTTTCTGAAGGTAGTTTGATTTACATAATAATAGAATACATTTTGTTTTCAGCCGGCGTCTATTACATATTTTATTCATCTGCTTTTTACAAAAAAATATTACGCTCTGCGGATCTGAACATTTAAAAACTGCAGAATTATACAATTAGTGTATTTATAAATACCTAGTAGAAATCAGGTTATAAAGGTTAGATGTCGAGGCAACATTGCATTAAAAGCAATTTTAATCTTCTACCTCGGTTTTAACTGATAGAACTAAAAAACGCGCGTCATAAAGCTGAAACTTTTAAAACTCAGAAATGTAATTATTGATAAAAAAAAATAGTTTAATGTGATCAGACAAGAATATGACACAAACGTAAAAAAGTGAATATTCATAAAACACAATGATAAATACACAACGCGTGGTACCATAAAACAGCTGGTGATGACAGGACCCATTGCGTCTGAGGCATGTAATTACTACGGGCCAAGGGGAGTTAGTTTCAAATTCATCTGTTTAGATAGATTAGAAGATGGAAAACTCGTTATTTTCTATGTTAGAACTAGAACGGGTCCTTATGTTTGTTACACAAAATTAAGAAGGACCTGTTTAAGAGGTTTTATAAAACCAACCTTTGATAGGAAACATTTGATGGTGAAACTTTATTTTGAAACCAAACATGTTTGAAATTATCGTCATAAAATTCCGTATTTCAAAGCTTTAATAAATTAATATTTAATGGAAAGCAAAGATATAAAAGCACCAAAATATTCGAAGTTAGCAATGAGAAAGTTTCACACAGATACTATTTTAGAATTTTTAAAAAATTGAACCTAGAAAGCTTAATAGGAGGTAAGTTTATTTTACGAGCAGTTTCTTTTATAACAGGTTTGAAATATGCATTAAAAATACTATTCTTGCTATTCTGAAAAACAAACTAAACTGAACGGGAGAAGAGTATGAAGATAGAACACGGTATTTGTTTAAAACGTATCAACATGATTTTCATTATACTAAATGCATCCAATAAAGGGATAAAAAGAAGTTCCTAAGTTTGTACCGTGAAAAATATTGATTGTTAACTTTATACTTCTGAAAAGGACGAAGAAACTATTTCAGGGAAATCATCTTTCAACGAGTGTGAAGAGATAAGTGTTACATTTAAAGTTTTTAGGCCTAAACACTGACCGTTTCTCGAAAAAATTAAGAAAAATATTTTTGATATGTGGTGGATACCATTTGCATTGAATTTTTCCTTCCACCACAGTTAGCATAAGGCTGAGTTGGCAAGGAAGATACATTCTAAATTATTGCTGTATTTCGGATGCACCATAAATCTATTCTACTTTAGACAATTACGTCCATGCTAATGATGTGAATTCGAAATTGTATATGTTTTGCAAATACCAAACTCATTTCTATATATTTTTTTGCAATTGGTTATGTTTCTGTCTGGAAATTAAATTCTATGTCTCTACATAGAACTAGTGTTTATTATCTCGAGGGATTTTAACGCTTTTAAACGTTAACACGATTTGGATATACTTGAAAGAGATGTAACTTGAAGTACAAAAAACCGGCCAAGAGCATGTCGGACACTCACTGTAGGGTTGTTAAGCTGTTACTACAAAGAAATGCATAAACAGATAAAAAAACTACGTTGTTACACTTTTTCCATATTTCCCGCACATAATAAATATAAGCGTTTTAGTCACCTATAAATAGAGAAAAGAGTAGGTATGTCTGTTTTAATTACTCTTAAAATACATAGTTTAAACTAAAAAAGCACCAGCAAAATGACACTTACGTCATTTTGTTGAGAAACGCAGTTTTTCAGCAATTACTTAAAAAACGGTATAATCGATCATGTTCAAAATAATTTTCGTTGAAAACATAAGCGTTGTCTTTGTAAATTTTGTCTTTTGTCTATTTTTTTTGGACTTATGGTATAAAAAATAAGGGGGGGGACATAATTTATACGACTTTCGGAGCGATTGTTTCCGAAAACATATACTTAATTAAAAAAAATACCTAGAAATCTTATAATGTTTTTAAAAGAACTGTTTAAATATGTGCAATACGTTGATGTCTGCTGAAAAAAACTTTTCAGCTTCTGCTACATGTATGGAATATCTCCTCCAGAAATATTTGTTTTTGTTATAAAATTACTAAACTAAGTAGCAATTTATACAAGACACCTACATTATAAATTTCATCAATATACATCTTGTAGTTTTTGAGTAAAATGCCTGTGACATACGGACGGACGGACGGACATGACGAAATATTAAGGGTTCCGTTTTTTCCATTTTCGTTCGGAATCCTAAAAAGCACATGGGTTATGTGACATGATTACAGCCTTGTATTTTTGTGGACAAATGTATAACCAAATGAAAATTACGAAGGATCACTCCAAAAATATTGTTAGCAATCACATGTTATTATGTTTATAATGTTATCCAAAGGCCTCCTCTAAGGCTTTCCATTCGTTTCTCTGTTTTGCTGTACGTAACCACAATGGGCCCGCTACCTTCTTCAAATCGTATCGTCCTCCCATCGTTTCGTTTGTCTTCCCTTGCTTCTATTATTTCCCCCCGGGATACCATTCGGTGATTAATTTGGTCCACGTTAGTATAATTATGTTTTATCAAGAAACCAACTCCATATTGCCCTGGTGTTTCTCCTTTATAATATAATATATAGTTTCCGTAGTCTTCTATTCCTTCTCCTTGTCTTCTTATTTCGCTTATTCCTATGATATCCCATTTAATTTCGTTGATTTCTGTTTCTAGTTCTATGAGTTTTTCTGGAGTTCTCAGTGATCGTGTATTGATTGATGCTATGTGTATATCGCATTTGGTTTTGTCATTAATTTGGTTATTTGCACTTAGAGGCGAATGGAAAGCCTTAGAGGAGGCCTTTGTCGAAAGACAAGCTGTGAAGAGGGGAGAAAAAACCGAATGCCGAGAATAGGAGTTAGTTTAAAATAATTATTCTCTTACCTCATTATGTTTAACTTTAGATTTAATAATACTGTTATACGAATAAGTGTAATATCAGCAATAAAGGCTTATTTATTATTTATTGTTATTGTAATGTTATTCATTCTTAATGAAATCGAACTTGGGACTGAGCTGTAAACTAAATCAGAATTGAGATCGGGATAAGGATCTGAGATCTCAATCGAAAACATGGTTGGAATTGAAGTAAGGATCTCAGAATCAAGAATATGGTTAGAATTGAAGCCAAGTACAGTGTGAGAAAATAATTTAATTGAAATCGTGAACGGACGAGGATCAAGATTAAAGTTGGGAATCGTATCGAGAGTAGAACTAAGAGCACAGTTTACGATGGAACCAGCATAGAAGAGATATATTTTCTATGTAACTGTGATATTACACTAGCGATTTGTGAGCGTGTTTCGAGCGGGGCAATTAGTAAACGTGCTTAGTAAAAGTACGGCAGTCCGTAACAACGGATAAAATTTAGGAAATATTATTGGGTAATTGAAAATTACTGTTACGACCACGTAGAAAATAAACTGAGTTCACGTGAAAATTGGACAGTTATAAATTAACCTTGAAATCATTTTTTATTACATTAGTACTGCGCTATCTAACCATGACATCTTGATAAACAATCGTATAAGAGTTGTTGGATTACACGTATTGGTGTCATTGCAAATAAAGCAACGATAAGTAATCAGAATGATAATAAAAATTGTGTATCATTTGAAAGAATTAATATTATTCAGCCGTTCTGTTATCCGACACCGTAATATGGTGACAAGGGAATAAACGAGATATATGTACCTACGTGATTTGATAGAGCGTTTATTTGTTAAATGTCAAATTATTTTAGATATTCGGAGTAGATTGTATAATCAGATAATTCAATCATATATTTGTATTCGTATGAACCGGTTTTGTATTAAATATCCCTGTATTTTCGCGGCTTTGCCTAAGTGGACATAAATGGAAACTTTTACCTCCGTTCTGATACCCAGTCTTGAGACCTTTCCCACTTTAAATCCTGATCACGACCATGATTCTGTTTCTCATTTCCATCTCAGGTCCGGTTTAGGTTCAATGTTGCTTATAATGTGATTCGCATTTTGGTTGAATACAGTATACATAATATATTTGGTTTATATACAGTAGAGAACTATATATATATATATATATATATATATGGTAATTTATTTGTTCCCCAAAAGTGAGACAATTAAGACTGAGAATCCTCAGCCCGGATTCTGATTTTATTCCAATTTTATCCCGGTTCCGTTACAGACTCCTATTTTGATTCTAATTTCAGCTACGGAAGATTTCTAGTTTCGACTATGCAATATATAAATTATGTGCTAACGAAAGTGCAGTTTGTTTAATGTATGATTAAGTATTTGTAATACGAAATATGCAATTGAAAAATTATTTATATTTAAAAAAGTATCAAAATAGATTTTTAAAAGAGGAAATCCTAAATATTTCATATTAGTTATGGAATAAAATTTTCAATTTTATACAGTCGCACAAGTTTGTGTTTGTTATTAAGTTTTGTATGTATTGATTGTAAATAGAATATTTGAATTGCATGAAAATAATTTATTGTTAATTTCTATTTCTTTTTTTTATTTACTTATACCTTTTAACTGTCATTTAATTTGTAGTCCAATGTGTTTATAAAATCTAAATATTTTAACCTGGACTATTTTTTATACTTTATGAGAATATGTATAGCTATAGTCTATAGAATATATACTTTTTCTCTTAAAATTATCGATCGCTTAGAATATTATTTAAGTTGGTTAAGTTTTAAGTAAAAAAAAGTATAAGAATATTTTTAATCAGTAACGAACCATTCAACTGACAAACACTTTTCTTTTAAATACTTTTGCATTTCGCACAATGAAATAATTATTTCGAGCAAAGACCACGTGACTTACCTGTTATCAGATATTTTCAACTTAATAGACTTATCATTTAATGAGAATGGAATTTAATGTTAGAGCTTTGGACATGAGAGAGTTTGAGTGAAAATATTTTATTTTTTTGAATTCCTATGACATTACGATATCCATTTCAATATGTGCTATCCAGAGATAGTAACTTGATGCATATCTACTTTTGATAGTAGTTTGAGTTCAACATTGACAGACTGCAAATCAATCGGTATGTGCAGATTTTATACGTTACAGATGTAACTTACATCTATCAGAAAAGTGTGGGTTTTCTCATAATGTTTTTTTTAACCTTAGAGAATATTATTGGATAATAAGCAAATATAATTACGTTTAGAAAGACGTCGGTACATGCTCAAATTCCAACTCACGACCATCCGCTAGAGTCGAGTACATTATTATTAAAGAGATATTGGGTTCGCTTTTAGTTTTTGATACTTTCTAATATGCCACATGTCACATTTTATATTATCTTGTAAATTTTCAGATTAAGGATCCAAATTCGAAGGCGTATTATTATATGGAGATTATTTTCTTTTCGGGTGATCTTAATTACAAGCCCATTGTGACATTCAAACTTACCAATAGCCCGCTTTGGCCAACGAACACCGCGGCTTGCACTTCCGTTCTCACCAAAACCGTTCCAAGACAGCTGCCGGTCGTGAGCGCATTGCCGGCGCTCTCGTGTGTGCAACGGTGCATTTCCTGCAACGCAGTTTCGGCGGCGGCCATCGCGGCTGTGGTTCTTTCGTTTAGCTCCGTTACCAAAATTGACATCTCTTCTATTCTCCTGTCGACGCACACCGTTGTTTTGTTCACGGTTTCGGTGAACAAAGCTTCTGCTTTCGTCTCATAAGACTAAAACAAATTAAATAATTAACTAATACATATATAATGCATTCAGCATCTCTATTCATTGGGTTTTTATATTAAATTCAGAAAAGTTCCATTAACTCGTCAACAATAGTTAAAATTCTATTATTGAATCGACTTATGTCTATTTCATTAAACCTTGTGTCATCTGACATCTCATTCAAGTATGTCGTTTAACATCTCGTGCATTGTTATTTAAAGTCGTTTAATTAAAAGGTTTACAGCTACTGACATCACTAAAGCGTTTTGTTTCTTGTGATGGCTTTTACATGTTTACATATTTGGAGATACACATGATTTAATACCTAGCATGTGACAACCTAGTTCGTAAACACATTTGTCTTTTTAAACATAATTTAAAATAATTGCAACAGGGGATAATAAATCTAACATATAAGTTTTGCATTTGTAGCCTTTTATCAGAAATCGTGTACTTATATTAAATTTTAAATATTTTCGACATTGTAAATAAGGAAAAAACTTCGAAATTTTGTTGAGAAAATAAAAGCAAATAAATAATTAGGTAAAAAAATATTTTTACTTTAATATTTAAAAAAATAACGTTACGCTATAGGTACACGTAATGTTATTTCTTTGCGTTTAATAAAAAAGTAATATTTTTAAAACAATAAGTCGATCTAAATACTACAAATTAAATTAGAGTCACTTAATGTTAAATAAAAATGTTGTCTAATAACTGGTAAAAGGTAAAACCAAATACATCATGCAATAATATACAAACAATAGGTTCTTTATAGAGCGAATATTACTCTGCTGTAGTTATATATTCTATTTTTGTGGTTGGTTGACAAAAAAAAAAGTGTAATAGCAGTATCAGAAGAATTACCGCAACACACTCGTTGATCGCTTCAGATGTGTCGTGTAATCTGCTGTTCAAGTCGTGTATGGCTGTTTCCACCCTTGCACTGAGTTGGTTAACGTTGTAAACAAGTTCTTCCTTGAATAGCTCCACTTGGTCTTGCATACCTGACGTGAAATTGCCAACCACGACTGCCGCTTGGCCCGCTGCTGACCGCAAGCCTGCTACTAGTTCTTCTATCAGACGTCTGTAAATATCGCAAGTATTATGACGTTTAACTCCCAAATGGTTATAATTTTGAATTTATTATCGTACGTAGCATTGGGGACGTTGTCGACATCGTCAATTGCTTATCACATTTTTCTGGAGTAATAAATAAATAAATACACAAAATTGTTAGTTCAATATTAGATTGAAAATTAGCAAATATTAAAAGTTATGATAAGATTAGCAATATTATAAAATTAACTGCTTTCACGGTGGAGATCCATTAAAGGATAGTAACAAATGTATGTAAGTGGTTTACTGTTTTATCATTTAAGCCCAGTGTAACTTATAATTTATGTTAGCTTTGTTTTTTCCATACACAGAAATATCTTGTGTTAATCAAGAAACTAAAGAAATTATTCTATTATCTTTGTATTAATTGGATTAATATTTCAAACAAACAAATGAGTAAGGATTCAATTCATAAAAAAATTAATGAGCAGTACTTTGTGTTGCCATAGTAATCTGTTTGCGATTCTTGGCGTGGCAGGATTCCATTGCTGTTCTCGAAATTTAGCGGAAAAAAAAACGCTGTGGTGCCGTACACCTGCAACGATGTATGGTTTTGGTGAATGCCGTAAAACAATTCAACAATATAAATATGTATATTTTTAATATTGTGCTATCTAATAAGAGAAGAATTTCTTGATTTACGTAATGAAAATAGAGCCTGTTTTGAATATTCGTGTATAATAATGAAAATAGGTTGTCTTTGTTCGCCAATCACGTAAAAACCACTAAACGTATAGACATGGGACTGGGATCATTCGATGCGGAATGATTTGTAGATGGTTCTAGGCTACTCGTTTTTCGAATTCCGTAAATCCTTCGCCATTTTATTTATAATAAAAATTACCCAGCGAAGCGGGCGGGACAGCTAGTATGTATATATATATTCGAATAAAGTAATAGCGATCATTTTACAAAATGAAACAAGTTAATAACAATAATTTTGTCTGTACCTATGCCAATTTATTGTTCAAATTAACATAATGAGTTAAATAGGTTAATAAAAATTATTGAGGTATTCATATCATCGTCACTTTCTGTGTGTTTGTAAGTCTGTTTACGACTTAAAAATGTTAAGCCCATCTTGACGAAAATCGGTATACATTAAGAACATGTGATTGCATAAATAATAGTTTGTATATGATTTTAATAAAGGGTCTGTCTGTTTACTTGTCCGGGCTATTATTCTCTGGAACTATTCTTCTTCTATATTTCTCTGGAAGTAGGTTACCTCCTTAAATAAGAAACAGGATACTTGTTTATTTATTTATCTATAGTATTATTTCGAAAGAGTGTATGTACTGTATACATACATACGATATTTATATAAAACTTTGTTATAAATATCTATTAGATGACGCACCTAATCTACACTTGTTATTCTTAAATTTTTATTCTGACTGCAGACAGACAGATCAATAAAGCGTATGTTAGTTTGTTTGTTTGTCCGAGTTAACCTTCGAAAAGGTTGAATGGATTGTAATAAAATTTTGCATAGGGATAGACTAAACATAAAATAGTCTATTAAAAATTATAAAATACTGAATAAAGAAATAACTAAACAGCGCCATCTGTTTTCTTTATTGAAGGCTTTGTTAAGTTCATCAATCAGCACAATTATGCCATTTTTGAAATCAATAATAGATGACAGTTTAACATGTATAATCAGGAGTTCATTAATAGCTTAAAATTGAAAATTCCATTTTCAGAATCAAATGAAAATCGAAAAATAATAATAAAAGAAAGTACGCCAATAACATTCTTATTCATTGCAAATGCATTTAACATGATATTAGACCATTTTTACCGAAATTGTGAAAAACTACATTAGCGCCACAACTCTCCCACGTTTGTTTAATTAACTAGTGTGTTTTAGAGAACATCGCTGAGAGACGAATCATAAAATATATATTAGTTCTATCGAACAGAAGCGATAGAAGCCATCCCGTCTCGTGGGTGTGAGAACCAAGGTCGTTTGCATAGTGAACTCGTTCTATATTTGATATGCGCTTTAAGGTTGTCGTCATAGCTTAAGGGAAATTTAAACAAGCCTAAATTTCCTAATCAAATACAATGAAATAAGACGCTCATAGCATACAAAAGATACGCATTGTTACGAACTACGTTCATGAACTAAAAATAAATTAATAGTGCAATATAATTCTTTCAAAAAATATATTCGAACAGTACTTTTAATTTAAAAAGCCTCTCTCGCGCGCTCCGCCTGCGCCTTCCCCAATTCCGCCGCTACCTTTATTTTTATTTTAGATGCATTTATTCGTGGGGTGGTAATTTCGAGAGTATAATAAATCTTGTTTTTTTTTCTTATGCCAATTGTGACATGTGTACGATTTATTCGTTCTGGGCAACTTTTTGACTTATTTTCATATTTGAAAAAAAATCTATAATCGTCAGGAGGTTGGAGGCATTGGCATGGAGAAATATAATTTACACTTTTCAGTCCGTTTGAAAAACGTAGCATATTCGTATTTTTATTTAAAATATTTTCTACTTTGGATAAAATAGAAATTGATATTTGGGAACTGTCACGTTGTACTTGACGTTATTAAGGTTTAATAATTTCCTAAGTAAAATTAAATGTAGCATTTAGTTATTTTACCAAATGATAGTTACTTAGGTTTAGCTTTAAAACGAAAAAAAAAGAAAAATACATACCAATGAGAACGCAACAAATAGTTTAACAAACATCTTCATTGTCGAAAAACGCGATGTCTACTTGACTGTACGAATTCGAAGAAATTCGTTTATATAGTTTTCCGTGCGCAGGCGACTCATTAACCAAATAGAATTTTCATTTACTGTAAAGTATTTTATCTTATCATCGTAATGAAACACTGAACAAATTTGTTTTCAGTTATGCGAGTTGTAAATTAATTTTATGAAATTTTGTTCAGTGTTTTAAATCAATTCATAAATATTTTGAGATGATAGGTATTTGTTCGACTCGCGAGTTTCACATGTTATGCACACTAATGGCATATACATTAATTTTGCGGCTTTTATCGAAGAAAAAAATGATATATTTTTTATATTTTGGTGATTCAATATTATTAATATTAACCCGTCAAGGCAAGAACCCAAAAATTAATGCTTTTTACGTCTTTGAGACGTCATAATTTTATATATATATGTATTGTTGACAACTTTTTATAAAGAATTATTACAGATAAGTAAAACGATGTTGTTTTAAAGGTGAAAAAAAATATCTTGATATGACAAGAATATATTTGTACAAATCTGTATATATATATATATATATATATATATATATATATATATATATATATATATATAGAATTGTTTTTATCATGCATCGTTTTGCAAATATTCATAATCTCCTCTCCTTATAAAATAATTTTGTCAAGGAAACCATAGTCAATGAAGTAACTGTTTCCGAGAAAAATAGTTTATACCATCTACGTAGAAATGTCGTATTGACAGTCTTAGAACAGCTTACGCGTACTGCGCCGCAACATGTCGTGCGGACGGCCACCAGATCGCGCTTGCGCTTGCAGTCTAGCCGAGCATTTATTAGGGTCGTGTTTATATTATTTTATATTATTTATAACCATATGTTCAATGATATATTTTTGTTATAGTTACTTCGACAAAGTTGTTCTAAAAAAAGAGATTATGAATATCTGCGAAAAGATGCATGATAAAATCCGTCCTGTATATATATATATATATATATATATATATATATATATATATATATACACGTTCTGCGAAGCAGTAAGCATGTAGTAAATTTTACGTTTGAAACCAGTGGCGGCGCTACCACTCGTGGACGTCGGCGACATCAGGTTTGCGAGGCCCCTTCAGGCGCGAGGTCGTCGGCGGTCGCCGACGTCGCCGACGCCTAGCGCCGCCACTGTTTGAAACAATAAGTAAGTTTCTGATTCGTATGCAGATTTTATTACTTACCATTACCAAATATTTCTTACAACTTGATCTAACAGTGGAGGAAAATATGAAAAGATAGCTTGTGTATAGGAAAAAGTTCGCGTAAATCTTGAAATAGTTGTATTTGTCAGCGCACTTTTGGTTAGCATGGAGCATTTTTTAATTGAACTGTTATTTGGCGATTGAAGAGCTTTTTCTGTATATAAATTTTCGTACTTTCGTAAGTATGTATCATCACTAAAAGGAAAAACTTTGAATTCAGTAAAATACATCAAAAATAATTATCAAGTGAAAGCCTACAGGAAAAAATAATTCATTCTATAATATAAATAATATAATTATAATACCTACCAGTCGGTTTCTTAATTAATCCACTTGTAAAAATTATTATGCTTTCGCATACTACTTTTTGCGAGTTACCAGAGGTTGGATGATCACTGCCGCCCATGGATACTCGCAACTCCAAAGAAGTCACCAGGCCGCCCTTTTAGAAAGATATAAGTTACCGAATGGAGAGAGTGGACCACCAGAATTCTCACTGATTATAAGAAACGCAACAGCGCTTGTGTATTCAGTGGAAGTGTGGTATTTCACCAGTCGAACAGACTCATTTTCGTGCTTTAATCAAATTAGCCACAGTATGGCTCTACCACAGTCAGAGTCAGTTTCTGAAATGTGGTAAAAAGGTCGGGGAAAAAGTTTTTCGTTTTTTATAAGTAAAAAGTTGCAGTAAAATCTCTTTGGCTGTGTTGTTTGTGCCTGGCTGGGTTTGATATCATTAAATAGATGACATTTTTTAAAAAAAGTAAAAGTGGTATCCCGCTATTACTCTATTGTTTTTCTGTCCACCAAAATGAATGAATCTAACGTAGGAATTGGACACATTTTGAAGTTTTATGATAAAAAAAGGAAAAATGCTATACAAGGCGCGACAAAAATTTGGTATGTTTATGGACCTAATACAGTGTCGGTAAAAATAGCATAAAACTGGTTTAAGCGTTTTCAATCCAGTAATTTTGATGTCAAAGATGAACCTCGCTCTGGTTGACCTGTTAAGGATAAAGTCGATGCCATTTTGGAAAAAGTAGAACAAGACCGACATATTACTTCTTACGACATATTTGAACAGTTTTGATGCATTTGAAAGAAGCTGGTGTTCAGAAAAGAAAGAAAAGTTCAATATTTGGGTCCCACAAGAGTTCACTGAAAGAAATCGCATGAATCCTGTACTCATTAGTGATTCTCTATTGAGACGCAATGAAACCGAACGGTTTTTGAAAAGATTGATCACTGATGATGAAAAATGGATTACCTGTGACAAGAACTTGCGAAAAAGATCATGGTCAAAAGGCAAGCAAACTCCACAGATTATACTGAAACTCGGGTTAACTCGCACTAAGTTGATCTTATGTGTATGGTGGGATTTGAAGGGCATTATTCACTATGAACTTTTACCGCCGGGCAATACATATAAATAAAATATGATAAATAATTATCTTGAATTTGTTCGCCTATAAAAATACGAAAACTTTTTCCCCGATAATGTCGGGGAAAAGTTTTCACCTTATTGAAAAATCCACTAAAATATGAATTTTAGTGGATTATTCAATAAGCTGATAACTTTGTTCCTTAGGGTTCCGAGCCAAAATGGCAGGAACGGAACTCTTATATTTTCATCATGTTCGTCTGTCCGTCTGTATGTCATAGGAATTTTATTCAAAAACTGCGAGATTTATATTGATGTTTATAGTATAAGTGTATTGTATAAGTCGCTACTTCCTTTGGAAGTTAACTAACAAAAATAAATATTTCTATGTGGGGCACTCCATACATGTAACAGAAGCAGAAAAAAAAAATTTTTACAAACATCAACGTGTGGCACACATTTCAACAGTTATTTTAAAAACACTAAGGTTTTTAAGCAATTTCTCTCATAACGTGCATGATTTTGGAAATAATCGCTCCGAAAGCAGCAGAAATTGTGTCCTTCTCTATATTTTTTAAACCATACGTTCAAAAAATATGAAAAAAAATACTAAGGCAACATTTAATAAATACTTTCAACAAAAATTGAAGATCATCGGAAATACCTTGTTCGGAGTTAATTCCGAAAAAACTGCGTTTCTCAACAAAAGGACTTAAGTGCTATGATGATGCGCTCTTATGATTTGATTATTTTATCGATTGATAAACTGACGATACAAAGTAATGTAGAAAATTTAAATAATTTTGTTGTATCTTAATGTACCTGATAATGTTCTTTACAATATATATTTCCATTTTATTCAAACAGTAACTGATTAGGCAAAGTGGATTATTTTTTATCACTATTGCCAAACTCTGTTTTTATTTAAAGACTAAATTAAATTGCCGTTAACATACTTTTGGGAAAATGTAGAACAAGTTTTCGCAATGCTGCATCTATTAAAGCCAAACTATTTCAAAATTAGAGAAACGTTCTTAATTTAAGCAAACATGAATTATCTTAGACAAACCTACGATGGTGCGCAAGATTGTACTATTTACTAGTCCGTTTGCTTAACCCTACGCCGCGCTGATATTATTGCTAGTCCACAGACTATCGTATGTTCAGAGCCATTAACCGTCCTATAACTTTTAATAGTTAAAATTATTACTTTTAGAAATTTACATTTCATGTGTCACATATATCAACTTTTCTTTGTGTTAAGTTTTATAGAAATAATGAAAATGGTAGGTCGATGCATGTCCCCAAACAAAAAAGGTGATCAAACATAAAAAAATGGATACTCCATTTTCTATTGGTTGCATTGCTTTTGGAAATTTGGCGTAATTGTCGATATGGGAATTTTTAATATCACTTAAATGTAATTGCTTAGAAAAACTTAGTCATTTAATTCCTTTATACTTCATAACAATTAATAATCATTCATATGTGTTTCATTTTCGAATTAAAATATACGTTCTTTCATCTATTGTACTATCTTTAATTACCAATTTTTTTTATAACTATTTCCTTTTTACATTGGTGGCTTTTTATATATAAAATATGCTCTAATCGATACAATTGTTTTAATTTAATATTCGTTGGTCTAAGTATGGTAGTTTCTATAACAATGTAGCATTTATTTGTTTAATATATAACTCATATTCTGTGAAATTTTACTTTTAACAATTATGTTAGAAGGTAAAATTTCACAGATCTTGTGCCATTACACGACCATCAAGGACATTAGAAAAACCTAAAAACTTTATTTAATTGTTCTCGTAAGCTTCCGAAAAACGAAATGTTGACTTAATCGATTTTTATTATTGAAAAGCTGTATAAGGTACAGTTCACTGCGTACAAATTAGAAATATTACAATGATACATATTTTCACTGTTTTCTTAAAAGTCTTTTTAACAACAACAATTTTTACCATAACAACAAGTAGATATTGAAAGAATTCAAGATATATCTATAAGAGTGACAGTACAATCCAGGCGCTGGCGCTCGCATGTAAATCAGATACGCTGACATCTTAATAACTGTCAATATATTCCAGAATGATAAAAAAACTTTAGAGAATGAACTCTTGCATATTTTTCCAAAGAAAAAATCATATAATAGAAATTAAAAGAGGGTCCCTGAAACACCTCAAAAAAAAACTAGGTAATTATTTTTAGACGTATCTTTAAGTATAAAAAAGGTTATTTTTGAGCTTTAATTTACACTTTGTAGCCCTTATAATTTAATTTACCTGAACAACCGAACTTTGCTCGGCTTATTTTAAGTTTGCCGTGAATATATGAAGATTTTCTATGGGGAAAATTCTTTATATTTATTTTCAATGCAAGTTAATGTGCAATATAATATCACTTATTATTACTTATGTATTTTATTTATGTTACCGTCTGTAGTCTATACCATGTAGTTCCATTAGTTGTTGAGAAACATTGCAATAATGTAATTACTTCAAACTCCATAAATGGCGTTAATTAAGTAATATTTACATTTTTTAAAATCTTGTTGTATAAATAAACTTGAAAGGCAAACCTTTATCAAATAAAAATTTTCATTATACTTGTCAGAGCCATTTTTGAAATCGTCAAATAATTTACGATGTATTGTTTATGTCATGCGACGAGTAAGCAAGTAAGATTTATTGCCTGTCGAAAATTCCATCCAAAAACAGATTCATTTAAAAATAATGTAAGCATAAATCAGAAGCGCCAACAATGGTAAAGACGGGGAGCGCGGGAGGAGTTAATATGATATTCTACTCTCGGGTATTTTTTTCTTACGGAAATTATTTTGCACTTTTAACTTACTTTTAGCTTGCGAACGTAGTTCACAACAATATATTTGTAATGGAGGAATGTTCGTTTCTCGTATATTATAATAAGGCGTAATAACTGCATTTTATTTTAATATCAACTGACAATTTATTCGGATCTAGAATCATGGCATCGAATACATCTCTCTTATAAGTTCTTATTTTCAGAGAGATAATATTTGTAAGAATAGGATTTGTATCTTATATATTTACAACTTATATAACTACAAACCTTATACAAACTCATCGTAGTAATATCAGTATGTGAAAGAAAACAATTTAAGAAATGAAGATCATTTTGGAATTTAAAAAATTGTTGGAGTAAATGTTGAAGTCACACTATGGAAGAAGCATAGAAAAAGGAAAAGAGAATTTTAATTTGAAATGATAAAATATATTTTGTTACCCTAGACTAATTTTTTTTTACTCAGAATAGTTTAATATTAACAGAACGGTTGTTTCAATATTTGTATTATATTTTGCATCTTGGCACTTTCGTTTACCGTATGAAGAAATTTAGATTTCAACGTCAGGAAATGACTAAGAAAAATGATTGTGGTAGAAAAACAAAAAAATCCCACAAACGGAAGTATACATAGAAGGCAAAAGGAACACGAAAGTATAATTGGTGTAGTGATGTCAGAGAACGGTTGAAAGTTGTAGTGACTTTCTTTTTTGTCATAGTGATGTCTAAAGTAGAAAATATTATTTTTTTCAGTACTTTGATCATCTGGTAAGTATGAATGAAAGTAGGCTAATAAAATAAAGTAGAGTGAATGTATATAACGAAAGGATCGGCAAGGATTCCCATAAAAAAATTTATGCACCTGAAACTGACAAGTTTCCATGAAACGGTTGATGGATGTCAGTGAAACAAGAAAGACTTCCAAATATTGTCCCATGTGGAAATGTACGATCTATGCCTATCCTTTCGGAAATAGCCGTGACCTTTATAAAAATGTATTTAACGGAAATAAAAGACCTTCAAATTTAAGCTCAATGGAATAATTTTACAGTTTAACATGTTGGGTTATAAAATATAGAAATTTCAAAACAATTCAAAGCCTAATAATTAAAATTTGTAAAATATACAATTTATTGATATTACATAAATAATGCATCTTCTTTACAAATGTCTCAAAAACTAGTATATAATACGATACCCTTTAAATACGCATACTATTTCCAAAAATCACCGAACAGTTCTTCCATAACTGAATTTATGTAACATGCGCTGATATCTATGACCACCTCTCCTATCTTCAAACCAGCATTCATTAAAGGTGGTAAAAGGCATGTTTGTAATTCATCTGGGAGAGTGACCACAGCGAGGCTTGTGCGAGCAAACTGTTAAAGAAAATATTGTCAGTCTAATATTATTGAATCATATTATCTATATATATATGTATATAAACGAAATACCACTGATTGACTGACTCATCATGAGATCTCCGAAACTGCAGGCCCTAAGAATGAATTTTACGCAAATCCTATTCAAAAATTTTTTTTTTTTAATAGCCCCCCCCATCTCTGACGAATACATGTCAATGCATTGAGAGCAGAATTGATAACGGGGCCAGGATCGGAATCGAGAACAGGATAGCGATCGGGAGCTTCATTTCGTAGCGGCGCCATATACAAGATGAAGGAATTCATTTTATGTGTACGTGGGCGGAGCCGCGGGCAAAAACTAGTAACTTATATAATTTGTGACACCGTAGAGCTAAAACGCTTTTTGCATTTGTGTATTTATGTCAATTTGGCGTATGTTACAATGTGAGTATGTAAAACTACAGACATTTGGAGGCTTTAAATAAACAAATAGCAATTCATAGTGAATATATCGAAACAAACTTAATTGTAGTACTTTTATAACGCTTAAAACGATTTCGAGTTTGAGACGAGATTAAAGATAAATAATTGATTTATGCTTTTAGTACGATATCTAGAATTTCTTTTAATGACAAACAGCTAAATTTTAGCAATAGTATGAAAAAAAAATACCACTTAAAATTATATCTGTCACGTACTAACTTAGCGCAATTATTTGTGCAATATATTAACAAATCCTATTGTTTTGGCTTTATTTATAATCAATTATAATCATCTCACCTAATTTTGTCATTACTTAATATAGTCCTCTTTTAAATCTATTTTCCTATTTCTGTATTGTACCTTGTTTCATAATCGTTGCACCAACGCTCATCAACCTCAGCGAATGCATTTACTGGACACTGTCAAATGGTAGATTTTGAAATCTTCGTCAATGCACCGCATTTATGTTTGATATTATCATTTTACAAATCAGGTAATGTTTATATAAACCGTTTACTTCCTAATTCTACCATTAAAATAATCATTTCGTTATTGGGTTAGGCAAAAAAAATGACGTACGCTACTCTAATATCGGGTTATATAGAGCAATTTCTGTTCGGAAATTTTGAAGTGGCCGAAGAAAATTTGAAAAATAGCTACTCTATGGTAATATCAAAAGTCGTGTAGTGCGTGACTTGTAAGCCAGTATCTGCCTCCAAATTATTGGTATGATGTTGAATTATATAAAAAAGCCTACATATATTTAGATTCGCAAATGGACGAAACATCACGCTCATGCAATTCACACTTCGCACAAGTACTTTACATATCCAAGATAAATATGTAGTAAACCATATAGCGCTGGCCGTAGTTTTGATCGGGGTGGAGCGACATTGTTTTTCAGCGCCCTCAAGTTATTGCTCTAATTTTCCAGAAATTCTAATTCGGCTTCATGATAACTAAATAATAATTGCAAATTTTTCAAAATAAGTTTTTATTGCAAGCATCAACACATATTAAGTGTAAATTAAATTAAGTAAGTTTAAGTATCGTAACACTGTTCTATGTCTATCCGAAAGCGGCATCAAAATTTATTTTTTTTGCTGAAAATTGTGTTTTGCGTTTGGTTTTTTTTAGCACCCCTAGTTACATGGTGCCTAGAGCAAACGCTCCACTCGCTTTACCCCTAAGCCTGCGTTGCAACCTTATCTTACGTGTTTATTGTCTAATTATGTTAACTTGTGATGTTGCTTCAGATTCGAGTGAGCTTCAAATGCTGTTTTTCGTATTATGCAGTGCAGTCAAAGTGAAATAGAAAAGATATCATTCCGTTTTCGGAACGTTCCTTCATTGACACCAAGAACTTTGCGTTAAATACGCGAAACGAATTTGATCGAAAAAGTATAACGAAAGGTATTACTTGCTTTGTGTATTTTACAGAAAGTTTAATTCAGGTAACAGTAAAAGCATCTCGATTTAGGGTTTTATGGATCTCGACGAGCGTAATTACTTGAACAAATGGCGTAAATGCGACAATGCGTATGTCAAAATTGACAACACTGAGAAAAACGTATGATATCGCTGTCAATTCGTCGCATTTTATGGTGATGTGCATCTTGATCCATATCGTTTCCACATCGAGTTGATAATACTTGACTTTTTATAATGATATTGTGTTAGCATAGTCATGCAGCAGTTTTGAAGTGCTTTATTTAATTTGCGGATTCCTCGTTTCTTAGTTTTAAATACTAAATAAATTTAATCTGACAATAAATTTATGGTTACAAGTATTCATTTATAGAATTAATTATGAAACTAACCAAAAGCCCGAGTTCGCCTAACAAATTCATCTGTTTCTTGTTTCTCACTAAAACCCTGGTAAGGCAGCGCCCCCTTGACGGAGTATCATAACTTTTCTCTTGAATACAAAATTCCATCTCATTGAATATTGTTTTGGCCGCTTTCATCGCAACGGCGGATTTTTTATCTAACGATGAAAATAATTTCAATATTGTATTAACTTCGTTATCGATACATCGTATCGTGTCCTCTTCGACTTTATTAAGAAAAGTTTCTGCTTCTGATGCGTGCAGCTGAAATTATTAAAATGCAAGATTTTTTTTTTATAAGTTTTTGTTTTCTCTCATTCGTTATTATTATATTTTTCGATAACTTTGTATCATAAATATAACCATGGTATTTCAAAGTAAATTATAACTGAATATCATATGTACATAATGTACAAGATTTATAATTTAATTGGATGACAGATCTGTTTAAGCATTATGAAAAATATTATATTTTGACAGGAACAGGTAAATAATTGAATAGAGAAATTTCTCTCTTCAATAATTAGGACAGAGAGTCGAACACTGGATTTTGAGATACGATATAATAAAAATATTTTATTAAAGTCTGTGTTCCTAATGAAAAAAGTGTAAATTGATGCTATTTGGATAAGTAGGTCGTGCCTTCTTTAAAATATTTGATTTCATAATTTTAATGAACATAAGTAAACATGTTTACAAGGTATGAAATTTTTGTGGTTCAGTTTTTATGGCAACTATGCGACTTCTAATAAGAATATAATTGTAAAAAAAAAAAAAAAAATTAACGCACATTATTAATTTAAAATTAAATTTTGTTCTTAACAATTTATTTATACAACAAAAACATTTTCAAAAAATATTTGAAAAAAGTTTTAAACAATTTTTTTTTAAGAAAACTGTCTTTTTTGAATCATTTTGTAGATTAACACAATTAGAAAATTGTAAATTTTATAAAAATTGGGAAAATATTGTTTTCAGATATTGTTTACATGTTTTCATCAGATCTTGAGTTTTAGGTTTCTAAGAATCTATTTTCATCATTATCCGAGTTATGTGCGTGTGTGTACGCGTGCGTGCCTGCGGGCATGCATGCGTGCGCGTGCGCGCGCGCGCGTGTATTTGTGCATGCATCTTCAGCTAACCATATGTGAATAAATTATAGCTTTAATAAACTAAATATAAGTAAATCATAATCTCTAATATTCGACGATGTAAATTACGTAAATGACTACTTAGAAAAATATCTGAATGATAAAAAATATTAACACACTTTTACCTCGATACATTTGCTGACAATAAGTGAAGTGTCCTCCCACCACTGCTGTATATCGTTTTGAGCTTTTATTATATCAGCTTTAAGATCGTTTATAGTAGTGGCTACTTCAATGTTAGACAGCCTAACTTTTTCGTCTACCTCCTTTGTCCAATTATCCACCTGCATAATTATATCGTTTGCACTTGAAGATAACTCATTTATTAGCTGCTCTATGAAATTTCTGAAAAATTAAATGTAATATGATTATATTAAATATAACCCGATTTTTAGGCTTCTATAGGTGAAAGTATGAAATTAACGGAACCATCGTGGTCAGACTTTCGTATTTGTTTTTCTTTCTGTTTATTTATTGCGTTCATTTTTCTCAGCTAATTTGGAACTGAATACATCACACAAATGATTTGCTTATACTTATAATTTTTGTGTACCAAGTATGACATCGTTTGAAAGACTTTACTTTAAATATAGCATACCGTAAAAAATATACTCCCAAATCCTCTAGCTTCTATATTATAAAAAAAAAACAAATTACTTGATCTTTCTAGAAAAAATCATCCTCTTCCCTGCTCTAATAGTGATTTTTTCCGGAATAACAACATTATGTCCAAATCGTGTACACAAAAATTATGTTCATTATGACTAAGTGTAGGGTTATCACTCGACAACGAAGTATGGGTTATATACTTGGGTTAGTGCAAGGCCATCTGCAGTCACTTAATCGAGTTGTAGCGAGAGCGAGACGATCGCTCCTAGCAATTAGTTAAAGAATATAACCTCGAAGCACCTCGAAGAGTTATTATTTTATAATATTCTATGGCGAGTGTTCTTTTACAGAATTCCTTTACAAAAATGCAACCTCTGATTGTACTCGTTTGACTGTTGTTTTCAAACAACGCCAGAATACATCTTCACTTGTAGCTGAAAGTAAATATACTGTGATGTTTCTATCTCTAGAAATTACGAGACTTTCATTTAGGTCATATACGGCAGTAAGACAAACAGAAGATAATCGATGAATTAACCATGAGTCTACATATTCTGACTAATTTCATAGTATTATGACTTATGGAGTGTTATAATGGGAAAGGCATCAAAATAATGTTTATGTTACAACAAAGGGTTATTGGAGCTTAATACAATATGAAATTCACACTTAATCTATAAGAAATCTCCGAGAAATGTATAATACTTTAACAATAGCATGCCAATAGAATTATGAAAACATAAACACTTTGTCCCTAAAAACATTAATAATACTTCCAACAATAGTTATTGTCTATTGTAAATGCCAATAATAGTTACAATTTAACTGTTACAAAATTCAGATTGGCGAGGGTACGTGCTTCATTCACGGGCAATTTTATGTGTGCAATAGAAACCACAAAAAAAAGTAAAGAACGTAAACGTTAAATAGTAGTATGACGATAAATAGTACCTGCCAAATGTACGTAAATCTTGTCAATGAGTACATATATGACATAAATACACACCAATTGTAAAAGAGGAGAAGTTCCTTATCGACACTTTGTATTTTCCTAATCATTGCTAGTATTGAACATTGAATGTTACAATGTGACGAGCAAAAAAGGTGTTTTATAACAAATTATTGTGAATATAAACGTTTGAGTTTAATTCTGACTGTATACTATAGTTCTTATTCTACCCTCTTTACGGTGAATATTAAAATGTATCCCTGATTTTTGGTCACAGTAAATTTTCCATTAGTATAGTAATGTTGTCCGTAACAGTTCGACCAGAACGATGTTCACCTTTGACATCAAAATTACCGGATTGAAAACGCTTGAACCAGTTTTATGCTGCTCTTATCGACTCTAGATTAGGTTCATAAACGTCACACATTTTTCTTGCGGCTTGTGTCGTATTTTTCCCTTTTTTGTAATGAAACTTCAAAATGTGGCAAATTTCTACGTTATATTTATTTTGGTGGACAAAAAAGCAATAAAAACGGCCAGATATCGTTTTTACTTTTTTATTTTTTTTTAATGTCACCTGTTTAATGGCATCAAAACTAGCCAGGTACAAACAGTACAACCAAAAAGATTTTACTACAAGGTTTTACTTATAAAACACGAAACAATGTTTTTCCCCGACCTGATATGTTTCCCTGGTACATTATACAGATTGCAGATACAACCTAGTTGCATCAGAAATCTAATAACGCTATTGAAAGTATTTTCCATTAGTCTCGCAAGCGGAGCTTATGGAAATGATAAAGCAACTGAAATAACATAAAAACTGTAAAGTTGTTCTATTTAATAGAAAATAAGTTAAAAATAAAATAATACAGCATGGGATGAGCTACAGATTCGTATGACATAAAACAATCCCCAACGGCAAACCTGTGCGTCGTCATTGCAGATAAAAGTTTCTTACTGGTATAAAATAATTAGGATCACAACAAGTTGTACAACAGACCGGTACCTGGTTTGCTCCTGACCATCGGCGAATTGTCCAATGAGTTTTCAACTTAATTTCAATTATACTACACGCTTTGTATCTTGTAGTAAGTTAAGCCGTTATTTTCGGAGATCGTCATCCGCTTCTAAGGTCTAAGCGTTTCAGTCTGAAATGAACAAAATTTGGGAGAGTATATCTCAGCAGTGGGAAGATTAATGCAAGTGTTAATAACGAAAAGAAGGGTGATATTCGAAACCGGTTAATCGCGATAACGATCAACTGCTTGTCACGTGTTTCAATTATGTTAGACTTGCTCGACGAGACCGATTTAACAACGACCGATTGCGCCGGCGCATTGTTTACCAAACAGTTTGTATTATAAATGTCAAATCATATCTGCTCGTTTGGGAGAGGGTTGTATTAGCATACAGTACATGAGTTTAGCTAAATTATGTGTAAAATTTCAAGTAGTTATTTTGGTTTCGAATCTCATTTCCGAAAACGTTGTATGTGGATGTTTGAGTAGATTTATACCAATTTACTTTTGCCTTGTTGAATATTAGATTAATAAAAAAGATATTTTATATACGTAAAAATATATCACATAGAAATAGCACATCTGAAAATCATCATCTGCTTTTTAGTCTCATTACAGTCACTTTGTAACTGAAGGTCAACGACATCAATGAAAGTGGGGTAATTTATTATTTAAGCTGTTTTAAGATTTACTCCGTGAATAATAATCAATTCATTAATATTGAAATAATATTAGATATGAATGTAGTTATCACTACTGCTTTATACACAAAAATATTTAAAAAAACTCCAACTATTTACATCAAAAATCCGCTTCGTTTTTGGACGAAGGACGAAGGATGGAGCACTAAATTGGACGAAGCGATCGGTATCTCATGTTATTTCGATTTTCTTAAAAAATTGACACGCAACCTCCTGGTTAGTCACCAACAAGTGATGGTGAGAAAGTAAATAGGAAAGAGAGCTAGCTCGCTGAAGTAGAGTGTTGGTACAAAATGATTTTAGATATTTACTAATCATAAATTTTTGTATAAATTGTTTTAGTCACAGTTTACGCAAGTAATCATAATATTGTAACTTACGAATTCATATTTTAATTCCTTATTCTCTACTCGAAGCTCTCCAAAAACGATACGTAGCCAAAACCACTACATTTATTCAAATGATTATTTTTTTCTCGTTCGTCGTAAAAGACACTGATGATAATGAGATTTAAAGTAATCACCGCCGCTGTCACTCATCCGAGAATAATAACAATGCATACTATACAGTACAAGTGTTTTTATGGTTTTCATTTGTTAATGTAAATCAACGATATGACGACTGTGGAACTTCGATCGATTAAATATCGATCGGTCATTGCCTGCTTTATATCTGTGATTTTTAGCATAGCCATGAAAAATTTGATGAGAACTTTTGAGGTGTTTGAATAGTTTGACTAACACACCATAATAAAGAGAAATATCGGTAAGCAATAATAAAACGATTTTATTTGTAATGTAGTTTTAGAATTCTAATGAACAGTATTATTAATTTAGTATTTGCATGTTAAACCTTTATCGATTTGGTGTTTATATGTGTATATTGTATACTGGATCAACTCTCGAGGATATGCCCAGCTAATAAGTAGATCTTTTTTAAGAAGATGTAGGGCGTGTATTGAGGCTGATGGTTAACAATTGGAACATTTGTTGTAATAAACAATGTTATTTCCCTATCTGACTTTTATTCCAATAAACCTAAACTAAACTAGGTCAAGATTTTTCATTATTTTATTCATTTTACTTACTTTTTTGACTTTGGTAAAAGTGGCATCACTATCTGTCTCGCTCACTCATGGCAAACATGTCCAGTATCCATCTCTCTCGTCATTTTGCCGTAAAATTAAGAACCTACCAAGAACTTGTGTGAATCAAAAACATTTTAACTGAGTAAAATGGGTTAGCAAAAATCGGGTAACTTGAGGTTTTTATTTTTTTACTCGTTTTTTTTAGTATAAAACTAACAAGCATTGTACCATTTTAGATTCCTGATTAAATGCGCCAACTTTTAATGGCACATGCCAAGGCACTCTAGTACATTTTTTTTAAAGGAGAGCCTTTCAAAGTCGATAAATTTTGAAAATTTTCAATTCATAGTTTAACAAATTAGTCTTAATTCTAGGAAACTTGGGGCAGTTGTGTCATTATTTTTGACTGTCATTCAGATATGTTATTTAGAGTTATAGTTCCAAAGTTTAAATAAACAAAAATAATAAAAATTAACCACAATAACCGAAAAATGGTTACAGTTTGACCAAATTTCTAGGTTTTTCTAAAAATGTCCATAATTTTCAAACTGCATGGGACAGATTTTTTTTCTGATTTTTCTCATGATGGTTATGATCAATCCTGTCACCCCGTTTTGGCTTGACGTTGAGTTCTGGGACAGCCTGTATACAAATTTAACGGTTTAAAAAACGATTTTAAGAAATTGCTAAAAAAATTGTGTCGTTGCATATAGAATAGCACAACTATTTTCACCCGTTGTTCAGTCGTACGGCTTAGCTAAATTATTTATATTACTTAGTGTCGCGCTCGCCGGGTGCCCGGGTTCGAATCTGTTGTAGCATCAACTGTTTTGTTACTTTTATTATTTTATTTTACTTTTCTTTATTGTTTAATTTTGTGACATACTGTTATTACGTTTATTTTATTAAAATTTTTCTGAGCTTTCAATACAATACATATTTATGTTTAAATATCTACTTGTATTAATTAATTTACAATTTGACATTTCGGCTCGTTCACTCTATAAATCATGAGTCATAGACCGAGATTTAGAATAAAAGTTGAAGGCTGCGTTCTTAGAATTTAAGAAATGTGTGATTGCCTTGTAGGCAGAAAACATGTCTTTATTTTAATAGTGTTAAAAAAAAAGAAATATTATAAAATAAATAAGTTTATAAAACGTTCTACAAGAATTATTAAGCAATTTGACATTAATCACAAGATATTTGATTTGTAATAACAGAACCTAGAATTACTTAAAGCTATAAAAAGTTATGAACAAAAACTCTTTGAAATGGATTCTGAGTGTTAAAGTCTGCAGCAACAAATGCAACGTTTGTAAAATAATTTAGCAGAATTAACTGAACAAATTGAGTCGCGCAAATTGAATTTCAATTTAAACTTAAATGTAGATTTTAAATTAAGCCATGACATTTTGCCGAGTGGAAGTCTGGATTGCACGGCTTGCACCCAGGAAACAAAACAGATGACCGGTGCAGTCCCCGCCGGGACGCCGCACGCCGGCCGCCACGACTCGCCGCGCTCGGGGCGCGTCTCCTCGCAACACGCGGCACCCACAGACGGCCAAAATGTTATAATGTACATAGACGAGTTCAGAAGGTCGATGGGCTTGCAACTCAGCCGTCGCTTAGTCGGAAAAAATATATTAAAGATTTGTATGCCAGGAGCCTCACATGAAATATACTGGAAATTGGAAATTGTTAATACAAATATCCAATCTAATAGCATAGTAATAATTTTGATTGGCAGAAGGTAAAAGACTTACAAAAAAGATATTGTTAACTGCTTCTCAAAACTAAATAGTATGAAAATATAAATAAAGTAATTTTGTTCGCTTTTCCATTCAGCCAAAACTTGTCATAAAATGAAAATAATTATAGACACAAATTAAATATTAATTTACATACTTTGACATGTCGTCACTCAAATAAATTTCATTTTATTGACACCAATAAAATTATTGGTAAATATTTTTTCTTGGCAAGAAGGAAGTACTTTCCTTCAAAATTTATTATACAACAATCAGCGGAGTCGCTAAGTTATTACATTTATTAACATGTCCAGTTATATAGACAAACAACTACGTGGTTCTATTGAGGCATTTGACATTGAAAATTTAAATTAGTTCATAAGACAATAGAGAGTACCTCTTGCACTTTTTTGACATTATTTAAAAATCGTAATGACTCGGACACAAGTAAAAATGATAATATTGTATCAGTACCGGGGGAGTCAACCCATAACGATTGAGAAAAAAAAAATAATTAAAAAATGTATCTGGTGCATAAAAATATACAGGGAATACTAAGTAAAGAACTGGAAATTGAGTTATTCTTAAATCACTATGAGATTGACATATTATTTATTACAGAACATTGGCTTAGAAGTCACCAGTTCGTGTTTAATTCGGTATGCACCAGGCAGCAAGTTCGTTCAGCAGAGAAAAAGCTATGCATGGAGGCTCCCTAATACTTGGAAAATAATATAAAATATAAAGGACGTTTAGATGTAAACCTGTCTGTTGGGCGAACTATTGAAGTGGCTTGCATAGAAATAGAGCAGCTTGTAAGTCGTCGTATGATGTATTCGAAAAAATAATGGATGATATTTTGTATAAAATTAGTAAAAATTGTAAATAAATTGCTGTTTTTGGAGACTTTAATATAAATTTATTGGTAAGTTCTTGTTTATGTACTAGAATAAAATCTCTATTCCAAAGTTATAATTTAAACTATTTATTTTTAGAACCGACTAGGTTCACAGCTACTTCTTCATCTTGTCTGAATAATATAATCACAAATATTAATCCAGAGTATAAGTCAGTCATAAGTAAATTATCATCTGACCATTGCGGACAGCTGGTTATGTTTAAAATCAATGATACAAAAAATATATAACGTAAAATTAAAATTGTGCCTGTGAACACTGGTCATCTTGAGCAGTTTAGATTTAATGTTTTAAAAAAGGTGTCTGATTTGTCATATTGTAAAGACCCAATGAATTACATAGTTCACTGTTGACTATAACCAGGTTTGAATGCAAAAATGTCTTTAAATCAAAAAATATCAATGTTAATAATACGTATCATTTAGTGATTGGGCAGCAGTGGGTATTCATATTAGTAGACGTAAATTGTACGCACTTTATGAGGAAAGGGCGTATAACAATTCGGATATATTTGGCCAATACGTAAGAAATTATTCCAGGATCTTTATGTGTGTGTGTGCAATCGCAAAATCTGTAATAAAATAAAAAAGAGCACAAATATGGTAAAAACTACTTAGAATATAATTAATAGTGAAACTGGAAAACGGACATCCCAAGATTTAGAATTTCAATTGAAAATTAATGAAAAGATTAAAAAAAAAACATAGTAGTTGCCCTTGCTTTTGAAAAGTTCTTTGCTAGTTCTTCCATTTTTAACTACACAATCTCTGAATTCATTGCTCACTCTCGCCGAATCTTTTTTGAAACGTGACGTCGATGTTTGTGGCGTTTCGTTTGCATTTGCCCACGTCATGCAGTCGATATTAAAACAAATTTCGTACTGCAGAAGCGAGCTGTTCGTGCTGTTTATGATCTGAGACCAATGATATCTCTCAAAGAAAAGTTTAAGGAAATTAATATCCTAACTTTAGTATCACAATATACGAAAACCTGGATATGTCAAGAGAAATTTAAAATCGTTCCATAAAAGGAGCGACATCCATAACATTAATACTAGACATAGGAACGATCTTGCTGCTTATAAGACCCGTCTAAGTAAAGTTAATTAATCAAATCATTATTTAAGGGGATGTGTGTGCGCTTTTAAAATAAAATCCCAGCTGAAATTCAAAATTTTCCATTTGCTGAGTTTAAACGTTTCGTTAAAAGAAAGTTATATGGCAAGGGATATTATACCGTGTTGAAAATACCTTAATGAAAAAAGGCCCTGGGATTAAGCTGCTCGCCTATCAGGTTATTTCATTTTATTTTTAAATGTTGACTAAATTATAAATGACTAAATCCTTTGTATTGATGAGTAAAAAGAGTAAGCCTCGAGTTTCTCGCCCATTCTTCTCTCGGTGAATCAGAATTTGGAATGGGCGGTAATGTCGAAACGAATTTATTACTGACGTATTTCAAGTGTAATTTCATTATCTACAAAATAAAAATATTTTTTTTTGATTTGAAAATATTAATGAATTTCTCTTCTCGCTTGTGGTTTTGGTTATTATATACTTTGTAAAATTACTTATACAATTTAGTGTATATTTGTTTAATTTTCAAATAAATTTTTATATATTTCGTCATTGAGATGAAGTTAATGTTTAAAATGTTGTTCTATAATTGACTTTGATAGACTATTTAAAACAATATTACGTAAAATAAAAAAAAATAAAAAAAAATCGGCCAAGTGCGAGTCGGACTCGCGCACCGACGGTTCTCTACTACAACACAATATAGTTGCGTTAAATATGTAAAAAGGAATTACTGTCTTTCATTCATTTGCGGATTCTTAGCGCAAGCCCCACTCATATTTGGCCGGTTTTTATTTTCTTAACTATGCACTATGATTTCTCAAAGTTTGACGCTTGTATATGTTACTGCTTTTACTTAAGTAAAGCAAAAATTAGAAATAGAAAACTGATACGCACTAAGTATGCACTTACGTACTTAACGAGTGTCGTCTTATACTTTACACTGAAACCAACCGAAACGAAGTAAACTGTAAACTTCTACATTTTCTTGTAATTTACAAGTAAAGAACCATTTTCTGTATTTTTTTTTAAAGATTTTTTGAAGTCATTTCGAAGATTAGGAGGGCATGGTCAATTTTAGTTGATTTCGTTAAATAACTGTAAAATTATTAATTTATAACTATAAAAATATATATGATCGCCACCCTTAAAATAAGAGCTTCCATTTTATACGTAACATGGTACATTGTGCACAACTTTATTTAATTTTCTAAATCACGCTTCAAAAGTGACCTTCTTATTTAAAATTTATATTTAAATATGAAGGTCACTTTTGAATGTAAAGGTCACTAAATATAAATTTATTTACCTTACACATGCGTGTTTGTGTCACAGACATATAAATGTATAATAATTTTCAACTTTATCGGTATAGTAGATTCAGAGCGAATTGTCTGTTACGGCTGTGACAGTTGGTAGAAATGGACCCTAAAAGTACCTTTGAGAAAAAGTAGATTAATTGGTCACAGACTTCTTCTGCTCGATAATGTGTAACGAATCAATGCGTTATGATAATCTGTATACATGTAAGACATTGCTAATACTTTTATTTTAGGCGCTTTTGAATCAAATATTACTACAAAAGCCGGGACATTTTAAGGGCAATTCATGTACCGACGGTGACCGAGTGGTTAACGCGTTGTTATCGAATCAGGAAATACTGTGTTTGCGAAATATATCCATTGACGAATTGATCAGTAACTTTACAACTTTAGCTTCATTCCGTTTGAAATAAAACTGCCAATGTGCCTTTGCATGGTGATATGAAAAAAACTTAGCTCTGAATAACATTAAAAGCAAAAACGAATTCAAAGTGTTCATTTATGGATGCATAAGTTCAACCAGTAGAAGGTCAACCACATGATTATTCTTGAACTATCCAAATTGGACCTTAAAGAAGTAGAAAATATTGTTAGATTTGTCCATTGTGTTTAGTTTATTCATTTCTAAGAGATGCATCATTGTCTGTGTATGTTTGTCTTGTCTTGTCGCTCTGTTTAATTTATTTCAAGAAAGAACGAACAACTTTCTAAAACTCCTAAGGACATGTTTAAAGTTAGCTTTTATTAAAATTAGTTTTCAAAGGTGAACCTCTCTAAAAAATATGTATTAAATATGTATTGGTTAGATATCCATTATTAGTACAAAAATGGATGAAAATTATTAACGTACTGACCACGCTCGACATATGCAACGATATCAAATAAAAATTATTACAAATTGAATTTCAGTTGACGTAACTTTCAAAGAGCAATCGGTAAACAAAGTTTTTGTGCTGCAGTAACGGACTATTCGTGCCATTTATAACTTGAGACTAACAGCATCTCTCAGAGAAAAATTTAAGGAAATTAGTATTTTAACTGTGCCGTCACAATACTTATACGAGAACCTGGTACATGTCAAGAGAAATATAAAATAGTTCCAAAAAATGAACGACATACTTAATATTAACACTAGACATAAGAATGACCTTGCTGCTCATAAAACTAGACTCAGCGAAGTTAGCAAATCATTTATGGGGCAATGTGTGCGCTTTTATAATAAGGTGTCTCACCTGAAATTCAAAATTTGCCATTTCATGAATACAAAACTTTCAATAAAAAAAGTTATGTGGCAAGAGCTATTATGCCGTATTTGAATATATTAACGAGAAAAAACCCTAGGACTGAACTTTTCGTTTATCAGGCTGTTTCAAGTAATTTTCAAAGGTTGCGCTAGTTTTATTGATTATCTATCGTGTATCTTTGAGTAAAACCGAAAAAGGAATCAGTATTTAGAATGGATGTTAATGTTAATACCAAAAGAATGCCATAATGACGTATTTCAAGTCTACGAATTAAAAATAGTTTTGATTTAATTTGATTTAGTATTCCATAGGTTGGGCATCGTGGTGAACAGACATAATTTAATTCTATTTTTGCCTTTCCTTTTCTTATCTTAATTTCGTTATTATGTGCTATTCATTATTTTCTTAAGTAAACTTAACAACCAACTGTACAATTGCGAATCGGGCGTAAATTATTATTCATTTCATACTTATAATGCATGTGGTGTCTTATCATGCTCTTCGAATTGATAAGTCTAACTTATTACTAGGTCGTTTTAAGAAGCAATAAAATATTTTAGTCTACCTATTTTTTTTATAACAAGCGATTGGTTAAATGTCATCTCTTAATGATGCATAAAGCGGCTTTGAAAACGCGATTTTCACATATTACACAGCGCTATCCCTTTTGTGTTTCTTTAATATCATTTTTCTACTTCTATAGTTAGTAACTAGTGAAAATGATTTCTTCAATCAACTACATCTTCTAAGCAAATCGGTTTTTTTTTAATATTGCCAGCGACCTAAACAATAATTAATTTAATATTTTTATTAAGTTAATATCAATTTTAATTTTTTGATATAGATGTTAAATATGAACGCTATCACCAATGCCGATGCGATGAAAAATTAATGGCTTGTACAAGTTATTAAAATGCAAAACATCTTATACAATACATTTGGGTCAATGTTAGTTAACGAGTTAAGCTAATAGGCAAAAAGTGACCTTCCTCGTTATTGTATCTAAATCGATACACAATGTAATTCGGGCCCGAATTACACCTGTCCACACGCAGAGTAGACGTTATTGGCCGACCTCAGGCTCCAACACTGTAAATATTTATCCCCTTATTATTTTTAAAGGTATTGAACATGAAATGGCGTATTTGTATGTTGGCTAACTATTGATAAGGACGTATACTATAACGTCAGCTCCGAACCTGCGCTGGGCCAGCATGAAGGCTTTAAGGTTTTTGAATTGTTTTAATCTGAAATGAAAAGGTACTTTCCTTTGGTCCACACGTTAGGTGCTCACTAATAAAAATATAAAATCGCTTTCAATGTCCACAATTTATGATTCTAGGGCACTCAGGGGCAATATTGAACTATTGTTTTTACTGGATGATTTTCAAGGCATCCGTCGTTGGGACGTCGGTTTTTGTGGTTGACATTACTTATATTTTCTTTTCTGTAAATATCAGTTGTGATTTTTTTTTAAATATTGAGACGGGTAAACACATTCTTTCTAGAGAATATAAACGGTGTACTTTTGACTTTGCATTTTGATTACGGCTTGCTTTACTTCTATAATTATTTGTTGGATCTCTTTCTACTTCTTCGAGCAATGATTTGACCAGAATGTGATGTCTTTTTTTCCATACAATCAAGTTATGATTAAGAAACCTTTTAATTTTAAACTTCTCTATGTTATCCGAACAATCTATTTCAACAATTTTAGCGGCTTATGCCATTTTAAATCCATAACGTTAAGTATAAATATTTAATTAAGTATAAAAATTACTATAATTAACACTAAGTATAAATTTTTTCCTACATTTTAAATAAAAAATACAAAGAATGAATATATTCTTCACGACAAAATTGTGTATAGATGTAATACTATTCTGATTAGTGGATAACGAAAATCTAACAAAACATACGTAATTCTAATCGTCCATCAAAGCATACTACCGGAAATTTCTTGTCTACACCCTCTTCTATAATACACATGGATTTCTTTAATTTTATATAAATTTCCTATAAAATGAAAAGTATATAAACAACCAAATATATTTTATTTTATAGTTAAAATGTATATCTATCATCGACACACAGACGATTATTCGTGAACAACAGCAGCTCAATATAAAGTGATCTCGATATCTTAATGCTCAGAGCGTTGAGTAGAATGCATTAATGGGAAATAATTAGAGAGCTAACCTTTAATCTTCCATTCTGATAATTCCGATAACTGAAGCACAATATTCTTATTGTTATGTTCAAATACGAAACTAAATGCAGTTGTATACACAGTACTACGATGTTTATCGCGTTTCATTCGAGTCTATAAAGTATTTATATTTGTACTGTGGTATTGCATTTTGTATTCTGACTATTGTCTTAAAAAATTGACGAGGTCGACTCGGGAATTATAGCAACAACGGGAGGTTATACGGCTTATAGATGTAATACAGATGAAAAAAATTGATCGGATACTGAAGTACACACGGACGCACGCACGCATTATTCCAAACTGATTTCGCATTATTGTCTATTGCCTATTTTTTGAGTTAAGTCAACATTTGGTAAAATACTGATTAAATCCGTTTATTTATTTAATGATTAATAATAAACAAACATTTCTGTCACAAATTTCCCAATTGTAACTAAACATTTTTACTACTTGCATGACAGAATAACATAATTAATATAAAACTATAATAGAAAACATAGCATAGTGACCTGCTCTAATAGTTTGGTTCACGAGTGCCATTTTCTACTTTTTCGGTTATTGTTTAGCGAAAATTATTATTCCTCAATGATATTGAGATATTATTCCAAATTGAATGATACCTCTGTCATTCTATTTGGAATAATATCTAGAATTTTTTTGGAAAATACTAAAGCCCGCTCGAAAAAATTGCAAAAGTTATAAAGAATACAATAAAAAAATAGAGGTTTGGTTTTTAGCGAATATCTCAAAAACTGTTTTTCAAAATTTGAAAAAGACTCTAAAAGAGGAGAAAATTTCTTAAAAAATTTTTATCGCCGCCAACTCTATGACCAATATTTATAATTTTAATAGCGCAATGAAAATAAGACAAGAAAGCATAATGAAATGCATTAATTTAATGCTTTGAATTATTAGTAATATATTTGTGTCTTTTATATAAATAATCCCTAGTGCATTCCATAGTTTTATTTTATATTAATAAAGGTATAACATTTTAAATATTAAAACAATTAGCTTTTTAAACATTGCCCATCTAAAATTCTTAATCTTTCAAGTTGTAACTCGAGAATAGAACCCTTTTGAAATACTCTAATAAGAGAGGGGGAATGCTATTAACCGACTTTCTCTGTCGTCGTGCTCACATACTTCTGGACGTTTCTTAGAAAACTACGAGATATATGCTTATGATAATAGTAATTCATGCTTTTATGTCTATTTCTATTGCGTAAATTTATTCGAGGACGCGTGTCTAAGTACTGTGTTGCAAAAGTGGTAGTTACTCCTGTTTGCACTTTCAACTCCACATTATATGTAAAACTTTATTTATACAGGTCTATATAGTGCTTAATACGTAATACTTAATGCCTAAAGTACACATATATTTGTAAATACTTTCGGTGATATACGTTTTATTTTATTGCATTATTGTTGTAGTTGTAACAACTATTCGACAGAATATTCCAATTTTTTTTTTGTAATATAGCCTTACAATTACATAATGCGATTGTAACAGAGAAGTATTTTTCATAATTTTTCTGTTAGCGAATTATGACTACAAAATCGAATAATTGTTAAGTATAATTCGAAGAGTTTGTTCATACATAGACAGGTTTTATTCTATCCCTTAAATTTTTTTTTTTTGTAGATATCTATCTACAAAAGGAATAATAAGGAACCGAATTTTGAATTGCTTTTACGAATATAAACAAAAGTTTGAATCATCAAAAAATTTTGGTAAATTTGTTGCATTGTTCCATAGACATTTAAATTCCTAATTTTAGTAAGTTGTAGAAGCACCGATATAACATAAGTTTTCATAGACATAATTCCAGTACGTAATGTGAAATAGAAATTAATATGTTCGCTAATATATTACACCTTATTTTATTATCTGTGTACAATTTCAGAATCACTAAGAGAATAAGGAATGTTTTGATTCCAGTATATTTATATGATAATATGGATCTTTAGTTACATTTTGTCATTGGCAAGAGCTTGACCTGAATTTGTGCTTTTTTATGTTATGTTTTTGAAGTAATTTTATTTACCACCAGAGGACAATTGTTTATTTTGTGTACATGAATATAGTGGAGATTCAAATATCGATTATTATTATAATTATATAATTTTATATACTTGATTTTCATGTTAATTCGCGACGGTCACATAGTAACTGTTAGTTGCTTGTAGGTGCAGGGAAGTCTTTATCTCGCGATAACATGACGATTTTGCATTATTGATTCCCGCACAGCATCGATATTTTATGGTACAACAACCTACTTAGGGCGACCTTCTTTGAATTAGTCCGTGAGCATAGACCGCCCACGATTAAACTCACTAAACCAGTGATACACATTGGTTTTCGATGATGCTTCATCCGCAAAAGTCGAAATGAGTTGATCGATGCACTGTTTTCGAGTTTGCCCACGCCGAAAATTGTAATAAACCATCGCACAAAAATTTTCATGGTGATAAAGATATGCAACTTTTAAAATGACGTCACAATGGTAAAACAATTGACAGTTATATGAAAGAAATTTTATTCTACAGCCAAGAAGTTCCATGTTTATATATTGTTATTAATTTTTAAATATTGTTCTGTATGTGGCCAGTTCCGGACACATAAATAGCAGCCCTCGTATATAACCAGCAAGTTGTCAACACACCATCATAATTTCATATTTTTCTTACCTACTGATCGGATTATTATCCACAAAGGTTCAATTTATTTATAAACTAGTAAGACGGAAAGTTGATATTTTTCTCAGAATTTCTTTAGAATTCAGTAGCGTTTTATATGTTTTACTCTAGAAAGTGTGTATACGATTAGGTAACATGATGACATCAACAATTTACTAAGCGTATATGAACTTTAAAAATCTAAACACGTATCGTTGAAAAATACGAACGTTTCTGACGCAAAGCTCAGATTGAAATCAGTACACAAAATGGAAACTAGATAGGGCTATAAAATTATCTTTCTTGTTGCTTGAGTAATATTCTGATGACATCAAACCGTACCATATTTTTATGACCAGAAAAGTATTTTTATTTGCTTAGTAATAAACCTTTAAAAAAATAAGGAAATACATTAATAATTACTAAAATATGAGTAATTTCTACGACAAAAAAAGTTTTGTAAAAACTACAAGTCGGTCTAGTAATTCCTTTTACTAATTTGTAGTAGTGAGTTTTGTAATGGCCAAAACAATGACGTCACGAATCTTTTTTGCAATTACAAAACCTTTTGTAATTCCAAGTATAGAGTAAATAGAATTGAGTAATGCGTTTTTCATTAGAAATTAAAAAACCTACCACATACTAGAAAGTATGCATTTGTAACGATTACTATGATGTTTTGTAATTTTTGATGTGGTGTTATTAATATTAAATATTACATTTAGTAAAGTTCACTACTCAATCACTAGTAATCTATGTTATGTTTTGTAATTTTCCATACATAGTTGTATTACTTGATATTACATATTTTTTATATTATATTATATATTGGTAATCATTAGTATTAAAAGCTATGTTATAGATAGGAACTGTAATAAAATGGGATCATTATAATAAATCTACACTCTTGTTGCAACTGTAAATAAAAACTAATAAAAATAAACCATAACACTAAATCGAAAATATAAAGCTTGGTAAAAAAACACGTGTAAAATTGCAAAACGTAATATTAAATACTAGTAATTATATAGTAGGCATTACAAAATGTACTGTATTTTTTAATATTAATCACAATACTCTTGCTACAACTGAAATAATGCACTGTTTCCAGAATAAAGCAACTAAAATCAGTATCAAATAAAATAAAGTACAAAAAACATGGTCAACGTTTTTCGAGTCGCGAAGAGGCCATTGATGCATTCAAAATTCATGTTTTGGAGATACCTCAATCAGAATGGAAAAAGTACTATAAAAATTGGTTTCAGCATATACAAAAGTGCATCGATCATCATAGCGAATATTTTGAAAAACAATAAAACCATATTAAATGATAGATGTTTGTTTCTGTTTGATATTTCCGACACACAAATAGCTGCTCTCTCGTGTAAGAGATTTATTAAGATATTTTCACATAAAAAGCAATCTATGACCTTATCAGATTCTGGAACTCTATCTATTAAAATATGGATTTAGCATTTGGTTTCACATTTATAGAACAGACTGTGTTTTATGATATCATTATGGATTACAGAATACATATGCTGTTTTGCCAAACCATTCCAGTTAACGTCAAACCTGTATGGGAAGAACATCCCTCCATCAAAGTATGGAATTGATCATGCATCTTTCCGCAAATATTCATAATCTCCTTTTTTTTAAAACAACTTTGCTAAAGAGACCATAGGCTTTGAAGTAACTGTTGCTGAGAAAAATACTTTAGAACGTGTTCTAAAAATTTACGATGTTCTAACCTTGTGACAGCTGACGGTCGTGCGTCACGCCGCGACCCCCCAGCTAAGCGTAAAGCGCGGCCGCAAGCGGTAGTTGAACTTGCAGAGAACTTGGGTATTTTGTTTATTCGATGTTTTTTTAGGTTACAGTTATAGTGAAAGTGTTACTTTTACGACATAAACGTTTTTGAAAGTAAGATTGTGTGTGATTCATGTTGAAGTGTTTAATAACAATGTCTTTCACTGCTATCGAACATAAAACATTATTTATTGCCGGGGAGCTTGCAGAGGTGACATTGCTGTGGCTTTGAGATTTTATAGTGAAACTAAACCTGACAGTCAACAACCTGCGAGTCTGCAGTAATATTGCGTGCTTTGTATCATTCATGCAACAATTTACCTCAGTTTGTCTTGTTTGTTTAGAGGTGTGTGGAGCACATGTGGGTAATCAGAGACTAATTTAATAATACCATCAGCGATCTTTGCATCACTCACAACATCAAGTATCATTTGTAGGTAAGTGGCTAGATATATTCTTTAAAAAGAATATATCGCGGAGGCCGAGCGCGGGGCAGAATTTGAGTTCGTTCATGCGGCACTGTTACCCAATCGCCCCCGCGCTTGCTATCTAGCGAGCATTTATTAGGGTTATGTCTAAATTTTTAGGACTCCGAGTCAAAATGGCTAAACCGTAACTCTTGTAGTTTCATCATGTCCGTTCATCCATCCTTCCGTATGCCACAGGCATTTTTCTCCCAAACTACATGAGGTGTATCGTTAAAAGGGGCGGGGGGACCCCACCCCCTATTTAACTTACAAACACTGTTATTATTTAACAGTGTTTGTGAGTATTTTTTATATCTTGTTGTGCTAAATAATAAATAAGATGCCGAAAACTAATACCAAAATGTGTCGTCAATATTGACGCAAAAAAAATGAAAATAAAATTAAAATTAAATAACATACGTTAAATAAAATATGAAATATCTCTTAAAATTAATCAAAATACTTTCATTTTTAAACAAATAAACTTTGTAATTATCCTACCCTTGTTATATATATTCATCTCATTCTTTTGTCGATTTACTGAAGTTTCACTTCTATCGTGTGTTAATCGCACACACACCTTTTTTATTAATTCAATATTTTCGGAAATATTCGCTTGAAAAGTAGCAGAAATTGTGTTCCCTCCTTTATTTTTTTGAATACCGCCCAAAACTTCGCTTCTCAACAAAAGAATGTAAGTGCCATGAAAATATTTTGCTCTTTTGCTGGTGCACTTTAATTTACATTAGTTTCAGAGTAATAGTCGACATACCTTCTTGCTTCTTTAGTTATAAATACTATTCTAACTTAAATTCTGTGCTGAAAACATGGAATAAAGTATAACAATGTAGTTTTTCATCTATAGTTTTTCTTTGTAGTAATGACCTCGGAAAACATGCTCTTGGCCGGTTTTTCAATGACATATTTTTGTTATACTTATTTTGCCTAAGTTGTTATAAATAAGAAGGAGATTATGACTATTTGCGATAAGATGCACGATCGATTCCATCCTGAATAATCAAAATAGACTAATGGTTTACAAATTTATAACTATCATGTATGGTTAGCCAGCGAACTTGAGCGCGTGACTAGAATTTAACGTTTTGTCTGGGAGTTGCCCAATGCCCCATTACACTCTCGGTTCACGAAGGTTCTTCGTTTGATACGTCCTCGCCGCCGCGCATCCTTTCTGTCTGATTAGACACATCTGTATTTATCTTAACGAGATGCGAATTGAACAGTCTAGGGCGTCATGTTGCGTTTCTTGTACGGGAAACGTGAATCATCAATTGATGATGATCTAAATGATCAGTTCAATGTTCAAATACCTTGTCATTATTATATTGTATTAATGAAGCATTAAAATCACCAGCGAAATTTATTTATTAGCTGTAACTCAAACAAAGATATCTACTTGACACGTTACATTTGCTTATTTTTATGAGCCTGTAAAAACGAAATAATGAAATCAACCTTCTTTTAATATCATCACACTGGCGAAAATATATACTGCTAATATAAAAATAAAGGTTACAGCAATATAGACAAATGATCTTGGTGACGATACAAAGGTCGAATATTGGTAATGAAACAGAATTCGGTACTAAATTTATACAGCCTAAAAAAATAAATGCAACAATAGTATTGCTTGAAATAAATCAAATACATCGGTCACAGTAAGGAACACTCCTTTGACTGTAACATCAAATTTAGTGACCCTAATATTAGCGAATATGCACGTGACCGCCAGAGGTCGCAGTGCTTGCGAGACAAGTCATATGACGCGATGATTTACCACTTAATGGCACCTCTCTAACCAATTGTACGTAATGTAACGACCGCTTGCAATTGGAAAACGAGTATTCGGCGAATACACGACGTGAGACATCCGGAAAAGTACGATTTGACCTCGCATCTCCGTAGTTCCGTATTCGATGTATCGTGTAAAAATATAATCTTTGTTAAATTTTCAGTCTTATTACGGATCGAAAACGCGGTTGAATTTTAAAAATATTTCTCGCCGATATACAGGTAATATGTGAACTTTTAATGTACCGTATTATACAAAAATATTCGTTAATTTCCTGCAACATCCTTCCGAACGTTTATCTGTAGCTGTTCTGTATTTTATACATTGCAGAAAGAGCTATAAAGATCACTATTATGGAAGTGGTATCATAAAATTTATATGTTTCAATTCACACGTACCAATATGGCGAACAATATATATTTTTTCACCGGCTCACGTGAGATTTCATTGGGAAACTGTATTCATTCATATAGCGTAATAAAAAAAATAAATAAGAATTACAAAACAGAGACTATAGAAACTGGAGATTTTAAATTCGTTCAAAAACGCTCCATTATTATAAAATTAAAATTATGCGGTGTAGCTAGTTTGATATGTAACAATTACTATAACTTTTAAATCTACAACACATAGATATTGACTTATAGCCGTTTTTTTTGTATCAACCTTGAACTAATTACCAAAATGTCGTAATATAAAGGTGTGATTTTTCCATAGAATTTTTATTCGAATCGTTGAGCATCAATGTTGAGCACCCGTAACCGACGAGCTTACATTGAACGAGTGATGGATATTAGTGAAGCAAGATAGATATGCTAAGATCGTATTACGTGTACTTGTACATGTTGGTGTCCGCTTACCTATACATTTGGGAAAAAAAAGCGTGAATTTATAGAAAAAATAAACAACATTTTTTGCGCAGATTTGAGGCGCGGATATGAAGGATTTCCATAGTATTTTAATTTTATGATACCAGCAATCAAATTTTAATTATTATCTTTGGGTGCAATGTACTGTGTTTTGTGCTTTATCTACATTTCATAAAAGTTACGGGCGTATTTCTTTTGGTTTAAAAAAGAATTGCCCTCAAAGATGGAGTTATATAAAAGAAAAGGACATTCCCTCTATCAGCAGGGAACCGTACAAATCTGTTTCACTTCTGTAACGATTCCTGACATATTCATACTTTTTTATAATGTTTATGAATTAAAGCACATACAAATATTTTCAGTGAATATCTCAGCATAATCAGTACCCATGAGCTAGGTCAAATATGTCTGGTGCAAAACAGATGCAAAATGTCATGAGATATTACTATTTAATAAATTTCGATAAACGATATAATACCATCACTATTAAAAATGATAAACTTTCACACATCATTATCAAGTTATTTTCGTGTGGAGAATAGTTACATCAAATTGATAATAAAAAGAAATCTTTATCTGCCCTACAAATTAGAATACTTTTCGAAATCTTTTTATTTGTCGGCAGTGTCGCCGGGTATCCTTTTTCATTTTGACAACGATCTTGCAGACAACGTTGAAAAATTGCGTTTCATTAGAGAATCTCGTTAAAAAATCGGCCGAGTACAAATCGAGAAGTTAATTTATTATTATTCATTTGATTCGGATAAAGTTAATTTTTTTTTCCTATTTCCAAAACCATTTAACGATACGCCGTTTGCGTCGTGTCGCATTGTAAATTAACGCGATCGGGCATCGGCCACGTTCAGTCCACGTCAACCGAGAGTCGGCTTTAGTTTCGAGGTAAACGCGTATCGGCCGCCACACATTCGCTTCGGCTCGGCGACACAATATGTTAATGCTTTTATTTACGACTAAAGGCATGCGGCCCGCTATAACTTTTATAGACCGAGGGACAGATGACTGATGGACGTTGTTTATTCAATGAATCTCTAATTATGTATTCGAATATTTGATTTTATTTTTCGTAAGTCAATCTATATACATTTTTTAAACGAACCTCCGAGTTTATAGACAGGCGATCGACGCATGAGAGTCATACTCACGCGCTCTTAATGAAGCTGAATTGAAATTATAATCTACTCGTTGATTATGGTACCCATAAATAGATTTTCCTTTCGAACACGTAAGAACAAAACGAGTCGAATGTCATTGAATTGATTATCGTCATTTTAGGAGATACACGTATTCGGCGAAGCATTAAAGGTGCCTTTTACTTTTGCGTATCCGAACTGCATAATTACCAATCACGATTCGCTGCAAAATTTTGGGGAAGCCCGTCGTCGTGTTATTGCAACACCCGAGGTAGAAATATCTAGGGCGTTGCTGCGCCGACGGCATTTAATTTATATGCCACTGCAACCAGTTATATTGTCTGTATTTGTATAACATAATTGATCATGTTTTCGTGTTTTTTTCATCGGACGGATACATATTGTCTTTGCATGTATTAAGATGTCCTATTTTCAAAAAAAAAAGAAAACATATTATTCTTCTGCTATTTGGCGACAAGAGAGTAACGTGGTCAATATTGTCAGACTATCACCGGGCACTGGTCCTTCGGAATACAGGTGGACCCTGTACGTAGTCAACCAGTATTGCGACGTTACTGCTCGTCTCTCCACATATAAACACTATCCAGGCTTACCCCTGATATAGCTATTCCGCTATCGATGGGGTATCAGGAGGTGCCCTGAACTTCACTTAATTCACAACATATATAGGTAGTAGTATTTATATAAATAATATAATGTCCCCATATGGACAGACTCCAGTTCCTCAGGCTACAACAAGTTGGAAAATTCTCCCGTTGGTAATTTTGAAATGTATGCAATTTGGAATATTCAAGTATATGTTATAAGGAATATTGCCTTCTTAAGCGTTTTAATTAAAATCTTGTTCAGTAAATATGTACGTACGGGTATAATTCTATGAAGTTATATCATTATAAGCCTGTTTTAATATTGTATTCAAGAATGATAAGTAAATTATCAATTAACAGGTTTAAAGTTTTTGATTACTTCAATGAGAGTAGAAAATAAATTAGAAAAATAGAAGAAATTTTACAGTTGTTTCGTGATTTTCTCCAATAACATATTGCATGTTTAATAAAGAGAAATTCTTTTTTAGGGGCAAATATTTTAATTCAAAATATACACTGACATTGTTATTAATAAAATGCAATCAACAATAATAATAAAATTAAAATAATAAGGGTTATGCCATACAAATACATATTATAATGTATATTTGGATCATATCTCTGTCGGGCCTGTTACAGTTGAAAATGCTTTTGTATTTTAAAATAGTTCAAAAATCATAAAAAATCTATCAATTGTTCTCTACTTTTTATGTCCAAATTCAAATCTATTTACTATATTTTTCATAGAAAAACTATAAGTACAGTGAAAATCAAAGAATGTGTATCAAATTATTGTGATTATAAATAAATACATTACCTTCTACTTGATAATAGTTTGTAATTAAAACCTTAATTAAAACATTATATAATGACATTTTATTCTAGTTTGATAAATTTTGCTCAAATATTTCTTAGAGGCGTTTAACGAATCATTAACAGTTTCTAAATAAAAGAACCAAACAGCTGTCCATATGTCACTTAAATTATAACTGAAATAAGAAAACGAGATTAAATTGAAAATTTTGAAAAATTAAATCAAATGAAAATGACTTGTGTAGCGCTATGTCGCCGTAACTTAATGGCCGCCAAAACCTTACCATAGGTCCAGTACGGGCGCAGTTGTGAAAGATTTAAGGGTCACATTCCTTAATTTGGTTTCCGAGCCAAAATGGTAAAAACGGAACCCTTATAGTATGGTCTTGTCCGTCCGTCCGTCCGTCCGTACATCCTTATGTCACAAGCAGTTTATTCAAAAACTACAAGACAGATTTGTATTTGTAATAAAATTCAGAGGTATCTCAGTATCTCTGAAAAATTATGTTATAATTTTGTTTTGTTTGTTAGAATTAGTCTATAGCTAATTTTTTGTATTCACTGTAATACGTCTAGTGTTGTCCTCTGTGAATTTTAAAGAGCAGAGAACAGAATTGCCGAAACGAGCAATGTTTAGTTTTTAAATAGAATCTGTTGTAACAGTTTTTTCGTAAATAAATTTGCTATACCAGATACATAAAATTGAAACTAAACTAGCTTCCTCTCGCTGTTGGTCCCGCATGGACAGAGTGTATTCGTTCCTTCATCTTTTACATCGATTGATCTTGCCATCAATTCCAATTCTGGTCGCGATCACGCTCTTTGTTCCGATCCTGGTCCTACAATTGATTTCGACCCTTTTCTTTTCTTTCTGAGCTTACCTTTACAAATACGTTACAGGAAACAAGATGAGTGGGTATTTTCATCAAAACAACGCTCTTATTAGAAACGAAAATAAGGCTACGGTGTATTAAGTAACCATCCACTTTGAATCAAATTTTTATACTACAGATTGGAACCTCTTCGAGACATGAGCGTCTGCATTGGTTTTGATGACGGATAGGGTTAATTATAGTTGGCTACAATTTATCGAGTCCATTACAAGCAATTAGGGCTTCATCTTGTTTGATTTCCGTAGATAACGTAATCTGATAATAATGGATAATAGAAAATTCAGAAAAACTTGGCGTTTCGAAACCAAACTTCACAAATTGTATTCTCACGATGTTGTCAATTTCAAATTCATAAAGCCAGAAGTTGTAAATGGAGATTGCAAAATATCTGTTGGAGAAATAATCAAATGAAGTAACCTAAAGGTGTCAATAACCGTAACGAAATTCACGTCGAAGGAGAAAAGCGACCATTCGTCAACTTACCATTTTTGGAATGTTTGATGAAATCATATAAGATTTTGAATATAAGTAACATATTCAAAGGGTAGTAGAAAAGCTTCGAAAATAAAATACAAACTAGAATAAATCAGTTAAGGCGAAGCTCAATAACATGAAACTCCATCGCCGAGATTTTAAAAATAGCACTTCTGGAAATTTTAACAGAAACAGACGAAAAATAAACAGACTCGTTTTGGAAAAATTTATAAAAAAAATATTAGGAAGAACAGATTCTCTAAAGATACGGTCATAACACAACGTTTTATAAAAATAAACTATTTGACACCGAGAGGAAAGACAATCAGGAGAAATCCGAATTCCTTATTTTACAAATAAATAGAGTGCGAAGATGTTAACTATTGATATTCACAAATGAGCTTTTTAGAAGAAGATCAAGCAAAGACTGACCAGTCAATAAGAAAACCATCAACTAATTTATGCCGACAACCACTCTGATCAAAAAGTAGTATCAAGGCCCGGATTTCAAGGTTCAGATTGATAGATGGTCACGTATTGGTTGGCAGGCAAGTTTTAAACCAAAAGCGAAATGTTACATGTTTATTGACTTAATCAAGTTATTTCTCATCCAAACTAGAAGCTCCATATATTTAGGTTTCCTTCAGTGCAACGGGACGTGTCCTTTTTAATTTTTGTCACTGGATGATGATGATGATGCCCGATTTTATATTAAGCACTTACATATTTAATTAATAAATTTCTTAATACACACTAACTCGATCTTTTGACTGTACCTTAGCAGGCGAAAATGTTCAGGTGATACATTACCGCTCTTTATCGTGGCAGCCCGGCTGGCAGACGCCGGGTTAACAAGCCGCGAAAGCTGCTTAATTGCAGCATTTCAGATTTAAAATTGAGTTAATTGAATTAAGAAATGAGCAGGGAGCCGCCAGAACGCGGCGCCGGCAAAGCCGATGCTGTATAGAAAGTGCGCTGTTGTCGGCCATGTATAAAAACTCTTACTAAAAATGCTTATCCTTATCAGTATTTATAATTAATGCCATGTTATCCAAATACAGATTTAAGATCTTTAAATAATTTTGGATTCGATATATAACATTATTTTAGAGTATACAAATATATTTTATCTATAATAATTGTACACATATTTTTAATAACGATATAATGGTCCAAATATTAATGCATTTTAGAATAATTTGATAAAATGCTTCTTCTTTATTGCTATTGTATTGTATTGTACGTATTACGGGAAATAACGGTTACGTAACAAAAATATTTTTATTTAAAAATAATATATTTATTTTTTACTATGCCGATCGTTTATAATGTTTATTGCAAAAAATAAATGAATCATATCATTCTAATACTACGCAATGAAGACTTTCTGATTTTATGTAATTATTAGGTTAGTTGTATGAGTTTCAGTCTGATTCTAGTGAGGCTTGAGGTGCGGAGGTATTTTTAATGTCAATAATACTTAATTCCGTGACGGAGAGAACCGTTTAAGTATTTGTTTTTTTTATTCTTAGTTTACAGTTACCTACTGCGAGTAAATTTGAAAATCCAGAATCCGTATAGCTATGTTGCTATGTCATTTTCGGTGCATGCTTCTCAAATTGTTCAAGAATTTGTTTATATGGATATTTTCATTTTAGTCTAAGTCATTTGAGTCATTGTGCCCTTTGGAATGGTATATCGTCTCACAATACGTTTATTTTAGATCGAAGGGCTTGAATCCTAGGCCCTCCATACTGGCTCGGCACGAGTTAGGCGCTGTTAACGATCATTATTACCGATATGCTTATGGCGTCCTAGGACTCTACGACTACGTGTTTTCCGAGACACGAAGCAATTGGTTTAGCTTGGTTAAGTTAAAAACTCATAGAACAATTCGTTTGAATCCGGAGCTACAATAATTTTAAATATGTGATGACTGCTAAATGCTTTAGACAATGTTAACATAGAGACGTAACCGACTCTCAGAAAGCCATATAGTAAATAAAACCATTTTTACATAAGTTCTTTATCTAACTGCGGCAAAATCATTATATGGCTCTTACTGTAGTTTTCATTGTCTTGAGCTATGGATTCATCTACAAAATTAAGATTTCATTATCTACGCAAATAAAACGAAATACTTATGGAATCGCCTTGTTATCTAACGGCCATACGTTTATCACGTATGATTTTCTCTAAAATTATATCATATACATGTAGTTAGTTTTCAGATAAAATTAGATTTAATTCTTTGAGTCGTTTTTTATCAAACAAGTTTGATTATTTGTTCCGCTCAATTGGTTTTGATTGAATAGAGCGCAAAATTAAAAACTAAGATGGTTTAGTACAAAAATATGTTTCAGACTTGCCCAAACTATCGTATTTCAATCCTGGGCATTATTAAATATATCCTGTCTATAATAAAAAAAATCCTCTTTGTTTGTCTGCCTTTAAATACTATTCTAAGCTGCATAAACGATTATCTTATTACTTTAAGTGTGAAATTTTTATTTTGTGGACATATATATTTACATGTTGATATTTCGGAAACGGCTCTAGAGCTTTTAATGGCAATTTGTACTTTGATAAGGTTTTTTTTCAAATTTATCTGTCATATGTCTGTTTTGGAAAAAGGTGAGTTTCAAAAAAAATCCAACGTTGTTTTATAACGCTATCTAGTACAGTTTCGAGGAGAGTGCATAATTGCATTGTTGCTATGCTATTGTACGTAGTACCGAATTACCAGTGTAGATGAAGCTACATGACATAAATTAGCTAGATGGCCCCACCTGATATTATTAACAAGAGCACAGGTAAAAGGTAAATTTTACATATTATGTAGTGTCGGTATATTATCTATCAGTTTCTTAATGCTTATTGTTGGAAATGAACATAAACAACTTTTCCCACGGAAAGTTATAATATTCCCACGTTAAACTCGACAGATGCTAAGAAATATTCGGTTGCGAGGTACCTTTTTTCTTTAGATCATAACAAGTTCCAGACATAAATATTAAATGAAGAAATTAAAAAGCTGTATATTTTAGTAAGTTTTCAGAAAATAAGTCCATTTAGATTGTTGAGAAAAGATGAATACTGCACATATATAAATACGAATTCCTGCTTACCGGATACTCTAATCAAACTGGCTCCTCTCATAGGTCCAAATGCGTTCACGCATCGGGTACGTTACTCAACTAGCTTAGTTAAATTCATATATTCACTGTGTTTATAAGAATTATATAATTTCTTGTATATTCTTGACCTCTTTTATTTGATTTTGATTTCTGTGCGGATAGGAAATGTAATATGTCTATAAATTGCTTTTAAAAATGGAAAGATAATGTTCTAATCGTTCAATTCAGAATAGAAGATGATTTATACAGCTGCTATCTATTCCACATATTGTTTCTTCTCCTGCCCTCTCATTCTTGTATCTTAACAATCCTTCGTGTTTCAAGCCCCATCGTATTTCAAGGGGTGAGGTTTCCGTCCCGGTTAACGAGGATTCATAAGTTCGCTTACAGCGACAAGGTTCATCACCCGTCTAGTCTAGTTCTCCGGAGGGGTGAAAAGTGGATTGGAGTGGTCCGCTTTGGTACTTTAAATCATTCGAAGGGATGGATGACAAAATTAATATTAAAACAAAAATAGTGGTGGGGCTATCAAATACAGATACTTCGATATTTATTGATCTGGCGTTGATCAGAGCCAGTGATGATGCCGAGGTGTTATTCTCAGTCTGTCAGAGAGTCTGTCTGATTGTGTAAACTGTTATGAATATGTGAATGCGAGGCTGCTCCGGCTTAGAATTAATATTGGATTGACGTGGATGTTCGTCTTAGGTATTCATGCGCTAGACATGTCCAAATCGACTAAGGAGTGAAAAGAGTTTTGGGTTCATATAACACTAATTCTAGCAAAATGCGATAGATGTGAGAAAATGTCATGATAGGTGTTTTTAATGGCTGAATAATTGTACAGCGAGATAGACATGAATGGGTCTCAAAATAGTTTGAAAGATGTAATCATTACATCTTTCAAAATAATTTGAGAATGGAAAAAGGTAAGTTGAGGTTGTTCAGCTATCTAGATATATAGGTGAATTTAAATATACTAACGAAAAAAATTTATAGAGCGACTGTATGCAATGGAAAGCTGTCATCCTAGAGAATTTCATGCAACAAATTTAACATCATATAAAATAAGAGTCAAATTTGAAGTACACGAAATAAATGAACTTGCATTTACGTCATGATAGACGTCAATAAACCAAGAAACGTATGTAAAGATCATATCATCTAGAAATATATAGTGTTTTTTTGTTGCTCATCTGGGAAATAAGCGTGAGTTCATAAATAATTAAATGAAACGTGACTAGCCATTACCGAAACAGTGGTCATAGCTTGATCGTGTGTAAGCAATGACGTCTTTTATAAGTACTATATGAAATTTGACACCATAAACCTACACCTACACTCCGAAGTTATTTCAGTCGAACACTGATGGCATATTTGGTTGACATGTTTCGTCATATAATACAACACTAATGGGTCTCGTTCACCTACACGTTGGGTATCGCGCTGTTTTGTTTATAACAAAAAGCAATTAACGCACAAAACAAATTAATAGCACCTATACTGCACCTAGTCTACGTATGTTTAAAAATTGCATTCGTCGAGACAATCTTTGCGAGTAATTTAATTTGAACATAATGTGTTTAGGTACCTTCATTTAGACTTCCGTATCCAGACTGTGGCAACTGATCTCTATTACTAAGTTTCTGCAGTAAAGAACTGCAGAGAGAGTGCATTTGTCCGTCGTACGACTTTTGACGTACTCTATATTTTGAATTGCAATAGGTAAAAGGTTAATTTTTTTTTAAGACCATATATTATTATAGTGGATACAGGTTTCGTTCAGCGGTGTATATTCTTGGATTTCGTTCAGGGAGCATTTTTTGGGTAGTAACTTAGCTTTCAATGTATGTACACCAAAAAAAGTGCTTCGGTCATCGGGGCGAGGTGGGAGGGGATTGCACCCATTGCCCCCCTTGTATCCACGCCTGAGTGAATATCTTAGCAAAAATAAAAAAAAATAGTCCAAAATTACTGCGGATTAAGAAACGTGCAATTATAACATTTATATTATTTTTGCTCTAATCTAAAAATGTTAATACACATGAGCGTCAAATTTGTTGTGTTTTAGGATAGACTTTAAAGTAAAGTAACAAACAACATAAACCGGTCGCGGGTGAGTTAGGCTCGCGTTGGGAATCCCGAATCACATGATAAAAAAACACATTTTTTTTTTGAAAAATAGATACCACTGTATTTTAGCGTGCTCCAGAATCCTTGATGCTCAAAGTACAAATTGCACTTGGCTGTTTTTGTAGTATCGTTATATTTATATCACTCTGTCAAGTTACATGTCAATAGGGCCAGTGACTAAGATGGGTGAATTATGTCATGTAAATTAGAGGAATATACAATTATTTGCTTAGTTACGTATTTAGTATATTTATTTTATTTGTACAAATAATCAACATTAACTGCTCAATAACTGCCGTGTAATACAGTTAAACAATATTTTTAAAACTTTTAAGACTCTTATGAATAACAACGCGTTTATCTTAAACAGACAGAAGGAATGTGGCAGCATTAATTAAAGAATGCTGCGTTTGGGCTTAAGATGCATTGAAATCTAATTCTGTATGTATTTTATACTTTTTTCATTTCTTTGACGTAATAAAATAATTTATTAAATAATAATAGCAGTATTTTAAACTGATTCAAAAAAAAATAAGAAGGTTCCATATTCGATGTACATAATTTAGGGTGCTTCCTTCCTTGAGATGACTATTTGTTTTTCATATTCCATCGATGAAATATTGCTCTAAACGTATAAAAATTCTCACTAAAGACGAACTCTTAATATTAAATACTCGCTTCATGAATTTGAAATTACCCCATTTATTAAACATGTAAACAATTTTTTTTTCATTTATATATAGTTTTGCGGCAATTCGCGATATTAAATCAGCAATAGGTGAAAATTACAGAGGAATCTTTGCTCTTTAAAAGAGCCTGTGACTAATTTGTTTTGTAAGCCACCTCGCCAGTCAAAAGTCCAAAAGGTATTTTTTTTTAATTTTATGTTTATAATATTTTTCTCGTAAATCATTAAATTTATAGCAAAACTGTTTGAAGACTTTTACGTATAAAATTGAATTACCTACAAAAAAATTATGTAAACCAAAACTGTGGAACAAGTAGTTTTGGTTTACATAATTTTATATTGTGAAATGCCGCAAAGCTATAGACAAATGAAAAAAAGATAAAAAAAATTCACGAGTCCAATAAATTGGAAAATTTCATCTTTATTCAGAGAGTACCTACTTATTAGGTCGAGGAAAAAGTTTATACGTATTTTATAGATAAAAGGGTTCAAAAAAATCTTTTTAATTGTTTTGTTTAAATCTTGAATTTATAACAATAATAATAAACCTTTTTATTTCTTGCTTTTAATCTTGAATTTATGAAAATGAAATACGAAAAAAACTTTTCCCCGACCTTATAAAATTAAATTTAAAATCTCATCTTCGGTGAGATTTTTTTAAATATGGTTAAAGCGATATTCCTTCAATAGAACAAAGAAAAAAAATTGTCGTTTCAAACGAAGCACCTAGTACACATACATGTTAAGCGATTTCTTAACTCTAAAAATAATAGGTTTTTAAAAGCGGTTTTATTTTCTTACACGTAAAGTTATGAGCAGATATTTTTTCGCAACAAGTGCATTTTACGAATTTTGCCAATCGTTTATGTTTATTTTTATAAATTTTATTATCAAACGAATTAAAGCATTTTTTACTTATCAAATATCATTTTATTTAAATTAACTATTAAAAATTATATGTTATTCCTGTTCGCAATATTCTATAATACAAAACGTATTTAAAGCCTACATTGTAAAAAAGGTAATTTATATATCAAAGCAAATCCAGTTTCCGTAATCTAAGCAAAGGTAAACAACTTGTATTTCTTCAAAACGCTAAACATCTAAACCATAAAAAAGATCAATAAAAAAGTTCAATTCATTTATTTATCATTTATCAATTTGTCGTTTTAACACTCTCATATAAACTATTACACAAGAAACATTTCTACTTTCTATACTAACGAAAAATTTTCTTTTGAAGTAAGTTTCTCTGTTCTGAAAGCGGCTCGCTGTAACACGGCGACGTGATAATTTACAGACAGTTCTCACTGTATAAATCTTGTAAATTGGAATGCTATTTATTTCTGGTGAATTTCACTTAAGAAATGCTCATCGGTACAGGTTTTTTTAACGAAATATTAGCTTATTAAGGAAATAATACGGGGAAAGATGAAATTTCTTAACTGATTATATACGTATACTTAATAAATAAGGAAGGTTTTTTTATACTCGCCTGTTCAAAACATAAATTGTCGGTATTTTAGGAATTTCGGTGTATTTTGAAAATTACGTCACTGCAAACGTTTTAAAGCCAGCGTATTTTACTCATTAAAATACGGATTGATTTCGTTTTACAACAAAAAATGGCTTTTTCCATAAAAAGCATTGAGCAAAAAAAAACATTTTAAGTCGTCATTATTTTTACACTTAAATAGAAACGATTTTCTGTACTTAAAGAATTTCCAAGTATCAAATATTATACGTTTTTGAAATATTGATAAATAAACAACTATTTGAAAACTAAATAGCATACAGAATGTATGTTTTACTGGCATGTTGAAAAGATATATCAAAAGTCTCCGATTGTACGCAATTATTTAATAAAATTTTAGAAGGTCTGCTATATTTTGTATTACCACGCAATGCTGAAATCGTAACCAGAAAATCAAGGATAAAACCATTATCTTTTCATTTTGTTTCGTAACAACTTTCGTTGTTTTTACATAGTCGAATTTTTTTTTTATTTTCTGGCAATCACCGTTTTATTTACAGCATCTCTACGTGTCCTTTCGCAAGTAATATTCTATCTGCCTATTAAACAAACCGAGCGATAAGCAGGAAGATATTTATGTGAATTGGTGCAAACTTAAAATGGAAAATATTTACGTATAAGTGAGAGAAAACTGAATATAAGCGATGAACTAATATCGACCGAAATAGAACTTCGATGAATCATACGGAGCTTTGAAAACAACTCAATTACGAAGAAAGATTCATTGCAAGAGAGACACAAAAGATGAAAAATATGAAGTATTTTTTGGTAAAACATGTTCTGTAGCCACTCTCTTACTAAGTGATTAGAGAACTTAAATTTTCAAATGGTATGTGTTAATTTTGCCCCATTAATGACATCTGCTCGTCGCGAGAAATCGTCAAGGTCGGACTGGAGGCACCTCCTTTGGCACTTCGTTTGATGGCTGTAGCAAATGACGTTTAAATATTACCACATTCGTCCTATATATTATTAAGTGGCTAAAAACGAGTGGAAAGAGATGTTTATGTACCAGTTTGTGCATATGATATATATTATGCAACCAAAATGTTGTCAATGGACGTCATTTTTGTTTTCGTTACAATTTATGTAATGTACAGCTATTTCTAAGTCAAAAACAAATCTAGCAGTATCACTAATTGAAATCCATTCACCTGTTTGGATATTACAAGAATATAAATATCAGATGGATATATTCATACATGAATAACATAACTATGCTGTCATGAGTCGGTTAAATGATGACAGGAAATTGAAGAATGCATGCTTATTGAGTTTAAATAAACTTTGTTCACTCTCAGTTACGAATAAGCTGAACGCGAATACCTTTTGTCTTTTAGAAAATTCTGCGTTCCTAATGGCTGTAATTAAATCTGGTAATAAACTTACATACGACACGCATAATAAAAATTATGCGTGCGCGCGTTCGCGTGTGTTTGTGTGTTTAGTATGTGATCCATGATCTGTACATATTAATACTATAGAGTTCTACTACTCAATGGCACATACCCTTATTGCATTATTATTTTTATATCATTTGATGTTAAATGTTAAACATTTTCTTTTAATGAAATGCTAAAAGGCGAATTTTTAATGCGGGATCAAAAAACCCATTTAAGACGCATACTATGTTAACTCAAGTTCATTATTTCAAACGGCGTATTTTGCTCATCAAAGCCTGCCGCAGGTTTAATGACCGTCCGTACCGCTTGAACGATCGGTGATTTAATTCGAACCCCATTAAGCGGTTGATGCGCACACGTACACACTCATGTGGGGGTTTTATCCATAATGACATTTTTTTTAATGGCTACTTTGTTTACAACAAACATGGGCGTAAGCAATTGATGCAGGTCTAAAGCAGTATATAGGTCGATCGAACTGTGCAAACAAAACGAAAACACATATTTATTTAAATAATTTTAAGCTATTGCATAGCTTTTATCGTGGACTTTGAGCACGGCGACCGAATCAAGAAATTCCGTAACGAAAATAAAACCTAACACCCCCCCACTCCGCCTACCATGTAGCTCGGCCGAGTGTTCGCTTAACGTGTATGTATATGGTACGGTACGACTATACGAAGTTCGCACGGATCGAGACGAACTGCTCCGTAATCGGACGAATACGTAAGCAACTGTTTGTAAGAAAGTATATAGGTGTATAGGTATCTATCATATTTTTATAATGCCACACTCACCGCACGTGCCCCGTAAGTATACATGTAGGTATATATGTATACATAGGTGTACCTACGTACAACAGTGAATAGCAGTTGCTGATAAATAGCTATACGCGTAAAGTTTGTGTATAAAGTGTTTTAAATATGAATAAACAAAGTCCATTTACTAATGAAGAAAGTTATGAAAAATTTGAATTAATATCAAAGAAAAAAAAATACTGCATAAATAAATAAATAATTATAATTGCATAACTTGATAAAAAATGTTATGCAATTGCTTTATCGCGACAGTCCCCGAGTGCCACACGTTCAATTTAATTATTTCACGTTTGTATCAGTCCACCACAATGGCTTACTTATTCCCTCACAATATTTTTATTTCACATTGAGCGCTTTGGAATTTAAACCTCCACACTGGCCCGGGTCGAAGGTTGCAAACGAAAATTGTCATCGATGCGTGGATCCCTCTGAGACCGACGGCTGAAAGTGTTCTCTACGGTACGAAAATAATTATTGAATTAAAACCCATTGGTTTATTCGTTCGTCGGGGTCGCGTATCGAACCCGGTGCCTTTTAGTTCGAAAGAAACGCTCTGATCGTGAACGGTCACCATCGATCATTTGCACAGTTGCTTTTATACATAAAATAAATACATAGCGCAGTATGCGACTGTCCCTGAGAGTCACGGTCGCATTCGCGTCTACTAACGAGACTTAATGCCGCGACACACTTCAGGATATGTTTGATCAAATGAAATTTTTTCACATCGGACTGACCTGTTGTCTACACACGATGATATGCGTCAGTTCCATTTTCATAGTGCATAATAATAGATGTACTATAAATCATTAAATTAAGATGTAGTGGCCCTCTTGATCTGTGAGAAATAAGTAGATAAAAATACCAAAGTTTAGGCCTGGTACACACCATCTGTTCTGGAATCTAATGTCTGTTATGGCATTTTTTTAGCTTTTCCCTTGATGCAGATAGTTAGCTGTTTATTTTCTTGGTCAGTCACTACGAACAGTGTCAGGTTTAATAGTCTGTAATATTATAAGCCTCAGTTCTTAAATTCCGGTTAAAATAATTTTTATTCTTAATTTCCCATAATATTTCCTGAGTTATAAACAGTTCTATGAATTCTAATAGAAAGTATTATGATCAGAACGCCATAGCATTAATCGCTACAACAAAATGAACTACTAATTGTTTACGCCGACTGATGGTCAGTCGCTCAGTTTGTGCCAATTTGATAGGATTCTATTAAGTGTTCAGCTGGCTTGAAGAAGGCAATGCGAACCCATGCAAACTCTACGTATGTTCACATTTTCTTTCAATTCAAGCCGAATTGATGGTTTGATGAATTAAAACTGAAGGTGTATGGTGGCCTTTAAGAGGGTCATATCAGAGACGAAAGCTGATGTAGGATGTAAGAGAATTAGATATCATTTTTATTCATCGATTGCCAACGCTCTAACCGCTCATTATTAACAGTGATGTGCCTCAGAGTTTTTACCACACAATTCTTATAAATGTAAATTGGAAAACAAAATTTTACACGAGAATTCTGAAATATTGTCAATGAAAAAGTCGTGTGTGTTCTGTGTGTCGTGTTCATAGTTTCATGTTCTCTCAGTGTCTTTGGTAAATCAATCTTCAAAGAAGTAACATTGTGGAAGGATTATATTACGAAAGGATGTACATATTTCGAACTTATGACGGAGATGACATTGTTTCTAATTAAAATACATTTATGCTTTTAATAAACAAACTAGACATAAATCGTAGTTTCGAATAAAATGATTACTTTTGTAGATCTTTCTCTTTTATGCTTAAAATGTCTTTATGCTTTATAGAAATTATGAAAAGAAAACTTTAGGTTGAAAAATTAATTGAAGAATTCGATTTTTGGAAAGTCCCTTTAAAGTAGTTGATGCATTACAGAAAAGTGATGATAATGAAATTTTAGAATATCACAAATCAAGTTGGATTTTAACACCATAAAGTTTTTAAGTAAAGTTCAGATAAAATAGAATAATATCAAAACTAACTCCCAATTGTAAGACGACAGGTATAGGAAGGACAGAGGACGGATAGAGCCAGATTCATATGTAGTGTTTGTTGTGTATAACAAACAAAAACATAAATACGCACATAATGATATATTATATACACGAGTGATAACATTCTCTGATCTTTTTCATCCTTCTGTAATATCTACAGTAAAGTTGTTAACGATTTATTTGAGAAACTTAAGAAAACATGTACAAATAAGACTGTGTTCCAATTTTCTTGTAAATTCATGAGTTCCTTTTGAAATTTCCGTCACCAATATAGAAAGCCAATTAGTTTAGTGTAGCCTTCATTTCTTAAGTCGTAAGTCGGTTACTTAGTGAAAGAATAGAATTTTAAATTAAGCTTTTTGTCCGTGTGAGCGCAACGTGATAAATATCAACTTGTAGGTTGCTACTTATTTTTTGGTTCGTCATTAGAACGGATACGAATTCACATTTTTTATCTATGATATTATGGAATAGATTTGTTTTATTTATAAGAGCTAAAGCTTGAATGAGCAGTGGTCGCTCAGCGATTGACTCAATGGTTAGGAATTTTGTTTTTGAATTAGAAGGTTCGAATCCGATGACGAACGAATTGATCAATGAATTTTTAACTTAAGTCTAATTAAAAAACCTACCTCCTTCGTATTCGGGAGCATGTTAAGCCGTCTGTGTTAGGTTTTATGATGGTATTGGTGACAAAGGTCATAAGTAGCATCCTAACCCGCATTGGGGCCAGTTTGAAGAGTTGAAGGTTCAAAGTCCTTGATTTAAAATAAAAATGTCGTGGAAAGTTGTGCCTCGGTACACAACTGATAAAAAAAAATGTGACGTAATTTAAATTCAGCCGTTGAAATTCAACTATATGTAACCGCAATTGTGTATCACAATAAATGGATTTAAGTTTTTTTTTCTTAATTATGGAGATTCTTGAATAGAAATCAATAGTGTTCTGATTCTGCAAAACTTTTAGTTTATTGTTAAAAATGGTAATTAAGAACTAACTTTTTAAATTCATTTATGTAATGAAAGATTTTAAGAAAGTTGTTTGCGTTTCGCAAGCGCATCTCAAATAACGAAATAATGATTGATAGGGTTGTTATTAAAAATTAAAACAAGTATTTGTGATAAACAGAAAAAGAAATTAACCATACACAAAAACAAGAATGTTTTTGCAAGAGATTGCATTTAGATATGATTGATGTGTCTATGGTCGGGGCTTAATAATTCGTACACTTTTAATTATCATTTTGACATGCATTGTTTATATGAAAATGACAATTTAACGTATACGAATTAATTTTACTGTTTCCAAGTATAGACTCCTGGCATCGTTGCAGTAGTCGGGTGCACTTTAAGCGACTTCGATTGTCGTATTTAAGAGACACCTCTATTTTTTTAACAGACATGCCACATCTTCTACAGGTTGGGTTGAGGTTATTAAATTTATATCAAAATAATTTATCATCACATAGACTATGATCTAAGTGGACGTAGTTTTAGTGTCTCCATGATAAAATTAAAAGGTTAAATTGTAATATGGTAGTAGATTATGAATTACTGTTAAAAGCTACAGTTACAGACCCCTGCTTGACAGTCGCAGACATTACACACAAATAGTTGAAATGTTGCTATTATAAGAAAATCATACTCAGTGTCTATACCACATATAAACAAAAAAAAAACTAGTTACTACATAACACTATGAATTCGTCTACAAGAACGTACGTTCCCGCGTAGCGACGGGCCCCGTACGACCTTCGGATGTTCGCGGATATCGCGCTGGTTTGTTTTTTTTTTCAATTAGATCTCTAATCGGACGCCGAGAATTGTGATTACTAGTTTTTTTTTTGAGTGGCTTCATGTTTTTGACTGCGATTAAAATTTGCTTGCCACTAAAGCCTGATACACGTATGTTATTGGTGGAAAATAATATGGCTTAATATTTCTCAACTATAACCTAGTTATGTTTATTTACGTATTGAGAGGTGATATTTAATATTCGGTTCAATGTTTCGATCGGCGTCAACATATTATGCTTTCTTATGGCCATGAGTTCGCAAATTGTTTTTCAGTTTCAATAAGTCGTTGCAAATGAATGCACGTTATGATTCTTGTGACGATCTTAAATTTGATGCAATAAAAAAAATTGGTTGTGTATTAAGTCGGTTTACGGGCGATAATTTTACGTGATAATGTCATAAGAAAACATTGATGAAAAATTGCATTCTTTTATAAATTGAATTGAGTTATTGTAACCGAATTATCATTATTCTGTATATGACAAAGAAGGAGTTAATTGAAAATGACAATGTTTTCAATAAATAAACATTTATTTGCACTCGTTAATTCATAATTTTTCTATTTAAATTATAAAGTAAAGAGATAGATGCGTCACAAGCCGAACGCTTAGGCCGATCGTGCCTCTCTGGTGTTCCGCGCTCTCGCTCGCACGCTCGGCTCAGGCGGAACGCGACAATGAGTACTGCTTTTATGTGCGTGCAGTCGGCGTTCATGGATTTATAAAACGTTATCACGTCAAAAAAGCATGCAATAACATTCGGAGCTATTGACAATGGTACTGGGAAAGAGAGGAGTCAACTCAAAATTTAAGTAACAATTGCTCTAGCCATTCTAAATTATCCAGGGAATAGAAAATTAACACAACTGAAAATTTATCAACAACAGAAAAATCTAGACGTTCTAATGAAAAATGAGCAGAAACCCGAATGAAAGTTTATAATACATGTATGAATATTCTGCAAAATTATGAATGACTCGCAACAATTAAGCTAGTAATGTAAAAAAGTGAACGTCACAATTATGTAGAGTTAATTGATCTACACGGTTTAAAATGGTTCGTTGAAACGGCACGTTTAAAATGTTGACCTCTCACGGGCGCGGAGGGTCGCACGTGAACTCATAATCTGCATTGAGCAATACGATAGTCGAGTGGAGCTCGATTGCTTTGAAAATACGGTAAAACGTTAAGAAATCGAACAAAGGAAAAAAAATTCTTTTGTATTAACGAAGAAAAGTATTATCATTTTTATCAATGGCCATTTACGAAATTTTGATAATGTCTCCACGGTTAACAATGAAAGAGTAACGTGGCTCGAGCGCTTTCACTTTGATACGTATTCGCTTCAATAAATCGGTTAACTAGAACCTGTATTGCGAAATAATGGGTCCACTTAATGTAATACTTTTTTTGTGTTTTTAATACATAATAACAGGCAATGGAAGCTTTTATGTGAATGGTGCCGTAAACTGTTCTAATTTCTTAGAAGTTGTTAGATTTTTGCTTCTAATAAATGTTATTATTTTTTTTTCATTCATCATAAAATTCTACAGTATTTAGCGTTTTTTAAGTGGATCCAGAGATAAATGCAGAAAATATGAGTTTCATGCTATGCACTTGAGGAATAGTGTGGGTAAGTAATTACAGTGTTAGCATATTTGGGTTTAGTAATATGATACTAAACATCCTTGGTTGTGCAACTCGAGTTAAAATTAGTTAATTGAGCACTTTTGTATTATGTAGTTCCCCCATAGAAATTTAGTTGTTGTGTAGTATTTATAAGTGATTATTTATTTGTCAAATTTGTTATTCCAGTGCATCAATAAGCATTATTTTGGAAATACAGTAGCTTGAAAGTATTCTTGAACAATCATCTATTGGTATTGTTTGTTCATATTTATTTATATCGTGTTATCTCAGTAAATAACAAATGGACATTGAACGGTGGTATCCTTCCAGGGCGCAAGAGGTCGGCCGATAATGAGCGGCAGGCGTAGAGAACCGGCGGGAGAGGGCGACCGAACCGAACTGAATGTTGAATCGCAGTATACAATCGCGCGCTAAGAGTGCTGCGCGCGCGCACGCCAGGCGGCGAACGAACGACGACGGTCACGAAATAAAAGATATCAACATTAACCCATCTACAATGCTATAAATACATCAGTGCAAAAATAATTGTGCAAACAATTAGCGTGATGTGATATATGCTGTTAAGTGTGTGACAGTGCATAATATAGTGGATATTGTGAAAGTGCGCAGACTGCGTGCCGGCGCGGCCGCATCATGCTGAACTGCACGGACCTGGAGTGCATTCTGCACCATCACCACTATTACGCTCATCTGCATCACATACATCATCTTCAAAATGCCCAAGATACAGGTGGGTGCATGCGTTGATCTATTTCAACATCATTAAACTGATCTACAAGTTTGCATCGAATATTTGAGAATTGTTTAGTGAAATTAAACAATATTTTACTTTAAAAAATAATTAATGTCTAAGAAAGGAGAATATTACCATAAACGGAACAGAATCGATCAAGTTAAAACTTAGTATTTAATTGGTTAAAACGGGGACGAGGTCGATCGTAAATCGGAGGCATGTTTGACATTCCACACATCATTATAGTTTACCGACGATTACGAACTGCACAATGAAATATTTATGCCGAGAAATTCATTGTTATAAATGCAATGAATCGCAGTGACAGTCGCTGTTTACCCTGGGCAATGTAAATATGGCATGTAGGCATAGGTCTGATCCTAGTTCAAAATAAGCATCTGTGCTGAATTCTCAGATTGCTGGCCATTCAAAATGGTACTCATTTAATTAAAATCACAAAGTGAAACTAACTAATTACGCATCCGCAAAATTAATACTTTTACTTAATTCGACTGAGATAACGAGAGTACTGTCACCAGCATTAAACATTTATATTGTTTCTTTATGTTCTTGTTGTTGAGTTAACTGTACAGTTATACATTCTTTTACTTTATACCTACCTTTATATTTTTCTTTGAGGTCATGTGTATTTTTTAACGTTATCTTATTTAATTGTTTACTTTGACATTATGAATATGGTATTTATATACTGTAGAAATATTATAACCGTTTTTGAAAAATTTTCAGGTAGTAGGCAAGGCTTTAAGATCTTTCCGATTTTTGACAAACAACGATAGCGCCGGTGCGAATATTTTTTTTATACAATTTTGGTGTTTATGAATTTCTACGCAAACTAATTTTTTTTTTCAAGTTTTGAGCACGTGTAATTTCCAATTGATTATGTTACTTAGGCATTTAAAGTGCATCAGCCTGTAACCTATTTTACATCTTACATTGTTATATTTTCATCAGCAATTAACTTTGGATTACTGGCGCACACTTGAACTTTTGGTTTTACAATAACTACAAAGTGTGACTTTAAGGTTTTCGTTTACATGTCCTTAATAACACTTAATAATTTATTTTGTAAATTATTGGCGATACTGTCCAATCGACGCGCGATTAAATACGCTCCGAATGCGCAATAATGTCAAATAGTTAACGAGTCGACTCGGCCAAAGTTATTTAATATTCCCATATTTATTATATAGATATCATCGCACGATTCTAAATTTGCTGAGCGTGCGCGAGAACTGCCCGAAACTGACTCGTCCGATTTCTCCTCCGACTGGTTGCGTCTCATGTCAATGATTGATGAGCGCTCACTGTTTTCGCCTCCAGCCGAGGATTGGGAGGTTAACTCTTGCTGTGAGCGGCTAAACCCGCCGAAATGCTATTTCATCTTGAAGTACACGAGACCCGCTTGCTAAAACGTGTGCGAAAGTCGCATGCGGAAACCTGTATTATAAGCGGCCATTTGTAATATTTTATATTCGTTCATTTCGTGGTTGTTGTATTATTTTACTCGTAGGTTATTATTTTGTTGTTGTTGTATTATTTTACTCGTTGTTGTATTATACTCGTAGGGGTCACGTTTACGAATATTTCTGTAAGTAAGTACGATTTTATCTGTACTCATTATATTTACACTTTTAAATATTTGAAGTAGATACGATAGTTAGTTTTTTTGAAGATCCATCATTTCTTAGATTCTGTCTTTAAATCCATACGTGGAAATTGTGTTGCAAATCCAAAAGAAGCATAAATATTCGCTCATCTACATATTTTATATATGCTATTCTCGTTTACGTGTTTAAATTTTAAACATTTATATGCGGGCATCACTAAACAATTTTGAACTGTTTTCCTAGAATTTATTCTCTATGTAGTAGACCCTATCAAAATGGTCATTGATGTTCTTGTGATACCTGATCTAATTATCTTTAAAGCTTTATCTAGGCCATAATTAGAATACGAAAACTGCGTGGCAATGAAGGAGCATCAAGTATGAATTTGTTAGAACACGAAATTGACTAAAATATAATAGTTTTTCAAAAACTTATATTACATACGTCCTGGATTGCTAATTAGCATAGTTTGGTGTTAGAATTTGCATTATATCTTCATTAATCGTCACCACGGGTTGAACTGCCGGATGTATCCTAAAGTGTATAGTTGAACGCGGCCTCAAAGCTGTGAGATGTCTTCGAACTACGTAAGAAGAATATTTGGCATTGACGTATAATTTCTTGGAATCGTAATTAAGCGAATAATAATTTCATACTTATAATGGTGTCTCATATTTCTCCTTTCATTTACATTCTACATGCTATTTCATAATTTTAATACATGCTATTTCATAGTTTTAAGGAGGGCAACATTTATCGGCTATGTGGTCCGTTCGCGCAAAAGTTAAATTCTGGAAGTAAACACGTAAAAATAATTCTCCATATTCGGCAGTTTCTGAGTAAAAGGTCGTAAGAGCCATTCAATTTGTCGTGTTCGTGATATTACTTCGTCATGACCGTGCAAAACATTAGATATCATGAAAAGATTAATGGGTATCAGTGAAGAAAGAGACATATGCAAATATCCTATCGTAAAAAAAATTATAGGTTCTGCCTACCTTTCTGGGACATAGTCGTGAATTTATATTATTATTTTATTATGTTTATTATTATTTGTTTCCAGAAGGATATGAATAAATTTGGATTAACATTATTCTTGCATTTATTAGTCATTGAAGGGAAACGTAAGTAAAATTCAATATTCCATTAATTTCAAATTATAGAGAAACAAAAATGAGTCAAGATCTTTTCCAAAATAATGATTTTTCTATCGCTTCAAATTATGTGAATTTTTTAGTCAATCAATTATGGCTAAACAACTTTTTGGAATTATCGATTACGAAACGACCGAATTTTTGATTCTGTTGCTTATTCCACATACGATATTTCCTTTTACTTGGGAAATGGGAACAGTAATTTGGTAACCGTCAACTCTTATATACGGTGTTTGTAGAATTGGAAAGTTTCGAAATATTTATTCAAATAATTACATTCGGAACGAATCTGGAGATGTTATAATGACTGTTTTATGAAGCAATAGGCAAGATCATTTTTATAACAGAAAACTGAGTGTCGTTGTTATTAATTGCCAGCGTTACGAAGTTGGTAAAATACGTATTGGTAAAAACAACACCAAGCTCTATCAACGAGCAAAAATAAAATATATTAAATATCTGTTACAAATAATATATATTAGGTCAAAAAAAAGGTTTTTCGTATTTCATAAGTAAAAAAGTTTGAGTAAAATCTCTTTGGTTGTGCTGTTTGTGTCTGGATAGTTTTGATACCATTAAATAGACGACATTTAAAAAAAAAATGAATAGAGGAAGAAAAACGGTGTCCCGCCATTTTACTATCATTTTGCTGTCCACCAAAATGAGTGAATCTAACGTAAAAATTCGATACACTTTCAAAGTTTTATTATAATAAAGCGAAAAATGCGACACAAGCTCCGCAAAAATTTGTGACGTTCAAAATTGGATGAAGCGTTTTCAGTCCGGCAATTTTGGTGCCAAAGATGAGCTTCGCTCAGGTCGACCTGTTACGGATAAAGTCCATGCCATTTTGGAAAAAGTGTAGCAAAATCGGCATATTAGTTCTTATAACATAACGGAAGAGCTGAGTATCGATCACAATACTCTTTTGGCTCATGCGAAAAAAGCTGGATATACAAAAAAGCTTGATGCTTGGGTCCCACATGAGCTTAATTAAATAAATCTAATGAATTGTGTATTTATTTGTGATTCTCTATTGAAACGTAATGAAACCGAATCGTTGACCGAAAAGACCGAAGACCGTGAAAAGACTGATCACTGGTGATGGAAAATAGATTACTTACGACAAGAACGTGCGAAAAAGATCATGGTCAAACGATAAGCAAGCTCCACAGGCTATAGCGAAACCTGGATTAACTGGCAATAAGTTGATGGCTGTGTGTATTTTGGGATTGGAAGGGCATTATTCATTATGAGCTTTTGCCGCCGGACAAAACCATAAATTTCGAATTCTACTGCCAACAGCTTATGAGACCCAAGCAAGAAGTAAAAAAAACCGACCGGAATCGATTAACAGATGTGGTTGGATGTGGGTTTTGACCACGATACCAGACCACACACATTTTTAGCCAGTCAATAAATATTGAGAGAGTTTGGTGGGGAAATCTTAATGCATTCACCATATAGCCCTGTTCTTGCACCCTCAGAATTTCACCTGTTACAGTCTCTTCAGACTGCTTTAGGTAGTGGTAGGTTAACATCAAGATAGGACTGACAAAACTACTTATCACATTTTTTTTTATTAGAAGTCCAAAAAGTTCTACAGTAATGGGTTTATATCATTACCTTCAAAATGCTAATAAGTTTTTCAATAAAATATCATACATTCATATCATAATTAAATGTAAGTAAAATATAATGAAAAGTTATCTTGAATTTGCGTATATAACACGAAAAAACCTTTTCCCTGATCTTATATAAAAATCTTCTTAAAAAAATTATTTCATTATTTAAGTCATACTTTTGAAATCACACTTACTAAATATGATAAGGGACAAACTTTAGTATCCTAACAGCTTGCAGTGAAAATTCGACAACTCAAAGTTAGCTGTAGGTTGAAGTATCTCTCTTCTAGACGTAACGTTTTGTTTATTTGTGTTGAAACGCAAGTCGTATAACGTAAGCACGTGATTTGTTGTCCTAGTTCTATGAATTTATGGCATACGTGTTTAACTCTTAATTTTTCAATTACGTTAAATATACATATAACTTTTAACGCGACATCAAATACATGTACGGATTTCGCTGAAAGAGGTGTATTTTACCCTTCACGTCTACGAATACAATTAGTTACTTTTTCGTTTTTGGACCAGCTCAGTACGGTGACGCAAATTTAAACACGCGCTAGGAAATAAACGGAAACGTTCACATAAATATGTGTAAAATGTATAGAAGGTATACATACATTTCAAGAAAATAAAGATCATAGTGTTCGACTGCGAAACGTTTTTACATAATAATTGAGCCATTTAAATATTTAACACTTGCGCAAACAAAGGAGTGCGACGGCGTTAGACGCGCCCGAGCTGCGCCGTTGTGTTCCCCGGCCAAACACATCTTGACGCGTTTGAAAGCACAAACACTTTTAACCTTGTTTGACGAAAGCCAATCTCGGGAGGTACGACGAAAGCAAAAGTTGAAATTGAAAGTCGGAAAATCCGATGTTCGTTTGAAAATAGTGGACGCAGATATTTAAAGCGATCGAGGAATACGGCGTGTTTCAATTATATTGAAATAGTTGCTTGCTCAGTTACGCAGTTATTCTGAAGACGTATCTGCCTTTTTATTTTTAAGATTCTTCAACTTTAGAGATAGTAAGAAATATAAGCTCGTTCCTGGGCATATTTTTCAAAAACAGTAAATATTTCGTACCTCGAACAAAATTAAAACCATTATTTTAAAACTTTAAGACTTAATTAAAAAAGATACTAATGAAAACCTTTACATATTTCTTTGTTGACATTATGTGCATTCTTTTGTAAGAAATCAAAGTTGTAAATAGATTACATACTTAAATAAAAAATACAAGAAAATGTGTCTTACCTGCATTTTTTACTTCATTGGATAGAATATAGATTTTTGGTTAATATAAATAAATTTTATTTCATATAAATCAAAGTTTAATATTTAGAATAATATCTATCGGTTTTAGTAAATATGTAGCTAATATTATTACTGTTCTAATGCGAATTATTGTGAGGTAATCACCAAAATTTTGCTTTCAATAAAATGATATATTTTGTAAACATCTTGAAGTTAGTCATTAAATAGAGTGTAGAAGTTTACTTAGATTGAAGATACATCTTACCTAACTTCATTCGTAAATCCTATACTACAGATGTAGTAAAAATTGGAGATCGATTCATATTTGCAGTGCTGTACAGTTGTGTTTCCTTATTGTGTAAAAACGTACGTAAGACATATATATATATATAATACAAAAAGTGATTAAAAATAATGTTTTGGATATTTTTGCCACGTATTATTACAATTTTATGTACAAAATAATTGCGTTCAAGTGTGACCCATGATCCTCAATTTAAAAAAAAAAAATTGAAATCTATTTTTTTCTTTTCAAAAACACATGTTTTATTAAAATTTTTAAATACTTCTCTCATCAACAAGTGTAATGTACATTTTTCAAACAAATGATCGAATAATTTCGTAGCGGTGGTCGATAAGGTTTCTCAGACTTTGGTAAATTTAGCTATAAAAAGTTGATTTGTTTTCTTGTCATTCTATCTATTTGGATAGTATGTCATACAATTGAAGCAAAGTTGAAGATAACGATGCTTGACTAGCAAAAATTATTAATTTAGGAGACAAGTCGCGTAAAGGATTGACGTCTAACGCTAACGGAACTTGATGATTTTTTCCATATATTTATTTTAATTACGCTAAGTACTATTTCTAAAGTATGTATACATAAAAATGTTTTTTGATGCGGTATTGAATTTAATTTTGCCAGCTATTTACAAAAAAAAAAATATTGTGTTAGGTAATAAATAATAAGATGTTATACATTTTAAACATGAAATACGTGTATTTACCTTTTGTTGTTAATTACCTGTTTCTAATTAATTCCGATTTTTGAAATATACTATATACAAATTAAGTATAGGAATAAAATGTCTTACATTTCCCAAATTGTTAAAAGGTTTTAAGAAACCTAAATGTGAATTTAAATATCTTTTTAATGATACCTCACTTGCCAATGTTTATTTCTTTTTGTTGGGCCTTTTCACGGTTGCTCTTTTAAGTTTACATTATTGGTATGTTTAGAACGACTTTAAAATAAGTATAATACCTATGGATGTCAGAACTATGAAATTCGGACTATATATTAAGCTCTAAAACGCTACAAAGTAATAACTAATATATGATACTCAGAAGTATCAACACATATATTACACACACATATACATGCATACTTTTGTACTTAAGTCTTTATTTAACCACCTATATGAGGGTCTATATGTAAGTGCCGGGCCTTAAATATTTTATAGGTAATAAAAACATTATTATTATTATTCATTGTTCTACTCAACATAAGGTTTGCATTTTGAAATGTTGATTATAGTTAATAAGTCAATGTTAAAATATGTCTGTACATGATGCGCATTATATAATACCTTGTAATGTAATATAACAATAAATATTTATTACTATTATAAACGCTACATATAACACACATATATACGCATTTGTACATATTTGCGATGAGCAATGAGATGAAAATAAAAAAAATGCTATTCATATTCATAATTGATGATACAAATATATATTTAGGTAAGGTTTTGAAACCAAACCCAAAATTCAGAGAGTGAAGTGTAAACAAAACAAATTTTAAACGACGATAGAAACAATTAGTAACAAAACGCCTCTGTCTCAATGCAAATGTTGACGCGTTTAACTCTTTTCAATATCCGTTTCAACAGCGCAAACAATTTTGCAAATTTCAACAAAATCTTCTTCAAAATTTCGAATGGCCAGTGTACACCTACGTACATTATTTACGAATAAGTATACTCTATCAGAATTAAACGGCGTTTTTCAAACTGACAATTTTAAATTACGTAAAAAATCTTGTATAAACAAGCCGCTCGTCGTTAACTATTACAACGAATTTAATTTCGGTTTTACAGAGATCTTCCTGGTCGACTACACTTTCACGGCCGTTCGCGATGATAACATTGACTAATTTACTTTGATTACAATCAATCGTTACGCCGCCATTATTTACTGTTTGTCGTTATTTCCTTAATCACTGTTGTTTTTTTTTTTATTCTGCTGTTGTGCATCAATTTTATTCTGACTGTATTCAATTTATTACATAAAATAGCTATATTAAACGAAGAGCTCTTTGTTGAAGGTTAATTATATTTATGTCTTGCAATAAATTGACAAATAAGTTTATCAAATTTTTCGAAAATGTTTTTAGAAGAATATGGTTTTTAAATAAAAGAAATAAAGACTCAAAAAAATGTATTATAAAGTATAACGAAAAGTACAAAACTATTTCAAAACTTTAAAAGACTTGAATATAATAAATATTTATGTATATGTATTTTAGATAATACAATATGTTAATATTTGTTTAATTTGATTTATTTCCGCCTGAATTTTAAACATTTATGAATGTTCGTATCAATATTTGAAGACAACCATGAGCACAACATTTAGTAATTGAATGTTACGACAAAATTTGTACATTATTATTTTTGATTCGACATGATTTTTTAATTTTGATCAAGAACAACTATATCAATGAAATTACGGCGACTGCGTCAGCATTACGAATTAATTATTTATGTTTTGTATCGGAGACCGAAAATTAAACATTTATTAAATTGGTTAATATTTCAATTGCCATCTATAATGTCAATTGAGACAATGTATTACAGTTACGACAGTTTATATTACCAATTCGTTGGTTTTCCGGAACTCACATCTATTCATTACCATTCGTTGGCTGAGTTTTCCGAACTCAATTTCTATTCATTACATTGGTTATGTAGAACTAAATTTTATACAATTAACTACATTAAATGTTTACGTCGTGCTTCCAAAACTAATCAAAGAGAAAAAAAGATTTTAATTTAATTAACATCAATTTAGAAATGTAGACCTTGTAGATGTTATAATAATCTTAGCTAAGTGATCGATGATTTTAGGTATCGTCATTGATGATAAGCTGCAACATGGGGTTCACGTGTTAGGAGCGTGGTTGCTAAAGTGAGCTGCACTTTGTGCAATCACGCAAATAAGAAGATTGAGAGATGCGGTAACAGCGATATTGGTTCGTTGCACCTGCTTTCATAATACCATACGGTATTTTGTTTTAAAAAAGAACTGCTGATTTTCATACAATATTTGTTTCATAAAACGTGCACTTTGAGCGAATTTTATTGTTTTTATTATATATTCACACCTCTTTCCCCGAAGGGTAGGCAGAGATCACAGATTGACATTCGTCAATCAATCTTTTTTTCCAAGCTAGTCGGTTTCGGGTGGTCATACTTTAGCCCTCTTTTAACACGCCACCGATTTGGTTTGCATAAGATTTTGTAGGACGATCTTGCCTACTCTTCCATCAGACGTAATCGCTCTATGTATTTTGTTCTATCAGTCTACTTTAATTCATCCTACCCAGAGGGCCAAACCACCGCAACATAACTTTTTCTACTCTAGTCACCATATCCTCCAAATCACACCGAGCTATGAGCGATTTATAAGTTAAAATCACGATAAAATCTAAAAGTTACATCTATAGAAAGTAATCTTTTTACTGTGTGTTGTCAATGTGTTTCTGATAATACAGTGCATGTGCACAATAACGTTTATGCTCTGTTTAAGGAGAACATCTGTCACAATATAAATATTAGAGGAAAAAATGTAATTACAGTTCCTAGATTCAGACACACAAGGGTCGAACGAAAAAACGGTCGAACAACAAAATAAACAGAAAAGGGTCGTCAATAAATAAACACGAATTAGGGCGAACGAGAATGACTTTTGGTTACGAATAAAAATGAATTCGGGTGACACTGGCGCATCGGTACAATAGTGTTACGAAATAACCATGTCGGGGGTTCAAGGATTGAGACAGGATGAAGTGCAAACATACAGAAAAGTAAAAGGTGTATATTTAGCAACACTGAGAGACAATAACTCATTACGGAACCACTTAAACACTTTTAGTGTTTTGGTACATTCATAAGTCAGTGCTTTCACAAGTCGATATAAACCTGACTCGTCGGCACTCAAATTCCGATATATATGTATTTCGACTTCATTAGTGGTCTTAAATATTCTCCGATTGTAAACAAGGCTACAAATCGTTTGTAAACATGACACCTTGTAAACATATCACGCCTGACGTAAACAAACAAGATTTATTTCAATGTGGAACATTCTAACCAAAACAAAATGCGTTTAAAATTTAAAGACGCCCACCCACTTGAAATAATAAAATATAGGGTACTATTCTCAGTATTGGTAGGGGATATTCTGTAATTTATTTATTTAGTTTATTAGAGTAGTTCGCATTGTCATATTTAGTGTCACAATGTAAACGAAGAAATTTAGTCTATAGGAGTTTCTTGACGGTTTTTCTCCTAATAAGTACGAACCGATGGTAATTTCATTTTAACTTTCAATGAAAGTGCACCTTGGTGTGAATAATAATAATTTTCTTTTATAATTATTTTTTTTCCTTTCTTCCTATGTGCTTTTATAGATTAAATTACTTTCATTTTTACTTGGCTTGATACATATAAAATTATTCAATTTACGAAAAGACTTTATATTTGTAACTGGATAAATTTTCCCACTAGGTCGAATTTCTGTTTTTTGTATGTTTCATACAATCTAATGAATTTGATAAAAGTACGCATTTTTGTTTATTTAACTCCATGCATATAAAAAATATAGAAAGAAAAAGATATATTGCGAGAGAACGAAAAAAAAAAAATTTGTTACATCTTTGTACCTTTGCTTTTCAAAATTTCAGTGCATAAATATTTTGACATTTTCTGTTTTTGTTATCCAAAGTAGATAACTGCTTCGATTCTGTTTCGAGTAATGGTTACATATTATATTACATTTTTAATACTACTAAAACGACACTAACCAAACGTAAATTATTGTTAAACACAATTTTTATATATTATGCTTTTGGCTATATTATAAGCGTGGTATTGGGTATAAAACAACATTGTTTATAACAAAGGCTGATAAATAATGAAAATCAGATGTTTTCGCTAGCAGTACAGTAAAAGAACTTCCAAAATAAATCGTAATCTCAATTCATTGTTCGGAACTAGAGCGCGTTGTTACTGTTACGAGAATAATGCAACAAAAAACAGGCACTATGTCAATCACGTCGTTATGTAACAACAGTAAAAGTTGTAACAAAGTAATAATCACATGTTGCTGTTACTAAGTTACCTTAATCGTAAACATAAAATAAACGTAAATCTAGACTACTTCCAGTATGGTGTGACGTAAAACGTCCAGTGCGATTTTCACCAGGGCCAAACTCGGGCATTAGTCTCGAGGGCCCGGCCGGGCTGTGACGGCAACACGCTTTGTGGGCCGGCTCTCTTTACTGCAGGAACTCGGTTATGCTAACGGCCGTCCTACTTTGATTTGCGCTTTCGACTTTAAAATTCGATTGTCGATGACCATATTATATTGTGTTTTTTTAGGTGTTTCTATCGTTTGCGGAGAGCCGTAATAACTGCCTCAATTTGTGATTTCATGGAGCATTCTGAACTTTTGCGTCATTCCAAAAAATGGAAGTTACCGGCGGGATTTGACTGTTATTTCAGTTTTATTTTATTTCTATTTTGATAAACATATTTTAAAATTTCCCTCCAATGTATATCTTATTTTTTATGAAAATATTTAATAACTAATCAGCTAGACCAAGAATGCTTGCGAATAGAAATAAGTTGAAAATTACGTCTGCAATGACTTCAGACTTTTTTTTAAATTTTCAAATGCAATAGCATTAAAAAATTTAATTACTCACACTGATAATAATTATTTTTAATGGTACAAAGAAGTGCACCGACAGTGACTAATGCGTGAAAGCATACACAAGCCAAGAGCGAGCGGTAAGCTAAAGTAAAATAAAGCAATGCAAATAACTTTCTACCAATGTCCGTTTTAATTGGCCTTGTTCGTTGTTTAGATATGACTAGAAAGTCCTAAAGCTGATATATGAGCGACGGTATGGATTTCGAACTCTCTCGGTTGTATTGCGAGAAGTAAACTACTAGTATATATTTTACTTTAACAAGTGCTTAACATATTAAGCTCTAATTGCGTTTTATATATAGAGAAATGAGCTAGCATGCATATTTTAGAAATCAAAAATTTACATGCATTTTGTAAATAAAAATATTTTGTGACATTAAAGCGCCGTTTTGAAATGTAAAATACTGTTCAAACATTTCCGATTATGAAATGAACTAGGCGAAATTTGATTCTTGTTTAAAAATCGTATACAAAAAAGAGGAAAACAATTCAAAAATAAATTATGTACAGACATTTAAACGGAGAAAGTAAGTTGAAGTCAACCGTCATTAAATTTGTAATATTTAATAAAATTTTGTCATAATCACTATACTATACCGAATCTAAATAGAAAAATATATTTCAATATAAATTCGGTATACTATTAGTAAATAGAAACTTATACAATATAAACTATGAACGTAAAATATAGAGTATTGCCAAGTAAGGATTAACGCCCCTCAAGTAAGTCAGATCGCTATAAAAGTGCGCCATGAACTGGTTACATTATCATTACATTACACTTCCAATTTCGTTAGACTAAAACGTTGTGTCAAATATTTAAATAAACATGTTCATGAACCTAATTTCAAGTGGTGTTGGTCGTTCAAAATTTTATAGTGATATTACATTGTTACTTCGTTTCTAAAATGCCGGCAACGCACTAGTCACTCTCCTGTGGTTGCTTGTGTCTATGGGCGGCGGTGATCGCCTACTTTCTGGTGGCTCACATTATTGACTCTTCTTAAAAAAAAAACTATAAAAAATATCAAGAAATAATATCGTAAATAAGCAGTCCGTCGCCATGCAATGCTTCAGACCTGGTTAAGCGATTCTCTGACCGCCTATTATTAGGTCTATATTATAATGGTATTTGATCTGATTTACAAAATGATTTTTTAATCAAGACATTCTAATATATTTATTAATAATGAAAAATTTCTGGTTAATATGCAATTTAAACAAATAGATCTAAAACATTTATAAGTTTCCTTAATAAGCATTAATTTTCTTGATCGCGACGAATGCGTCAATCATAAATTAGCACGTAAAAGAACATATTTATTTAATATATAATGTTTCGCAGCATACGACAGAGAAATTTGACGCCTTTCGGCCAGTGGCGTCCATTATTTCCATATTATTGCAAAAGCCTCACAACGAAAATCCTTGGTGAGGGAACGTCAATGATTAACGAGGCGACGACATTACCTTAACTCCCGGACGATTTTTCTTTCCGACATTTTGATTCTGAAGCAATTTTATTTTATAGTTGTTATTAATAAATTAAAAATTGGGTTTAAATGAATATATACATATATGTGCCTGTTTATTCTCCTCTCCAAATTGCAAAACAATATTCTTAACCGATGCCCCGTGATATGTAAAAAATGACTGTCGATGTTTATATAATACAAAAAAGAGAACAACGTTTTCGTCAAGTTAATAATGATTTTATTTTATGGTGCATATACGTGAGTTGCCTGTAAAGGTTTACGTTTGAATGAAATTAAACAAGTGATTAATAAACAATATGTAAACTATTGTAAACCGGCGGTAGTGGATCAGTTGTTGGAGGAGCGGCCTTCGAGCGAGGAGATTCTGTATCGATGCTGGTCACGGACTTTACCAATGAGTTTTTAATTTGAGGGAAATCAAAAACCACTCCGTGTCTTCGAAAGCACGTTAATAAATAAACCTTCAGTTTCGGATGTTTTGATTGCGTTGCTGATAACGATCGTTAAAAAGCAGCTTGTAACCCGCATCGAGTTATCGGAGAGGGCTTAGTTAAGCCCTTCAATCTGAAATAGACAAATTGTGGGAGGATATGATGATTCAGCAATAGGATGATTAGAGCCTGTCACAAACGATTTTGTTTAATAATTTCATATTGTCATAGTTTATTAATTTATTTAAATTAAATGTTTCACCGTCAAATCATATTACAGACCATTCCAAATAAAATCTTATTTTTCTAGCTCAGACTATATAAAAATACAGACATATTCGTCGTGAAACGATTGTCAAGGAAGGGGCCAATGACAGATACCGGAGTTCGGTTGCTATGTTTTTTATATGTAACCTTATATATATATAAACAAGTTTTCCTCTGCTTTATTCGAACAAACCCTCTATTTATGTGTCGATCGTGATTTGCGTCGTTAAGTGACGTAATATTATAACAGTATACATCGATCAGACAAATATGAGCTAATAGAGATATTCGTATTGCGGTATATTGTGGTCATCAGGGTCGCCATCTGATTTATGGACGAGGAAACTTTCAAATAGAATACGGAGTTGTGTAATAGAGGAATATAGGAAGTGATGACTTTATTTGAAAGTGCATGTCATACGACTTGTCTTTAATATATATCGGTCACTTCTATCGGTTATTTTACTATAATATCAAAACTTTAGCTTCCGGATTAGCCCGGTAAATGTAGTTATAGTCCTTGTTATAATTGTATACGAAAATGAATTAATAGATTTATTTTGAATATTCTTAAATAAATAAGACTGAATTCATTCACGAGAATTTTAGCGTTTGTATAAGAAAATCGGTGTCGTCTTGAACAAGTAAACTCGATGCAAAATCGATATAAAATATCAGTGTATGAGTGTATAATACGTGTGTGTATATATGCGTTCGTACGGATTTTTTTTCTGTTATTTAACTGTATGTTCAAAATATTATTTTTATGCGTTACTGTACCCGAGTGTTTGCTTGTGGTTATAAATACTCTGCAGACGGTCTTGACCCTCCCCGTGTTCGGAATGCAAGCGTGTATGACTTCACCTTTATGTTCGAACCTGCTGCATGGTGACGACAGTAATTACTGTCAATTACTTTGTCTGTGAGAGAGAGGTTTTGTGCGTTCCAGAATTTTAATATATGGATTTAAATCTAAAAATGTAAGAACTTAGACGTATGCTTGCTCTACGTAATAAGTTACTGGTGATTTTGAGTCCATAACTATTCCTGTAACTATTATATACACAAGTGTTATGCGAACGTTACCCCTAGAATTTACTGGTTTCATGTAATTTAATACGAAATTACTGTGTTCATGTGCAATGAAAGAAAAAATTGTTTTAAAATTTAAGCAAGTTTTCAATGCCTATAAAAGAGCTAGTGAAAAACTAAAGGCTCTTACTAGAACTTAAGATTCATAAGGATTTAAAGTATCGTTAGTTAGAGCGCCATGAATAACTATTTAACCTAATTCGTACCGTTGAATTCCATCGTCGTTTCAATCGCCGAATATATCACCATCACCGTCTGGATGCCTGGCGTTTTACTATCGTACGCTTTATTTGCGAATATCTGCCGCATACGTTAAAACTTTTGAATGATTTACCACCAGTGGTATTCCCAATGAAGGGGTCTTCAAGAGAAGAGAGTCTTTAAAAGGGCAGAGATTCTCTAGTGACTCCCCTGGAGTTGAGGGTGTCCACTGGCAGTGGTGACCATCCACTCTACGGTGGCTTGGTTGCTCATTTGCCCCTTGAAAACCCTATAAAAAAATTAAGATCACTATACAATAATATAACATTGAGTAAATCTTGTTTTTTCAAATACAGAGCTGTTCTTACTTCATGGGTAAAATCCATTTTTGCCGGTTGCGGCAAACTACTTAGTAAATCTGCATATTTCTAAATTGTCCACCTTACTGTCATATGCATTAGCATACGTATAGTATTAAGACGGTGTGACATGGTGCTCTTTACAAAGTGAGTAAAATTAAATTAAATTAATTACATTTTTGAAATAGTAAAAAGTAACTATTGTAAGAAGTAACTACATTGTTTGACAAAATTAAAATGTCTGACGAAATTAAAATTTCTGATTTCAAAAAAGAAGAAACAATTGTATGTAAGTTCGAATATGGAGATTATTGACATATATGTTTTACTTCCGACTACCGAATAATTTTCATATATTTAAAAAAAAAAAATTATTTTACGTAGCCGAAGATCCTCTGTATTTATGTGTCGTAATATTGACCTATAAACGTGTTACTGAGTATTAACTTATTAAGTTATAGCTAAATATTACCCGACCTATTTATGTGTATTATGAAGATCAAGTATTACAATGGTTAAAATGGTTAAGTTTTTCACAGTTAAAACATTGTATAACATGTTTTCGTTTACAATATATTTTTTATTAAGCAAAAATTAGTACTACAATATTTTTAATTAATTTCCGTCAATATCATCATGTTAATCAAATTTCACAGTAAAAATTTAAATTAACCTCTTACGAATACCATTTAAAACATAAAAATTACTCTAATTTGAAATGTATTAAATAAAAATGCACATACAAATAAAATTACTTAGCTGAAAATATATTATGACCCTAATATTATTTTCTAGAATTTAATTGAAAAGTATTTTTAATATTATTTTTTTATTTATCAGTGAAAATTATTGCTTTGTTAGTAATGTTCATACATAACTACTATATAAATAATAATTCGTTAATAACATATTGTTATTCAATATTAGGAATATTTTTGAATTTATTGCTTTTTATGAAATGAATTATATACTTGTTTCGTGTTTTCCAAATAATCATAAATTTCTACAACTAGTTTTTTGTGTATAAATTACCTAACATAAAATATATTTCAACGACATTAAATAAATTGAACTTGAACGAACTAATAAACTAACTGTTATATTTATTAAAAAAACACGCCTTAAAAGCTTATTTAAATAATTACTTAAAAGGATTCCAAAAGCAACTAAATTAGCTGTTTTTGGAGTTTGTCTAAATTATCACTTAAGTTAGTTGTTTATGATGTCTGTTTAGTCAATTAATTAAATAGGTTTTTGAAGGCGTTTTTTTTTTTATTTCAAATTTTACATGTATCGAGTAATTATAATTATACAATTCATTTATCTATTTTATATGTGGATTAAACCATATAATAATAAAATTGGTCAGACATCTCTTTTACAAATGTACGGAGCACGTGAAAAAGCAGCAATGCGATCTCGAATTTATTGTCCGCTGGTAATTATTTCTGGGTCTTAACGTTCTTTATTACTTCTTTGTTAGTTAGAGTATAACTACTAAATTATTTATTACGTAAGTCATATATGTAATTCTTGTTCTTTATAAAATAATAGTTCCACATTCCATAACTCATTCAATTTCATATTAAATTAATTCACTCTATTTCTATTGTTATCACTAGAATTCCCACGTATTCCAAGATTGTCACGTTAGTATTATATAAATGAATCAAAGTATGTAGATAAACAAGTAATTTTGATACTGTATGTTCTAGGTTTTACTAATAGCTATCGAAGAGTAGTTTCGACTCTGTGACTGTGAAACCACCTCGAGAGTATAAAGAATAACACCCTTTCAAAAAAAAAAAAATAGGAATAGGTCCACAAAAATACATAGCACCTACTCCTTTTTGTGAAGTCGGTGGAAAAGGTTTTCTCATCGAAGGACGAACATAAAGACTTGAATACGGTAACGAGGTGTCCCGGTCACTTCATATATAAACGATGACTCAATGGCGGACACCACGAATTAGCGGGTCCACGGCGACTCGGCCTTTGCTACGCTCGTCCCGCGGGCCGTGGGCGCGCCGCTGGCTCGACGGTTAATTGTTTTATTATTGTGCATAATTGATTGAACGGCCTTAAGAGTTATCCTTACGATTAACAATAACAATTTACTTACGTAACCGCTAAACACAGTTATCGAACTTTACGATGGTCTTTTTATAACCTCATAGTATTGTTCCCGATATGGTCTAGCCAGAGATGGTACGGTTGATGCATATTTGCGTTGGTCAGGTAGTTGCTATTTAGCTAAAGGTTTCTCAAGCAAACGGAAGCAGTTTTTACATAAATCTAGTGTGAGTTCCCTCATGATGTTTTCCTTAATCTACAGAGAATAAGTTTATTGAATAAATTTAATTAAAATAAAATTCATTAGTACCCGATCGCGAGTAATCATCTAGTAATCATCATAGTAATGATCTTACTAATTTTCAGTTAATTCATTTTTAGTGTTCAGTAGTAAAATAGAACGCTAGAGGAATCGGGCAATCACAGTTTTTTTTTTAATTACAGACGTAGCGAAATCAAATTTTGTACGAAAATAAAGAATGGCATCCCAATCACAGTTGCGTAGTTTTAAAAATATAATATTTGTAAAGTTTGAATTTTAGTATGTGGGGGCAAAATTGAAAATTGTCAAATATTTTATTAACATTAAAAATGGTTTTTCGATCACTTCAGAAAAAGCATCATTTACTGCGAAAATGCGAATTCGCTTTGGTGTCCCGAACCGTAAGTCTAGGTGAATGAATGAGGTGTCAAAAGAGACATTTGGAAAAGGGCTATTTGAAGGTTAAATAAAAAAAATTGAAAATTTAATCATAATTTGGGGAAATTGCAAAACCCGCTGAAAATGTGTGTTTTTAGGGAGTTTCTAAGGCCACTTTTAAACCTCTTTAGATACATTTTTTTTAAAGTTTCTAATTTTTATACTAAAGATTGATTCAATATCTGTAGTACTATTTTTATTTAATAAGAATAATGGAAATATTTTGAAATACTGAATTTTTAAAAATCGACCGTTTCACGACCAACAATTTGCATCGAGTGGGAATGAGAGTACTGTTAATTTCTAGATTTTTGGAATTATTAAAAAAAAACAATTTTTATTTTTATAATTAGGATCAATTTATTTAACTGATCTTTGTTTCTATTCCTTTTCTTTTATTCCTTTTGTGAGTTCATTTTCAATATACCCGAAGGTCATATACACTTTACCACTGAGTTTTAGGGTTCCGAGCTAAAATGGTAAAAACGGAACCTTTGTAGTTTAGTCGTGTCCGTCCGTCCGTCCAAATTGAAATTTAAAACATCTTTATTTCATAAGTTATAATATAACACTTGAAATACGTCGTAACATTTAAAGAATTTACAGTTTTATGAGATATTTTTTAATTACCACTCGTTCGTAAGGCAGTTATCCCCCAAAAAGAATGTGCTAGAAACTTGAGGATAGCTCTTTTCAAACTAATTATAGAGAAATACATCTATATATAAAACCATTGCAGGAAAAAACCTGTAGGAAGTCGAGCTCATTATGTCCAATTATCCTCTAAATATTCAGAGATTGTATAATACCCTTTTGTGTAAAGTGTTTGCTTCTTAAATACTTTAAATTTATATAAGGATAAATTTTGTATATCCACAGGAATCTTATTCAACATGTGCACACAGAGCCCCCTAAATGAATTTGTGACTCTATGCAGTCGACTAATATGTAAACACAGTTTATTTTTATTTGTCGTATTGAAATTATGTCTATCACTATTTTTGTTAAAATATTCTAATTTTTTTTAACATATATTAAATTTTGATAAATAAACTGTGATGCCACAGTTAAAATTCCAATTTCTTTAAACTTTCTTCTAAGAGAAACACGAGGTCCCAGCCCGCAAATTGCGCGAACGCCCGCTTCTGCAAAACGAAAATTTTGTGAACAACCGTAGCTTGTCCCCAAAGCAGGATGCCATATGACATCAGGCTATGGAAACAGCCAAAATAAACTAACCAAAATAAATTCTTATATTTTGACCACATAGGTTGCAAAGCTAAGCTTCTTCACCAACTTACTGGTATGAGAATCCAGTTGAAGGAATACATCGGCATTAACAAACTCCAATTTTTTGTTTCATACTGAAATAGTTCCGGATCCATATCTTACATTTGAAAGTGAGAGTTTTATACATTTTGTTTTCATTTCATTAAGAAAATAGGTAATTTGCAGGAAATCATTCTTTACCTTACAGACAGCATTGTTCGTATCATCATAAGCGGGCTGTTGTCTTCTGACTTTGAATAACAAAGAAGTGTCACCTGCAAACGGTAATGCCAATATGACAATTGTCACTGGTCGACTATATTTCGTTATAAAACAATATATCTGTTGATATATAAAGCAATATTCTATTCATTAACAAAATAATTTCGACAGTCTTGTATCTCGAGGCCACCGCTTAGTGCAGATTAAGGGTGTTGATGCCTGTTCTCAACGATACGGTGACAAGTTCGAGACCTAAGACGCTTAAGAGCGACATGACAAGACATGGAACGAGTTACTTAACTAAACTTAAGTTAAACCTCATTGGTTACTTCGCCCATAGTGAGAAACGGAAACCGGTACGTTTTGAGGTACTCGTTTTGAGGTAGCGGCTCTTGACCATTGCATGCCTAGGTCACCACCGCCCCACGATCTGAAATAAAAAGACTGTGGAAGGCTGGCAGGGTAACTAAAAGTATCGTCTAAATACTTTACATGTAAATTCATTTTTATAAGTAGAAAATTACTGTAGTATGGAGCACTAACTGCCTAGTTTTGACTTGCATTTATCCAGTTTTAAATTTTTTTACATTAATGCAATTTTCTGATAATTTCGAATTGGACATTGTATAAGAAAACTCAAGTTCAAAATTATGAGCAAGTAGCTCCTACAAGCAATTTTGTGTACGTGGACTTGTAATATACAAGGCATTAATAGTATTAGAAAACGTAATGCGTAAAAATCACAAAGCTTTATTTTTATAGAAAGAATTGCCATTTGGAACTGAAATCTGATTTTCTAATTTCGATTTAGATGAAACTTTTTATATTAAATAGCTAAACTTACAAATTGCTGTAGGTTTAGAACCGCAATGAAGGGATCGGACACATACTTGAGACAATAAATTAAAAAACAACCATTGCATGGTGAGTTTCTGATTCAAATATTTATGTTTGTTCTGAAAAGTTGACAGAAACTGCCTACGTCTTAAAACATATATTGCTGGTGCGCTTCCTTTTAGCGCAATAAAATGTACACCAATATTCAAGTCTAACTGTAAACTATAATAAGTATAGTCAGTTTATTAGTTTTTGCATGATACTCTAAAAATTGTCATTCAAATAAACAAACATATATACAGATTTAAATCGGTTTAATAGTTGTCACATGACAATCGAAGAAACAATCATACTAATAAATAAATAAATGTATAGATCCGTATACAATAATTCTATAAATCATTATTATAAACTCGTAGACTTTTAATCAACCCACAGCTTCTTTCTAAAATAACTTGAATAGACACGCATAGCTACTCTCTTGTAGCAGGTGCGGTCGAGATGAATGTAAATAATAAAGACTGTTGTCAACCAAACTTTTGCTTCAAATTAATTTTAAATATGAATGAGTGATATGATTTAATTCATTCAAAATTAATATTCAACGAATCGACTAATACAAATTAATAATGTCTACCATGGCTATACGATCACGTGTCTATTCCGATGTTAAGTATTAAAATGCGTATAGGCAAATGACAAAATTATTTTGAATCTAAAATCGTTCACACAGAGCACGCCGCCGGCCGCCGTCAGAGTTCCGATATCGTCGGCGTAAACAGACTCATTCGTATCGTACGGTTTTCAAGATAAAATCCGTTATTTGCCAGTCCTAGAAAAGACTTCTCGACACTGAATTCGTGTTTGACTAAATTATTTAAATACATCGCCTCTTTGTCGCCCGTTTCGTTAGCGGGTCACGTTTCCTTTTCCAGTTTTTTTGCAAATTTTCGTGCGTGCAAACACATTTTGCACTGCTTGCCGGGGCAAAAAAATTAGATAAACGCTAGTCAGACTAACTTACCTAATTGTTCTGTATATATATATATATATATATATATTATGTTCTATAGGCATTATATATATATACACATATATACATATGTTTTTATATTAAATGTCTGTAAAATAGGAGAAAAAACAGATTAATACGTTATCACGGTTTCATTAGAACGTATTTAAGAAAGTTAGAATGTTCTAATAAAAATTAGTGATACAGAGCTACTTATATAAATTTAGTTTTTCTTTTTATTCTAGACGATCATGTTGGCGTTGGCTCTCTGGTTAAGGGCGTTCATTTTTAAAGTAGAAGGTACCGAGTTCGATCCTGACCACAGGCTAATTGGCCTTTAAATTTTTATCTTGAGTAGATTTAAAACTGCTCGTTGCGTGCCCCGGAGAGCACTTTAAGCCGTCGGTCCCGGACGTTGTCCCGTAATTTTATTCAATATAAAATTTTAACACGTACTCTTATTGAAGATCAAAACAAGTTTGTTCATTTATCGCCGCTTTGGAAACTTTATGTGCATGTACGATATAATTTCCAATTCTAGTTATATACCGAAGGGTTTACGGCGTTGTTCTTAATGTGGGACAGCCAGTGACGTCATACTCGGTGCACATCCACGTTTGGTATCAATATGAATCCAACACGACACGCCGCAGCCCACGACTGTGTGCAGGTTTCACACGGCACAGGTGCAAGTTTGAAGTCAACCTTGGCGTATGTGTTTCCTCACAATGTTTTCCATCGCCGTTTGCGAGTGCTATTGTTGAATAAGCAAATTACTTAAGTTTAGAAAAACTCATTGGCAAATATTCGGATTCCGATACGCGACCTTGGGATGAAGAGTCATTTAATATAAATTCTATAAATGCACGATACAAATTTTTTAGTAATGTCGATATACATTTTTTTTTATAAATACTTGTAATACTCCAAACCAAAAATTATTCTTCTCAATAACGTATAACGTTTGGGATATCGATAAGATGAAAGTCAAAAAGACAAAATGTTCGTAACTTGAATTTAGTATCAAAAATATAATCTTGGTAATAAGTTATTTTATACATTATAAATTCAAATTACATTATGCAATAAAATATCAAAATTCATCTCGCTAAAAAAATATTTGGATCTCCTTGAGGAACTAGACGTACGAAATTTATTCTAGGTGACGGGCGGTCAAAGTTAAAAAAAGGAATGAATGTGAGGATAATTGCTTATTGGGTTTTAAACAAACGATAACTCATTGTCACATCAAAAAGGGTTCTTAAAATGACACTAATCGTTACGGCATTCTATTTGATAAGGCAACCTGCAGTTATTAGTATAGTATCGAATTAATGACTAAAGTATGTCCTGTTTGACTAATGTTTAAAATGGAAACGTTTTTCGAAATCACCTTTTGCTTTGTGTGTAAAGACAAATTTATGCCTAGAATTATTTACAGAATTGAAGAAAGGATTTATTTTATATTTAAAATAAAATTCGAAAACATAACATAGGTGAATGTACATAGGAGAAAAATTTCATTTTCCGAATTACAATATAGAATTGTATAAACGAAATTCTGTATTGATTATTCTCATAAAGCAATGTGTACTATAAAATTGTAATGACTATCTTTAAATGAGTCTGTGCATTAGGTACTATCCATAAATTGTGTTCCTACAATTTACAGTATAATGTATTAATAAACATTTTGAAAGTAGGGAGACAACTAAGCCAGCAGCAAATACAATCTTTCATTGTAACCGTTTATATGACGTCATCTTAGACAAAGTCATACTGAGGTTATTACAATCTAAAAGACCAGCATTCTATCACGATTGCATGGGGCATTATAAAAAGTTCATTTAGGTTTCATTTTCGCGAAACTTATTTGCTGATACAAATACGCCAAGGTAAGCATCATATTCCCTAATTTGTTTTTTTATTGTCTTAATAACAGGGGCGGATACAGGTGGATCATCACGGGTGTCATGATTCCCCCTAAGGGCTGGGTCTTTGCTGGGTAATCGAATTTTTGAGCGACGAACGACCTTGCGCGCCACCAGATAGTAGATAGTCATCGCCACCCATGGACATTTACAAACACAGAGGTGTCAATCAGTGCTTTGCCATACAATAAGAGATATACTGATTAGGATATACTGAGACATGTTTAATAGCAATGCATACCATACATAATACAATACATACTACGAGTATAACTAGTATCTGGTATTACAATCTAAGTAGTGATGTCCTACCAATAGATAAGTAGATATTCTATTGTGTGAATCAATGAAAACAGTGCATGACCGCATGTCACATGAAGAGGTTGGTAGCGCATTTGTCGGTTATTTTTAACACTCCTCACGTCCTGGTGGATGTAACCATTTGCATCTTCGTAAGGATATACCTACTCGGCATTAAACGTACGTAGAAGTAACAATATAACTATTAGCGGACTAATATAAATAAACAATTTACACTTGCTTAGGTGTTTCGAGACAGATTCCAGGGTCAACGGTGGGTTGCATGTTGCATGTTGATGCGTGTTGCAGGCAATCGTCCAGATAATTAAATAGTTGTTAGTGCAGTTTGTCGCATTAAAAGCAGTTAACTGTAGTATCTTCAATCTAGAATCTAAAGGGTCAGCCCTCGCTATATAATCTAGATCATAGCGATATTATAGATGTTTATGGTTAATATACTTCTTTTTTTCCTCACTCCATTTACGTAAGTATTTGTGAAATTGTTCATTTTCCTTTAAAGTGACGTCATTCTTGCAATATCGAGTAAATTATTGACAAATTGAACTATCACTCGTAATAAATATTTATGATAATTGTTGAAGTTGCAGATTTCACACGTTGTAACGCAAGAGCGATGTGAATTTAGCAATCGATTTATCGCGTCAATTATTTCATTCATTCTAATAAATTCATCAAACGTGCACCTTTTACGTTACGACAATGGATATGCACTGTTTATTTCTCAACACAAAAATTGTTTAAAATGTTTCGGTGTTAAGTGATTAGTTTAATTGTGTAATGCTGTGTTTTTATTTTAAAGAAAACTACATTAAAGGAATTGGTCGGTATTTTTGTATTTCGAAGATTTAGCTATATATTTTTTTTTTATAATAAACATTCATACTTCCTACGAGTTTGGCGACGAAAGGACAATGTTATCTCTTTTTTCGTCTCTCATTTTTTTAATTAAAAGATAGAAAAAAAGCATATAGTTGTGCATATTTAAGAAAAAATGACATATAAGGCTTTAATTTAATTTTATTTGCTTAACAACCTTAAGGCACCATGCTTATTGTAGATAAAAATACACGTATTATTTTAATTGTAGTTCGCCAATGATTCTCCTTCGCGAATATATCGTTGCTGAGGCCGTAAGGTTCTCTTATTAACACGTATTAGTTAAGCTATTAAGGTATACGAATAAGCGTGAGGTCAAACAAATTAGATTGTTGGCCTGTTTACCGACAGATTCGATCTGGGTCATGGGACTCAATCTATGAGTTCTGATTGACTAGCCGATTGCTTGGAAACTGATTACAATGGGAAATATTGATAATTAGCCTCACTATCATGGTTAATTTGCTTATTGTATGTATGAAAAAAAATAATGTGTATCAACATAAATTTATTTGTGACTGTCTTGCAAGTTTGAAAGTTGAAGCTGAAATCAGGTTTAAAATGAAGTTAGTTTTGAATGAAGGGCCACGTTTAACTGCTTTTAATTATGACAGGCAGGAAACTAGTTTTCGCTGGGAAAATGGGGTCATTAAAATTGATAACGATGCAATCGATATTGTTCTTAAATTTCTTATGTTAAATATTGTTTAAAATAAATACCTAATTATCAAGGAACATTATAATCAAAAATATAACAACTATGAGACTTTGAACTGTTGTATGTTCATAAATAGAATTTATTCATATGAATCCAATACCTCCGAAAATCATAACAAATATAAAAAACTGACATTCATGTTTTACCAAAAATTTTAATCTTTGAGATGATTGAAAAGATCAGAAAATTTTGAGTCTTGAAAATTGAACTTTTTTACGATTCATAAACAGGACAAAATTTTGATTTACTTTGGAAACCATCAATAGTTAATGTGATGATTAATTACCGAATGTTAACCCCAAGAACATACAAACTTTTGTATAGTTATATGAATGTATAACGGTACAAAAGTTTCTATAAAGATGTAATTAGACATGATTGATGCATATCAATCATGTCTAATTAAATGTTCAATAATATTTCTCTTAAACTAATTCATGTAATTACAATTAACTATACAAAAAAAAATATTTATTTTAACTTAAAGAATTATTTTTAAAATCTAAATATTCACGTAAGTCAGGATGTCGTACATATCCTGACGCCAGTCACTCCCTTGATTAGCCTTATCAGACTGCCAAAACAAATCCATCAGGGCACCTCTACTGCCCGCTCTAGAAGAACACAATATACGGCATCCTTGGCTGCAATATCAGACAAAAAGGTCATCAGAACTGAGGTGTCGCAATTAAAGCTGCGAGTTAATGAGCCCCAATTCAACATGTCTGCGTTTGCTTTTGAGTTATTCTACAAGGTATTGGCTATAGTAGTTAGTGAAAATTGTCGAGTTTCTGAATCTCCTCCATTTGGCATACATACTGACATTTACGTCTAATGTTGTAGACAAATGGGCTTGTAGAATTTTAACTAAATAAACGTTTAAAAATGATAACCTATCATTTTTAAACGTTAGTATCTATGAACCCACTAACTAACACGTATAGATATAAACTTTTCAAAATACATATAAATAGGTGAAGTACAAAATATTGACCATTAAGATAAATTTTATTGGATAAATGTCTGAGCAAAAAACATCAAATACCATAAATTTTAAATTTAACAGAGAAATTTTAGTAGCTTGATTCAAACACTAACAGCGGTGTGCTTCAAACTCATTTGCAATAGTTAACTGATAACTGTTAAAGTCAAAAACTAAACATGTGGAAACGTCGATAATCTTAGAGATATTGGCATTTGAGACATTAAATGACGCAAATGTTAATATCTCTAAGATTAACTTAGTCAACTGTCAATTGTGAAGTTAAAAAAAAAGTATATTGACATGTTTAGCTTTTAACAGTTAACAATTAATTATTTCAAATGAAAGTATCAAGCACAGAGCGTTGAATGTATCATCTTCAAAATAAATATATGTTACACATTCTGTGGCATGGCCGAGTGCAATGGAGGTTCGAACGCAGCACTTTTCGACGGTAAAAGTGCAAACGTAACGTGACGCAAAATACGATGTGATCAAAAGTGAAGACTTTTACTAGAAGCCTAGATTTCGTTCTGTTACATTTTCCACTTTTACCATTAAATATGACTTGGCGTTCATTTAATTGGCAGTTTTGCCTAATGGTAAAATACCGTTTCAAATGTAATAAGTATTTGGAACATGTCGTTGTGTAACTTTTTTTTATATATTCCCACTGCTGAGTTCGATCAAGTTCAATTCGAGTGGACTATCTTATTGTAAATTTCAGATTGAAAGGCTTGGACTTGGCCACGCTGGCCTAAATGCGGCTTGGGAGTTGCTAATGACTGTTGTCCCAAGTATGCTGATAACAATGAAGCAAATGGCTCAAATTTTTTTCAAAACTAGCGAATAGTTTTAATTTAGCTTAAGTTGAAAAATGTTTCGTCGATTTGCTCGTAGTAGGCAAGATTAGAACCTGTTGTTTTTCAGTTCGAATGCAGCGTCCACAATAAAAATATGTCATCAATCAAGATTCTCGTTTAATATAATTATTTTCCGACAGATGAAATTAAATGTGTCAGAACACAGGCGGTTATTTAATTAATTATTATATTTATTTACTGTGCTAATTTAAATGACAAACAGATTGCTACAAAAAAATCGCAATTTCAGTTTCTTCCTATGAAAATCGTCAACTTGTTTGTCATTTCAAAACAATTTGATTCATATTTATCATATCGGTATCGTAATTTGCAGGATACGATAATATTTATTATATACTTTATATAAACTTTTTCACTTACTTATAAGTTTTCATAGAGGTGGGCATTACTTTTCATTTACAAGTATTCATACATGTGTATGTATAGCAGCAAATATGAATCTTAAGTGACAAATGTTAAATTATGTAAATTCAATAGAATTATCTTTTAGCTTTGTTATAAAGTTGTCTCGGCTTAAATTTTTTGAGAACCAAATCTAAACAACCGTTAATGGCGAATAGGTTAAGGACTAACTATCAAAAAAGGACGTACAAAAAAGCCACTAATACTTTCTGATATCTACGGTTCAAAAAAATTTTTTTGCTCAATTTAGTGCCCACAATTTCTTTTCCTTCCGAATATCACGGAGGTGCGACCAGTTAGTTGTCGAAGTTACGACGTTAATTGAAAAGTATTATACTTTTCAATATCGATTAACAGGTATTCATTACAGATATCGAGTTGCAATAAATACGTATTTATATACACGAGTTTCTGTAGATCGATATATTTTGCACTATGAACATTGTTTATTAGGGCAAATAAGTATAACTTTGTACTGCGTGCATACGTACATACACGCTTTTTTTCCTTACTTTTTTTAGGCACATTGTACTTCATTATGTTATTTTATGATTATTACAAATACGTCAAGAAAAGCGTACCAAATCTGATATATTTTGATTTTGTGCATTTATCATATCAAATATCGAAGATACAGACATCGACATTCAAATTGGTTTGGATCTGTACGCCTGTCTGGAATGTGGAACTCGTAATAACAACATTTTAATGTTGCGAATAATGTAATTTTTAACTAAAATACCATATATAGAAACAGTTTTCGAGACAGGTTCCTTTTTTTTTCTATATAAAGAAATAATTCTTGAAAAGGGAAAGAAGAATGAGGCGTCACCATATTTGGAAAGATAATGCCCTTCAAGGACAAATTTAGATGTAATGCGGAGTTAAAGAAAAACCCAGTCCAAAAGGCTAAGAGTTTTCTTAATGGCTATTTCTGCATTCTTTTTGTGTTCAGGAAATGGCGGAATGATTGAACTGAAGGGAATTTTGCGCGTAAAAACATATGAGGCTTTAAAAAGACCGTTGACGAATTCAGGCAATCGACTGCTCGCGGTACATTTTTTTTTTATTTTGAAAAATAGTTCAGTTAAGTGAATAAATGTGTATAAAAAAGGGTGAAGGAAGTGTTTTGAAACACTGTACATAAAACATCATACATTTATTATTTTTCATTTAATTGATAATTTTCCGTACAGACTTCGTAAAATTACTTGCTTTTTATATTCATTTCAATTATTTGCAGTAAATATAAATTATTATATAAAAATAATATACAAGATAAGCGATGCGGCTTGCATACGATAATATGCAATACCTTACGTTTAATACAGGAAAAAGCGTATTTCGTGTCATGTTTCAATAAGTTGTTATCAATCAAGGGCACAGCAACCACTTTGATTGCAAATGTATTGCAATTCATGCAACAAAAGCAAATCTTCACGCTTGACACCTTTTCCGTAATATATTCTCGTTTATGTGATTCGAATTTTATTACAACTCCATAAATTTACATGGAATAAACCGAAATTAGGTTTGGAATAGTAGCGCTTATGTTAATACAATTGTTACTTTACAATTGAATGGAAAAATCTTAAAACGGCAATTCATCGATGTGAGATCAGCGATTCATATCGCGGCCACTCAGAGGTCGATCGGCCAAGTAGAATGTTAATAACCCGAACGACGCCTTCCAACATCGCCGGCAATAGGCTCCGTGTCGCAACCGATGTCCCAATGTCAGATGTTGGAAGAAAGCTGCAATATTCTACGTCAGCCTTTCACCGTTGTAAACGTGTATGGGCAATTATCATGCACTTGCTAGATTTAGATTTAGAATTCGTTTTTTTTTTAAAACTCTTTATTCGTTTAAAGATAAGTACTAAAAAAAAAATGGTTCTCGAACATGTTTATTGTTTATACAAAGTTGTAGAGCGTTTCGGTGTACGTCTGTTTCGGATAGTTCACTAAATGACGACTACATATTTCAATCAGTAGCCGATCCGAAAGCCATGATATTTCAAGTAATTTGTGAAAAATACAAACATGTAACTAGAGAATAAAAAATGGAAGCTCTAGATATTAAGAGCTTGATTTAAAATTTCGTGTATATTGCTGTTGAGAGGTAGCTTGAACGGAAAGTCACGACTACAAAGTGTTCTATTTGTGGTAGGTACCGATGTTGTTTATTAAAAGATATCGACGGCAGAAAATCGGTATAATTTAAATATGGGTTTCCCATATTTATGACCCATAAATGCGATGTTCCAATTAAAATTATATTAAAAAAAAATTATTAAGAAAAACTTTGGACATGTTTTAAGTGAATCTTATGAATTGTGTCATTAAAAAATACATATATGTATTTTTTTGATGTATAGAAAACATGATTTTCGTTATACGTTATTAAAAGTAAATTAAATGAATAAATAATAAAACACTCATAATGGAAGCCAATGATTTTTCTATAGCAAGATAACTCTGATTCATTTATTCAATAGAAAATTTGATACAGTTAGTTACCTCTACGACATGAAATATAAAAAGGTTTTAATGTAGTATTTATTTACATTTTCCTAAACAGTAGAGACATAATACTGTTTAACATAACGCAAATGTGAAATGTATAACTATTAACTATCTAATATAATATCGGCGGCAGGTTTTTATGCCGTGAACAATAAATTCGTTGGAAAAACGCTATTAATAAAATATACTCAAAAACAGTAACTATACACATAGGATCTATGTCGGACAAATGTATAAGTTTTTAAAATTAAATTACATATAAAAAACGTAAGTGTAGACATATTAGATTTTCACGGTTATGGCTAGCGATCACAAATAACTAGCCATCACGGTGTAGTGGGTCCCGAGCCGAACGAGCGCGCATCGTCGTCGGCCCGAGACAATTCGCTCGGTTACGTCAACCCCTCGTGCGTCTCCGCTAGTGTTACTGAAATCGACGTCGAACAATACCCGGGCTGTCCGTCGGTGCGCCGGCGCAGGTCGTCGTTCTTTCTCTCGGCGACGATTGTTCAGAGGTCGGGCTTATTTGCGTCCCCGCTTATTGCTTCGTTCGTTCGAATAATGTCGCGTTGTGGACTGCTCATAAAAAGATTGAGCAAGTCGTTTCTTAACCATGTTTCAGCTAACGACTGCGCGTGCGTTGACCTACTAGAAAATCCCGATCCTCATCCTTTCTACCCGTTAATTTTGTTCAAGATTTCACGTTGCTTTGTTAAGATTTGAACCAATTAAAAACTGTGTATAAATACATAGATGTATTATTAATGTTGGTAAATTAACTCTGCATCAAAAAATATATAATGTAGACATAACATTGCAACTTACTTCGAGATAATAAAAAAAATCAATCGTTATTTGTATTTAACTTCTTTTATTTAAGGTGATTTTAAAATTTATTTTTTCATTTTGGGTTTATGAAAAAAATATTCCTCTTTATTTATCAATATCTACTTGTTTTTATTCATAAACAATTTTAAAATGAATTCGTTTTGTTAATTTCCTTGTTAATTACTGTTTTTTTTGTTTTAATCTTTTGGAGGTCACGAAAAACAAGCTTAGGTAAAAAAGAAAATGTCATTTCCACGAAACGCGATCGAATGGCAGTGGGAATAAATGCTAATTACAATACAGTAATATTGTAATGAATATTTGGATGAATAATTGCGACAACACTTTTAAGGATATTGGTCTTTGTAATTGTAAATTGTACCATACTTGATTAAATTGTAAAGCATTTTTTTTTAATTACAAAACTCAAAAGTAAAAATTTTGTTATGTGAACTACATATACGCAATATTTGTTATATAATTATTTTCTTCAGATGTGCAAAGGATATGTGTTTAAATCGGATTTTCCGTCTCTTTGAACATTCTTTACTTTTAAAATTTTATTGCTTTTCGATGTATTGTTTAGGTTTTATGGAAAAAAAAATAATTGTTTTCTTTTTCTTCTCAAAATATTCAACTGCGTACTAATTTTTTTTCCGAGCACTTTGAATACGTGAAAATAGTTCAGTGTTTATCATATGTGATTCATATTTCAGTTTGCGTTTCCTCATATCATTTACAAGAACGACATTTTTCATTCATCGCAACTCGCTTACTGCCTTGCTTCATAAAATGAAATAAAATAACGAATATTATTATAATGCTTATTATTGGGAATTAATACTTCATTAGAAGAAGTTACGCACGATATATATATATGGATTGTACTTAAATAATAAGAGAATTTATTATTATTTTCAACTTCATAACTCACAAGCCGAGATAGCTATACACATTAACAGTAAATACTATCTTAATGCAATTAAGATTGAAATGTATACCGTCTACGAGCCGCATCTTATTTTAGTCTTTAACATTGATTTTTTCCTTTATGAAACTGATTGAAACACACCGACATTTACAGGAAACAGGTAGAAAAAAAATTAGGCTTATAGTATTTTTTTTTTGAATTACGAGGAAGAATATTTTTGTAATAAGTCGACAGAGGTAGGTAACCTTTGTAAACTAGGTTAATTATTACAGTACGTACCCGTAGCACTGTCGACGCGACCGACAGTGACGTTTTTTCCTGTTATTTTTTTTTTATATTAAAATACCTCAGTACAGCAAAAACGTGTTATATATGGAAGGCCATTAATGTATTTTTTATAATAAAACTTAAATGGCATAACTAATTGTTAGAGCAGATATTGAAAGATGACAGATTAATAGTCGTGCCATTATAACATGATCCTCAAAACAATACCAGACAAAATGTATTTCTTAATAGCGAAACTAGACAAAGATATAATTATCTAAATATATGTATTTGTATCTCCGATGTTCGTTAAGAGTCCTGCACAAAATGAATACCTTACATACATCGTCCATCACCGATCATAAAAGAATAATATTTTGTCTAAATAGTCTAAATTAACATTCTATTTGCATTTATATCATAGGAGGTGAACACGGTTTTTTTGTTCATGGTACAAAAAATTTAAAATATTGCGCATGCAAGTGCAGTTCTGACGTTTAAAACTTGCATTGATGCTGCGAGCAGATGCTCAATGCGTTATATTGAAGTGACGTATTTGGCCGTCGGTATGGAGGAAACACAACTTGAGTTAGCTAGGCTGCACCGGATCAACCGGCTAGTTCAGAGCTTCGACTGCTCTAAGCGCTCGCTGTAGCGTTCTAAGTAAACTAACTGTTTCGTGTAACCCTGTCAGCGTTTCCATCATAGAATCAAAAGCTCCGTACTTAAACTGATTTAAATAGCACGCGTGAGTTTTAAAGTTTTTGTGGGTTTCTCTGATAGAATAACAACCCTGGTGAAGATATTGTTATAGAAAAATATCGCGAAATTCGTTATTTTGAGCATCAGTTTGACTCAAGATTTTAATTGGAATTTAAATCACATTTGATTGTGTTTTTGTTGTTTTCATAAGTTATCTTTATGAAATAAAAATTAAACACTTTAACTGCAAAAAAAGTGTAAGTTATACAATAGTTTTATCCAATTGCTTGAAATACAAAGATAGAATATAAAAAATATTCACCATTAATATTATCCAATAAAAACAGAAGAATTGGCCATATAATTGTAATTAACCTCATTTATTTCGTTGAATTTATTAATAAAATATAGTTAAAATCCAACCATTCATGTAATAGGATAGCATACTTAATTCTTTAATAACGGAAGCCAAAAGCCATAACTCGTTAATCAACTATTTAATGATCATCTCTGATGATTCTTCCTTACTAAAGTCTCGATATCACGAATACGTGTTCGGATGATTATTTGGGTAGATGAATTTTAATATTAGAAACGTATTTATGTTTTATAAATAAAACAGTAGAGAGGAAAAACATACGCTAATTCTTTTAGTAAACACTCTCACGAGGACTTTAAAAATCTATAGAACACACCAATAAAAAAGATTAATATTAATTTTGTCCGTTTTTATGTTCCTTGGAAATATTATAGTGCGAATTCCGAATAACACGAATGTTTCATCTCGAATAAAAAATCATAAGCCTATAAGCGTATGCTCATTATCCATTATAATTATGATTCTGTGACGTCAGAGTTCTAAACATCATTATCGTGCCGTTTTCTTGGTACTCCATCCTGCGCTGCAGTCGAAATGAATGTATTCGTCATTTCCTGGTTTTATCTGCGAATGTTTATACTTCTTTGAACGATAACAAATTACTAGATATACGTCCAACCGCCTGCGAGATAGCGTCGTGTTTGTTCGTCGCGCACTAAAGTTATGGTATTCGACGTATTTGTCACGAAACGTCTCGAACACTTGCTCGAAATTATCTCATTAAGTAAATAATCTGTACAATTAATTGATTCTTATAGCGGCGGTACACTCTGTTTGCCGTGTGACTGTGTAAGTTAAGAATCCTTGTGTCTGCTAGTCTTTTATACCTTGAAGGTGGAAATTTATTAGCCGCGTTTTGTTTGCGGCGTGTCGTTGGCGCTTTAATATTTGTACAGTTTTAGAATAAAGTTTCGAGTTAATATTTGTTGATACTACTTTTGTATCTGCGCGTTAAAATAATGATGAAACGACAAATGGCTGCATTCGTTTAAACGCATATTTATATGTTAGTAGTATTCATAAATATCTGAATGTTTACCAAAATTACATTTACAGCATTGATAGATCTTGGTGAATAAAAGAATGTGCCCTGACCAGTTGCCCTTTGCTCTTTCGATGACAAACAGAATTGCTTAAATTTAGATTAAATTCAATGTAAACGAACAATAGCCGATGAGTTTCTTGAGGAATGGCAGAAAGATAATAACTTTCTTTTTAAATACTTCCATTAATATTGTTGGATAAAATATAATTATTACGTTATATTGTTGAGAAAAGTATGTTTTCGTGGGTAAGTATATTATTAGTTTCAACAAATAAACTGTCATTTCATAATGAAGCTTGATTGTAATTTACTAAATACCAACTCCTATCATTTTACATGTAATGTATTACTGGGAATAACAAATTTTATTTATAAATACTGACGTCATGTGTAACTTAAAAACAAACTTCTTTAACATCTGGTTAGACCAAATTTTGTTTCCCAGATTGCATTATGCAAATCACCGACAGATTTACATTTTCCTTCCTCATAAATCGGTATGTATACAATTGCACGCACGCAATGAACACACTGTCATTGACTCGTGGTATCTATTTGCATCGACAACTAGTTGTCTTTCAAAGTATACATACTCTTATTATCATCTGTGTAAGATTAGACGTGGTATCATATTTATGTATAAGTACTTTTGGGATGGTTTTGGGTTGGCTGAAAATAACGTTTTCGTAACGTTTAAAAACAAACAGATATCTTCTTGTCTATGCATAATATGCAATAGCAACTATAATCGTAGTGTCACTATCGTTTGTTCAATGTTCAGCCAAATAATACTCCTGTTGTAGAAAAGGGCACGGGTTGGTAAGGGAATTGTTGTTATAATCTAATTAAGGGAGTGACAATAGAACCAGTCGCTACTCGTGCAACCTTTAAATAGAATCTGGAGTCAGGGCAGATTATAGTTATTGACTATAAATTCGTAAATATGTCGAGGAAGTTAAAGAATGGAAGGCTGTTTTTAATCTTGTAACATTTAATACTCAAAAGTATATGTGAGTTTGAAGCGTAACGGAACCAGTTTGCTTAGGATTTTAATTAGATCAGTTGGATTAGTGTGAATTGCTTTTTTTTATTAATTATTACAAAATATCATAGCTGTTAAATAGATATGCTTCCTTCGTGTGAAATTCAACATTCACGCTTACACAACAGTACTAAGTAGTAAAGTAACTATGCGAAAAAAATAATATACTTTTTCATGACAATAACATTTTTTCTGATCTGTTTCTCTGAAAGCAATAAAACGGTGAGGATGAATTACAACTTCATGAAATTATAAATTATACATTTGACATAGATAATATTATAAGTAAGTAGAATAAAAACATTTTTCGATCATAACACCCATATTAATGATGACCGATCGAATTGAATATAAAAGAATAATTACACTTTTCTTAAGTTTGACGTTGCGAAAGTAAAGTTTTGTGTTTATATTATTAGTAACGTTTTATTGTTATGTATGTTGTTTACATTTTCGGTGATTACATTCTATAAAATAGACCCCATTTTATAAAATGTAATCACCGGACTAATTGCAAGCACCTCATTAAGTAACAGTCTAATTACTTCATGTATTACAAGATTTTCTCGCAATTGTAAGTATATTATCATTATTAATGACGTATTACGAATTATATAATGTTCAGTTACGTGTATTTTTCGATTTCGTAAATATTAAAATAACATTTTGTGTTAAATTACACAATCAAACTATATTAAAGTTTTAATTTTATTTGATGATGTTATTTTTTTTATTTACGCAATTATGATGTACATAATTTTTGTCTGAAATCGCTTATAATATTACAACATATAACTATAACAGTGAGTTTGATCAAAATAAGATACGTACAAACTATCTGGACGATTTCAAACTTAGTCGCAAAAACTTCTACTTCTAATATCTCTAATCTTCTCTCAGATGGAAGAGCTTCAATTTTAAGCTTTTCCCGCTGGTGCAGTGCTTGTTGGGGTCTCTGTTGATGATTGACACCGACACGTTGACTGTCCGGAATCGACAGCTCAACATGTTACTTGAAGCACAGAGCAAGTGATTCGATTTAATTTAGTTAGCAACTTGTTGATCGATTCGCCCACGTGTCAGGGATTAAAGCAGTTGCTTTCAGTTTCAAAAAAAAAAAATTGGAATTTCCAAAAGTGCACGCCTCATAGCGGTTACTCCATTTTTACTAAAGAAAAGTGTGTATGTCAGCTCCGACGAATGACTGGAGCTCACTCTTTATGAATGATTACAAATTACTTGGTATGCATTGTTCAACACTCTAAATTCTATAAATTAACAAAAATTTATACCGTAATCGTCAATTTTTTTTAAATTGAAATAGATTAAAAAAAAAATACCGTGGTGTCAAAATTTTTACTTAAACATTGAGAATAAAAAAGACAGTCACGCTTCGGGTTTCTAATGTTCTCTAGATTAAGATTTAATAAAAAAAAAATATTTTTTCGCTAAAATACTCGTCAGAATTTTGTTTATTAAATATCAATTAAACTACACCGAATTAGACAGTGAAATTCAATAAGCTTCTGTTCAGATGCATACTAAAGCGAATGAAAAAAAAAAAACACTCGATTAGTGAAGTATTTCATTCGTTATCGTGACCACATACAGGATCCGCACATACAGACACACAGACGTCCACGAAAAAAAATTTTTAAAACAGTTTTAAAATATGTTCTATAACAAAATGTGTTTTGAAGATATTACAGATATTAAAATCAGTGATTATTCTTGCCGTTTGAGTGCATACATTATTTTACAAGTGCAACATGTAATAAATAAAGACATTTAAAGTTCAAAAAATGACTCGTTTTTCGTAAGGCGAGAGTAGAGCACTACCTCATGCGCTCCGCTTATGAGGCGTGCAACAACGTGCTGACCGCTTGGCCATCGTCATCGTATTATCTCTGAAAAATGCAGCAACTGTTTGAAAAGCTTGGAGTTGTATATGAAACGAGCAGGTTTTACTGTGCTATATTATATTGTTTAATTAAACGAAAATGTAGGGCCAAAATCGAGTTAAAACTGCACTGCAATTATTTAGGGACGTAATATTACTTGAACTTAACCCGTTCCGACGGAATAATACTTTTGAGATATAGTAGGTACGTCTAGGATCCAATTACTACTGGTCGCTAACTTTTTTAAATAGATTTATGTAATATTAAGAGCGACTAGACATGATGATCCCACAAGGATAGGTACTTGAAGCTTGCTTTTCGCTTATGATTTGCTTGAGATGAAGGTGAGAAAACATGTTTGTTACATATTCATCAACAAATAATAAAATATCTAACGCGACATGTTTATTATGTCAAAGCAAATATATATCTGGAACATAATTTTCCAATAACAATCTCCGTGAGGTTATCACAAGAATAAGCAAACAAATGACGAAATAATCTCAATATTACATTAGAAAAACCAGTAAGATAATACTAGTTTTGTTTAATTTCCTGATTTATACTCAATTTAAGCTTTTTGAAAATTTCTACTAAATTGATATCTTTTATGAGGAATCACGATAAATAAAAAAAATAAACTAAGACATTCAAATTTGTAGTCAAATCGATTTATGGAATTTTATCGTTTTGTTTTATGACAGTATTGAAGCTAAGGTTAAGTATAAAATATAAAATACAGTTGTCGATAAATACAGCTTCGATCGTTCTCAGCTTGAAAGTAGTGGAAAGTTTTAGAGGTGGCCCGCAGGGTCAGACGTTTTTCGGTTTTTTTTTTGTTTGATACGGCTTATTTTTAAATGTTATTGAAGTAGTTACAACAAATCAGGCAGTTGATTTTTCGCATTATCGTTGTGTGCTTTGACTTCCGCGTGCAATGCCACCACACTTCATTCATTATTCACGGAGTATAACAGTTGTTGCGTCACGGCGTGCGCCTGCGGCCGCGGCCGCGGGCAGACGGGCACCGGAACGAACGGCGGGGCGGCGCAGGCGGCGATCGGAACTGAATTCGGACATGATCGCGTTGCTGATCGCTGCAGCGGTTACGTCACTACTATGGGCCCGTGTTGGTCTAAGTAAAACCGACGAGGTCGTGTTTAATGAAGTCCATAGTTGGATTTCACATGCAAAGTATACTTGTAGTATTATTGTAGTATTATATTATATAATAATAATAGATATATAATACTACATGTGTCTATGCAGATGTAATTGATATATTACTGTAGGTGAGTATCCGTTCCGTAGTTAACTGTAAAGTCTAGAAACTTAAAACTTGTCAGTTAGATTTTACAAAATAACTAGTTAGATACCTGCTAAACAAAGTTTCTGGCTATTTATTCATGCTTTAAAGGGATAAAGCGACCTTCAAATTTATTTTGAATTTGGATGCTGAAAAACTTGGGTTTAACATTAAGAACGGCATATTTCGGCGTTTCTGGAAACTGAATCAGTAAAGGAATAAATTTGTAAGTGATTTTTTTTAATTATGAAATATTTACAATTAAAAAAAAATAAAATTATATAAAGCTCTCAGTTAATTCAGCGTTTTTGAATAAATGAAGTTCTTTATTTCTGAGGGTCTAGGTATTTTAGATAATAAAGTATTGAGTTTTATGATTAAAAATTAATATTGACTTATTTCAGCATTCTGAGAAAATAAGAACGTAAAATTGATTCGGATTGAAGTAACAATGTTCTTAAGGTTGAATACAAGAAAATATGTAGTCACACTCTGTTAGATATCATTTTAAGGTTCTTGCAAAAAATATAGACTGCTTAGGTTTTTAACTTTCTGTTATGAAAATTGAAAAATTTTCATAAAGTTTGAAAGTTACTGTTTTCAGCAATTTTCAAAAATGGAGTTTTTACTAAATCTTGTATTTTTAGGGTTCTAGGAATCTATTTCGACTATTTTCCGAGTAATGTCTCTCTCTTTGTGTGTGTGTGTGTGTGTGTGTGTGTGTGTGTTGTACGGATTAATCGATTGAAACATAGTTCGTGATATTCAAAAGGGGTTCACTCAACTTAGGCTTCTGAAATGTTGAACTAATTTCGTCCAGTAGATTTTATGAAGTGTCAAAACTAATGTTTCCAAAAACATAATTTATTGAAATAACTTTTAGACTATTCTCACCGATTGCTACTAAAATTGCAGCTCTTAGCGTAAGCTGCATAAAAATTGGTTGATTTGTTCAAGTGATATTGGTGGAGAAATTTTTTTCAAAATGAGTTTTTTTAAAATACTTTTTAAACTGTTTTACCGATAAATTCCAAAATCTAACTACCTCTTCTGCTTAAAAAAACAACGTCGATTTTTGCAAACTGTATTGAAATCGATGAGTTCATTGGAGAGATATCATTAACGGAAAATTGGAAAAAAAAGGATTTTCCAAAATAACATGAAATGCTTGATGGATTGATATTTGGTACTCGATCATCTTGTTCCGTTTAAAAACTGCGTCGGATGCCATATAGTAGATCAAAATCAAGTAGCATGTATCCTTGGAACATGCTGGTTCAAAACTAAAATAAAATGTTTTATTGATACATATAGATTTTTGAGCTGTAAGAGCTCAAAACGTATTAGAACTATATTTTTGAGCTCGAAGAGCTTGAAACTGCAATAAAATCCATCTTTTAAGCATGATGAGCTCAATAATATACGGCCCCTTTGTTTTTAACATTGAGCTCGAAAATTGTAAGAAGTTCAGGGATGGCTTGAAGAGTCAAGTGTGTTTCAAATTTTTCACCTCGAAAACTCATAGACAATATTGATAACTCAAGAAGCATAAAAACACATTGATAAATATCTTAACGGATAATTTGAGGGACGGCCTTCAGGGTCAACCGTTTTACAGATTTTTTTTAAGTGAGGAACTTCTCGATTCTATATGTATCTAGATCGTATATGACATCGAAATAGAAAGCAGATGGGGCCCTTAAAGGTAATCCATCTAGACAATCGAAACGGAAGGGTGACTATTAATGGTAACCAAGCCAGTAACAATATTGAAATAAGGAGGAGATTCGGAATAAATTTGGAGATTGGAATTCAAGTTGAAATTTGATTGGGTTTGGTAGTGTATGAGTCACACGGAACCAGGATTCAGGACCAAAGTCGGAATGAAATCTGCTTTGTGATTGAGTTAACATAAAACATAATATAGACTCAGATTCTATTTAGCTTCAAACTTATTTTTGGTATTGAAGTGAAACTTCTTTAAACATGGTAGGTCTAAAATTTTGGTAATGGAAACCGTAAAGAAAAAGGGGACAGCACAGTCGAAACCTTTTCACGTCAAAGTCTCCAATTGGAACAATTGGTTAACGGTTAATCTTCTTTTTTGAGGCATAGCCATATATAAACGAATTAAAGACTATATCGTATAATTTTTGCTGTATTCACATAAACTCTTCTTATGTTAACTGGTGTTCTTTCTTCGTGGCAAGAAATAAGTGAAAAATTTATTCAGATATATTATTCTATACAAATTATGATGAATTAATAAAACAGAATAGCATTAATGCATTATTACTGATTAAAATATAATAATTAGCAAAGAAATTTCCGTGAACTTGTGTGGGCGAAGCTCAGTCGTTTTCAACCGAGTTCGAAAAAAGGCGAGGTTCATTAGAACCTCGCCTTTTTATTATTATTATTATTTCAAAAACGTATTTAAATAATTATTGGAACAGACTTCAAAAACAACCAATCATTTATTTTTGGAATCAGTTCCAGCTAAAGCAAGGCACAAGAACATGTAATCTATAAACCTAAATATGTAAGTTTAAATATTGAGTCAAAAAGGAGTTCTTCTTTTTCTAAGAAGACACAACGGTGTCACATGTATCTTTAGCTGGAACCGACTCAAAAAATCAAATGGTTGGTTTTGGAGACTGACAACAATTCTTTAAATATATTTTTAAAGGTTCTCTTTTATAAAACTTATTTTATTATGTATATTTTGGGAAAACACGACACCATCTCGTACTTTTACGAACGAACAACCAGCTCTCTGTCAAATATGCGAAATAAAGATAATTTTTGTACAGAGCGACGAAATGTACTTAGTGTTTCGCGCAACGTAAGCGCACAAAATTAATCTGCATAATAGTTAAATAGGCTCGTTTTACAATAATGTGGATCTCGGTGAGCGGGTTTACTTAAACAAATGGCGCAAATGCGACAAAATTGACAACAGCAAACGTTGTCATAATGATCTTTCCTGCGATTAAATCACGTAACGGGAAGGTTCTTTGATACAACTTAGTTGAATTCTTAATGATTTTTGTCCTTTTTTAAGTTTTAGTTTTGCATATTGACTTATTTGTTAACCATTATCATTGTATTATTCATTTGAGACTTGTATTTGAAATCGCTTAGGTACTATAATTATAATTAAGAATTTTTAATAAAAATTCAACAGTATTCCAATAAATCACGTGTTCCGTTTCCCTAGTCTTTATATAACCCTGAAAAATTGAGTTTAAGTTCAATTAATTTTTAATACATATTCTTTTAGCTATAGAAAATAATAACTGACTCAAATATTGATTAGGCGGTTTAAAATTAGAAAAAAAAACGCTATTGATGATTTAAAGTGATGATCATTATTAATCAACTGGCAAATTCAAGTAACTTGATATAATCGATCAATCACTCGTATTATTGGTGTCGAATTCGCATTAAGATTTTTATTGAGTTTTGTTTGAGAATCTGATAGTTGATGGAAAGCTATGCACAAGAAACATTAATCAATTGATCAATGTCCTGATGGACTATCTTGTGTGCCGGTATAGATAGCTACATTTATTTTGGCACAAACGTGAAAGTCAATTAACGAACGATTTAAGATAAGCAGTATTGCTATTTTTTGTTGATATTTTAACATTACGTGCACGTTACAAAACGTTAAGATAAGCAAGAGATTGATAAAATTAAAACAACTTTCTTGATATCGATGATTTTTTTTTAAAAGGAATCAGTAATTTGACGAATGCTAGAGATATTTTGGAATCTACTTCTAAATAAATAACTTCTTTTTTGCATAAAAAAATCACATCCGGGTTCATACGGCATAAGTATTGTTGAATTCTTTTAATGTTTAGTTTCGTATTTAAATCACTTCTACAACGAAGGAACGAACTGAAAATTAATAAACTATATATAAGATGTAAAATTATTACTTACGTATGCAATTTTTTCGAATCAATTATGTTAGCCGATCTACATTTTTCTTGAAATGAATATAAAAAATTAATGACTTGGATAAGATCCCTGGAATCGTTTTTCTTCTTTAAAAGGGGGCGTTAGGTATCGCTGTATTATTAGCAAGAATCTCAAAATCACGTAGTTGGAAATAAAGAGGTTCGCCCGCACAAAGGTTGTATCAATAAGCACTGGCTGACCTTCGTGTTGGATATCTAATAGACACTTCATATGTAATTTAATGGCGTTAAATAGAAGTAATAACAACTGATTCTGCCGACGACGTATCTTAAAATATATATTTTTTAATTCTATACCGAAATCGCTGATATTAATATTATAAATTCTATTAGGTTCGTTTATAATTTCGTGACTACATTACATTTTAAAATGGTGTTATTCATTATATAATAATGATATAGCAGCTAATAAACGGTGATGTTTACAAATGTCTCTTCATTGAACTGATATCACTTTGGTAAAATATTTTGTGGGGGTCAACCCCCTTTATGGTTCTAGTCTATTCCAAAGTTTTTCATGTGGCCATCTAATGCGGCAATGTGCTAATGTAATGGGGTCTTTAGGACCATACCAGACATTCAAACATCATTTTTAGTTTATTCTTTATTTCTTTTTAATTTACTTATATCTTAAACTAAGTTATTTAATTTATAGCCCAATGTTTTTATGTTCTCCAAATATTATATGCTAGAATATTTTTTGTGTACTAAATTGTTTCAATATTATTAAATATAACTTTAACCTTTGCAGAAATAAAGATTATAGTTACAATTGTAAATATTAATTTACTTATTCAGTCTTAAAATATTTTATTAAACAACCACGCAGAAAAATCTGTTTAAAGCTTCTTTCTATACGTATATATTTATGTAAATTTATCATATGTCGTATATTCGACAGTGTGCAACAGCAACGGACCCTTTCCTTTTTCTTAATATTTTTAAAGATATTAAAGATAATTTAGCACGATTATAGTAAAGATCAGAAATAAGAATTGGCCTACGGACTCCACTGCACGATCGAGTTTCAGATTTCAGCGGGAGAGTGGAACGGATGGCAATGACATAAAAAAGTTTGGAACAAGGAACAGTCTATTGAGTACAGCGTTTCACTTTTTGTTATATATATGTATAAAGCGAATTGCATTTATTTAAAGATCTAAACCACGAGAATCATATAAAGCAGTGTTTTCCAAACTGTAAGTCGCGACTCCTAAGGGAACCGCAGAACCTTATTCGGGGACTCGCGAGCTAAAGAAAAAACAAACAAGAATTTCTAAGCCCTAGACTACCACAGTAAATATAATTTCAGTGAAAAGGATGGGCTTGTTAATATTCAAGAAATCATCAAAACGTGGTCCTATTTTTGAAATTTAGGATTAAATCATTTTGTAGTTGAAGTTCAATAACTATTTTTAGTTTTAATGTTCACCATTGAAGGGAACATGAGTTTACATCAATAAGAAGTGACGAATGGTAGTAATAATTTTAAAGCGTCTTTTGCTAGCTCTGGATATTTTTATTTCCTCTTCATTTAAAACGCGTAAATACTTTGCCAATGAATATGCTGTTAGCAGCTAAATCTATAAGATTTTCTTTCATCTTCGTGGTTGTATTAGCCAGTTTTATTGACCAATCCAAAAAAAGAGTTTAGTATCCAGGTTTGGTAAGTAAATTCATAGTTTATTTTTCAAATTATAAAAGTCTGTATCATACAAGTAATGTGAGAACTTACTATAAAATGATTGGTTTGTTGCATTATCTTCAAAAATCTTTTGAATACAATAAAAGACTCATATACGTTTTATGACAGACAAGTTGACCATAAATGAAGTTTTGTATAAAATGCTTTAATTTTATCTTTAGCTGTTAAAATGTTTTCTTCTCTTCCTTGGAGGTTCTTGTTTACGTGATTTAGGTGGCTAACAAGATCAGCAAGAAATGCTAATTTCGAAAGCTAAACAGGTTCACAAAAATTATTAGCATATTCGGATTGAGCTTCTTGTCACGTTAACAAATCAGTTAACGATTCATTAATATTTTATTTGTTTATGATCCTAGGGAGTGGCTAGATTTTTTTTTTAAATTGTAAAAGGGCTGCGTATTCAAAAAAAAAATTAAAACATTAAAGAATGTGTAGTTTATATTATATTATTAGTATTTACATTGTTTTTTGTTTGTAAATTATAATATTTTTTCTACGAACCTAGTGGCCATGTTTTATTTCTGAGTAACTTTAGTTTATTATTTTACACCCATACGGTTTTCTATCGAAGTTTTCGAAGTTAAGATAGCGTATGTAACAATTTTAAATGAACGTTCTAATCTTTTATTTATTAGTTATATAAACATATTCTTCTACCAGCACTGCGTGTTTCATTCAACTTGAATTGTAGATATGGTGATTCACCTTGGTCTTCATACGACGTGCGCTCTTATGCAACTGAGGGCGAGGTGGGAGTGATAAACACGCGGCGTGGGGTTAAAAGAGCAGTTGACTAAACGAGAAATCATAATCGACACTATTATTATAATAGTGTGTATTAGTTTGTCTATTTTTGCATTATTGATTAATTATTAAAGTGATATATATATATATCACTTTAATAATTAATAATTATTTAATATTTAATAAATAATATATATATAAGATTATGTCCGAAGTCGAAAGCAGGAAGTCAGAAATACAAATATTGTATATTCGAAAGAAAAATCTATTTATAATAGTTAAAGAAATAGGTTACTTATATATACAATAATACATATATAGGTGCACAAATCCGCGTTAGGCCTGCTCGGCGGAGTTCGTGCGAAGTCTGTAACGTGTACTGAGACATTATAACACTCGCGCCTGATTGTTCGTTTTCACTTTTAACTTCTACCGATAGCTTTTACAATTACAATTTTATGAATCAAAAAACAAAACGGAGTAATACAATCACGAATCGATCTCGCCGACGAAATAGCAGTCGTATCGATCATTAACCGCGACCGAAAAATAAAAATAAAAAAATAAAAGAACAGTAATCTCGCTACGATAACGTAATTAAATATCGGCCATTGACGATAAGTTAATTTTTTGTCTCCCGTACAGTTGCGTCAGCCCCCGACGGCACAATGGCCGTGTGAAAGTGTTTAGAAAGTGCAAGCGCCGCGGCGGGTCAACACCGCGGCGCGGTTATATCAGCCGCGGTGGGATTTACATAACAATGTGCCGCGCTTACTGGGTAACTGGAGCGAATGGTTTTTGTTAGGGTGCAAGGGAACGCTCCGGTCGCACTGCGGAACCGTCGCTCGGGACGGTGAGGGCTTTAAGATGGCGACGCGTGCGTAAAGAATGTGGTACTTGAAATAGATGGAATTTTGTTCGGAGTTGACAAAACATGTAAAACATGTTATACGATTTTTCAGTATGATCTGTGTATTTTAGTCGTTTTTGTTTGATTTATTTATGATAAGAGAACCGTTTTCTATGTGCGGCGTTTTATTTTTAAATTTACCCCCATAATCTCATTTTTTATGGATTGATACAGCTAACTAAATGTAAGACATAAGAGCATATTTGAAATGAACATATTTTCAAAGAATAGTTTCGTCCAATGATGTTTACAACAGTTAGGCGCCTAATAAGTTAGTTAGATAAAACGATATATAAGCTAAATTTGAGCTGGAATAATAAAAGAATGTCAATTATGTACTTTTTATATATTCTGATTCTTGCGTTGTAATTTAAACCGCCTAATGCCTAGTGCTGGATATAACTTACCCTCCCAGATTAAAACACACTACTTAAAGACTAATTAAAACAGACTAATTAAAAAGGCATCAACTTATTGTTGTAAAATGTTTTAATGATGTAAACAATTACATTTAAATATTTGATTACAAATATTTGTATGTTTCTAAATTTTTACAAGTGGAATATTGAAGATAACAGGATGATATTAAAATAAAGGAAATAATTTGATTGACGTCGATGATGTGCAGTACTAGTCCAATGGCATTTCATAAATTTTCGGATATAGAGAACGATTTTCGAAATTTTATGAAAGTCTCTTCTTGCTAGATCCCAGATAGTATTTCGTTGATTTTAAAAAAAATCACTGATTTTTATATAACTATGTGATACACATCGTTGTAAATTTATTCGTATTTGGTTATCACTATGTATATAATTAAATTTTACATTATAAAATTACCACATGCCGCTTCTGTGTTATTATACTGTGTTATATCATTATTTAATTACAAAAACAAACGTTTATTTTCATATAGTAAATTCATAAAAATATAATCCTTTGAAATTAAATGATTTTATTAAAACTGTAACGTGGATATTGTTATCGCGTTTATAATTTGTTTGTATTATATTTTCAAATTTTTCGATTACTTAGTCCCTGTGCTAATGACACAATAGATTCACCCCATTGCAGAGGGTCGTCATCAGACCACTTCGTATCCTTCCATAATCTTGGTTAAAATTTTACTTTTTCAAGAAAAGATGTAGATTGTAAGTCTGACTCTTCATTTGATATTGCTGTTTAGTTTGCTAAGGTAAGCGGACCGACTTAATTCTTTATTCTCTTTAGATACAGACAAAAGAAAGCTATACAGATTACGTTACACGTCCTTTCTAAGCTTTCGATAGGAACCTCTAGATTTCTAAAATTGCATACTGTTTTTAAATTATCTGCTAAGCGCGGGTACAGAATATCGCAGTCTCTAAATGTAGAAAGTTTGTAATTGACACTTAGTGATGTGGTAACGTAACTTGCGTTGTATATTGTTATTAAATTTACCGAAACAATTTTAAACTGTACAAGTAAACAGATACAAGGTTTCTTGGTCTCCGGATTAAAATTAGTCCTTTTCCTCAATCCGTAGAATCGCTTTACAGTCGCGGACCTTGGGCTGTCGTTTTTGTGCTTACGTTTGGCTTAGACGAGATTTGGTTTTGCCGCAAAGATATTAAGCGCCGATATATGTATATCTTTTCCAACATTTACATCTTTACTGATTCACGAATCGACGATACAATGCCATTCTGTAACACGAAATCCGAAATGCCAAATCTAATAGTGGAATAAATGAAGCAAATATTTTAATCAGCCACACTAGTACGTGCCTACAAAAAATGTTGGTAATGAACTATATAACCTATAATTAATTGACATAAATTACGTTAAATACGAACAATTTAAGGCGGGTATGCTTAAAATTTATTTTTATAACTTTCATATCACCATGGACTATATTGTCCTTCTATCTGTCTATCTCTACGATAAAGTCCATTTAAATAGAGACGACAAAAAGTTATTATAAATGCCTATGAAATATTGATTTTTATACCTACTAAGTGACTGATTATCAAGGACAAGCGTTTGCCTATAAATAGAGTCTTATAACACAGAGTCTTGATAATTACCAATTTCTAACTTTTAAGGATCACATAGCCAGTATTCCTTTTCTGGTACATTTCATAAAAGAAAATAGTGTTTTACATACTAGTAGTCATTGGAAATGCAAAGGAGGGAATTAAACGTGAAAAACAAATAGACACAAAACGGCACTCTGTTTTGAATATATTTTGCTCATTGGCTAGCAGTACCCAGAACGACTGCATTATATATTGTCGCTGTTTGTCGATCGATTCTTGCTATTTGTGCTTTATTCGAGTTAGGTACCTATATATTTTTTTTCTTGATATAAAATCAACATCTCATTTCTCAGAAGCAAAAAATATGGATATAAAGACGTTGATAAATGCATGAACCCACCGCCCACTCCATCTTGTAATCCCACACTATAATACTTCGAGACGCTGTGACCAAACAGTTTTTATTACGTTTTGCTCTCAATAGATTCGAAATGAGCAAAAAATCAGTGGTTATATAAGTATCAAACAACAATGCTAGCGTGAACGCACAAAAAACCTCCGTCTTAGCGTTCGTTTGATATTGATCCAGGTTTATTGTTGGGCGAAATTGAAGCGTAACCGATGTCAGTAAGGTTGCCTTTTGTAGATAACACTTTATTGAATGTGCGTCGAATTCATTCTATTCAAAAAACGTTATAGTGTATCTAAAAGCACAATACAAACGCACTTGTAATATTCGTAATATTATTGTTTTGTCATCGACTCCCTTAACGTATCCTGAGTTGCTCCGAAATCGATAATAAGTCACAAATGTCCAGAACTTTCGATTGACCTGCGTCGCCGTATCAGCTTTTTGATCATCCAATTGCCGAGTCATACCCCTTTTCATTACAAATTGAAAGGGTGAGACCATTAACCCTCCACGCCGGCCCAACGTGGACTCGGAGATGCTAACCACGATCGTCACTAATGCGGTGTTAATCAATGAAGGTTTAGCGTGCCCTCGGAGGCAGAAGCGAGCGGTTTGAATTCGTGTCGAGTTCAAAACTCATCGGCCAACTTGTCTGTGATCGAGATTGAATCCGGTATACTTTGTGGTTGGAAGGCAATACTATTAAACACTGAATCACCGGCTTCAATTGACTTCTTAACTAAATTCCATGTGAAGACAGTGAGAATAATACGAAATCTAACGCTCAATCTAAAATATCTAGGAACTGGGTTCTCTAACACGTCTGACATCTGCAAAGCTAAAACGTATAACAGATTGCAACATTATTTCAAGCTTAATATGAAATCTAACTTTTGTATTCGTAGATAGAATAAATTCTATCAAAAAACGTTGAGTACACTGTTAAAATAGTGTACTCAATGCGTGACTAAAGTGTTCGAAATTATCAAGATCTCACTATACACTTTCTCGTCTCATCAAAATCAACAGTCAATAGGCAGGTAGCTCAAATTATATTTTTCGATAAATGACTTTAGTATTGTATTAAAAATTGTTCCGTTGGTTATCCGCCTTGATTGCAGTACGTATAAAATTTAACCTTATCGATATAAACAGTGCTTACACAATTAAACCGATGGCCGCAAACGTAACCAAGCTCGCAGCGTTTCGTTCTCGAGTTCCGTCCGAGAGCGGGGACGAAAAGGCGAGTAAAAATAATTACAGGAAGCAATTCATTTCCGTGCCGGTAAACGGCGGTAGCGAAGTCGTAAGCGGATGTCTTCTATATATACATTATTTTTTTAATAAATTGCGTATTGATTTTTAACGATATCGCTTACTCGATTCGTCAATGTGGAGGAGGCCTGTTATTTTCTCTCTACGTCATTAACTTATTCTAGAGCGGCGTCCTCGTGCGGCCGCTGGCTGCCCCGAGGCGCTGTCGTATTGGGTCAAGGCGTGATGTTTTCGCTCGCAGAAGCTGCAGACCGGTTTCCTAGACAATAGCCCCCGGGCCGCGAGCGAATATTGTAATGAAGTAATTGTTTCCGATGTAGCGAGGTTCAAATATCGACAAGTGGTATTATGCTAATTAGCCATGGTATGTACGTATCGTGCGGACGAGTCCGTGTACAGAATGTAAAAATACCTTGTTGCATGTGAAGTTTAACAAAAACAATTAGTGCAGTTGTTTTTAACAATTTCGACAATGCCGTAGAGTTCACGCCTGATTAAAAAACCTGTTCTCATAAAAGAGATGAATTCGCCACATTTCGTCTAGTTGCAATACGTTCTATGCCAAAGCACACGGAAGCTCGTTATATTGTAGAAGTAAATAATTAGGTGAGATTTATTATTAATAAAAATCATATTCGTGTAATGCCATCAATCTTTTGCATTCATTAATGTAATATATCATACTTTTAATATTGCGCAAAAACTGTCATTTTTTGTAGACAAAATAATGTGTAGTCTAGATTTTATCCACGACCATTATATAAAACTGTTGATTTTTATCAATAACGGAAAATCTACTGTAATTGTATATTCATGTTGGCGCTACATACAGATTATTACATACTTAATCCGTTTTCATTACTAACTCGAGTTTGTATATTACATAGTTATAAAAATGCTAAGTTCGATCTAAATAATTTCTAAAGTAAAAATATTTGGTATAACAAAATCATCCATTATGATTTACTTAATAATTTTATACTTAATTAATAATTAATTCGGTACTTACAGATCATTTGTTTTAACAGTAATGAAATAAAATGAAGTTAATAATCTCGTTACATTTAGAAAAGATGTAATAGGGAGGTCTTTAAAAAATGTAGTCTTTAAATGAAGCAATATCAATATAAGAAATACACTGGAATATAATTAGTTAAATATTGGATATGAAAATGGGATATGAATATTGTATTATATAAATAAAATGTTCGTATCTAGAGAGCATGCGACTTAAAAACGTATATATCACGCGTACGACCACGAATTTTCGCAAAGTTTCTAAAATGGATATTATATCATTGTACGAAACGAAAGATATGTCTACTACATCATTGTCATTCTGTCAAAGAGTTAACTCGCAAGCCCTTACGAGTAGATGATCCCTCAAAAACAGTCAACGTGAAATTGAAAGGGGCGAATCAACGTCAAACATTCCTTAGCACTAATCAAGCCGTCGCTGTGCCAAATGACCGGGAGTTAAATTCGTTTGTTAAGAACTTTCTTTCAGAAAATATTTGCCGATTTACGGCAGCCATGAATAGACTAGCCGTGCAATGTGTATTCAAATCGTATGCCCTGATGATGGCGGACCTCGGTTTTGTTTGCCAGATCGGTCAGCACGAATAAGTCTGTAAGTACTTGTAGCGCCTTGTCCGTTAATTGTGAAAAGAGTTATCGTAATACTCGAAAGAGTTATTCCAAACTGAGCGCTTATCTTAATTTTCGATCGGGGCTTCCCCACGTAGAGAGCTAATCTTGATTAAGATTTTGATTTTTATTAAAACGTCGATTCTAAACTTGATCTTGGTTACCAAACCAAAACCACATATTGTTCCTATTCTCAATCGCAATGCCTTTCGCTCTCCTTCTCAATCTCGTTTTAACTCTCATATTCTCTGTCTCTCTCTCTCTCTTTCAATTTTTATCTGACAGACTGACAGATAGAGATAAATATTAGACATTAATGTGCTTTTCTTACATATAGTACTCCAGTGTAAAATATTTAAAATTTTTACGCATTATCTATTTCATTGGTAATGATGTAGCGTTTAAATATATGCAGTGTAATTACTAGCTTTTGCCCGCGGCTCCGTCCGTGTCGACATAAAATGAATTCCTCCATCTTGTACATCACGAAGTCAAGATCCCGTGCCTATACCGTTCTTGATTCTTATCTCTGTCCCACTTTTCCGATTCAATTTTCAATTCCTGTCACGCTCTTGATTCTAATTTTAATCCCAAATTCGATTTCAACCTTGGTCCGATTCTCGATTCGGATCCCTATCTCGACTTTTTCGACTATTGATTTGGATGAAAAGGTAGCAAATGCTAGTAGTATCAAAATAAAAGTTGGGTGATACCAGTATTATCAGGAGATAGTGTAGCTTTCTATGAGTGAAAGGATATTTAGTATCTTTAGTGGCAGAAATGTGAAGATGAAGCCAACTTTTTTTCGTAAGCTTCTCGTTCGCGTGTACAACGTATGGTTAGTTTTATAGTAACCAGTTTAACACACAAAAAAGAAACTGACAAAATACACATACCTGTTTCAATTTTCCATAAAATATTTCTACCCTTAGTCTCATTTCCTTTATGGTTATTTTTAAAAAACGATTAATATTATTGTTTTTTATTAGTAATAATTAACGAATATATCAATTTTGACTTAAACAGCTTTGGTGATTACGATTTTCCATACGATATTTTACCCCTTATTTTTCTCCTGTCAGGGTTAATTTAAAAAAATCAGTGAACGTGATCATTCTTATGTTTCTTTAAGCAGCTAAAATATTGAATTTAACATCCGTAGCTTCAACGGTTTCGATTTTCCATACAAAAGGATTTCACTCTTTCTTAGTTTAGGGGTTGAATTTCCAAAAATCCTTTCTTAGTGCATGCCTACGTTATAATAGAAACCTCTGGGCAAAATTTTACGTCTCTAGACCCAGTAGTTTGGGCTGTGCGTTGATATATCAGTTTAGGCAGTTTGTTCTTTAATGTATATTATAGAACTCAAAAATTTTCTATTTATCCTGGAACTTCACTGATGTATCACAAAAATTTCAACTGTCTTACGTGTCGACATCGCCAACATATCTGTCATTTAAGCAAATTAATCAGAACTGGTATTTGTAATGATGTAGTAATTTGACCTTCGCTTTTAAGAAATTGCCAATGCATGGATTTGTAACTGACCATTTGTTTTTAATATTTTTGCATATTTAATTCTGCCTGTATTATAAGCTAAGGGGTTACATGTTCTAATTTCAGAAATGGAAACGTAGCTAGTAAAAAAACTAAACATCGCAAGAACTAACCATCGTGCAGTGCGATTGTGTCATAAAGATTAAATAATTATAATTTTACATTCATATAACTAAATGACGGATTTAATATTATTTTCAAACGCGAATAATCCTAAAGTGAGAAAGCGATATCAATAGCATCATTTCACCCGACTCAAATGGGATGAATTTTAATTGCAAATGTATGCAAGACCGAATTTCTAGCATAATTTGTTTATGTACTATATTGATTATAGAAACTCGTGGACTTTTCCTTTACTTGTTAGTTAAAATGGATTGAGACGTATTTTCAGGGTTCCGTATCTAAAAGACGTACAAACGGAATGGTATGAAAAAATGAGTATGCGATAATCAGAGTCGCACGACGAATATTTCAAATGATTTGGCATTTACGATGCTCACCAAATTACCTTATTTAAAATCATGTCTTTATTTACGCAGTATAGACTCTTAACATTGAATATTGTAAGAGTGTTTTGTTGTTGCTAATTTACTCACGACACCATGTTTTTTAAATCAATTTCTATTCATTGGGTCGTCTTTACTATACTTTTTACATATTACTGTACCTCAGGTTTTATTTTATAATTTCAAAATAATAACAAAATTTGCCAACGATTGGTCCTGCAGGCCAACCTTTACAACTTTCCATCATTTCTGGGTTCTTAAAGACGCGAAAGTATACAGACATTCATATTTCAGAGTTCGAAATGGAAAAGAGGAAGTGAAACGCTTTTCAATGTCGTGATGTCAATCTTAAACGATCGTTTAAAACTTTAGAAGACGCAAAAAGCACTTGTTAAATTTCTGAGTCGTAATCTTTCAATTAAATTCATCGATTTTAATAAATCTTGCGTTATTCGACGAAGCTTATTTAGGGTTAAAGCTAATTAAATTTTGGTAATGACTTGATTCGATTTATTGTTAATCAAATCACATAAAATAAATTTATATAAGGAAAATTTTTGTCATCGCCCAATATTTAATTCACTGATCAAATTCAAATTTGTAGTGAAAGAAAATTTAATTTTAAAGTGAGTAATTTTTTTGGAATGCTGTGTACTGACATTGATATTAATTAATAGAATCGTTTAGAAGTTAATTGTAAAAAAAAAATGAAAACAGAAAATCTGCAACGATAGATTTGAATTATTAGCACGTTGATTATGGTTGCTGCGGTATCACCTCAAAAAATGGTGAATAAACTAACTATAGAATAACAAAAAATTGGACTGTTGAAGACTGATCTGACAAACTGAAAATTTTTAGTAATTTATAAGACTAAACTGAACATTATCGAAACCACTTGTGTCAATGATATTTATGCAAAGAATCTACCATATAAAAAAAAAACCTATTCTAGAATAAACAACCGTATGTTATCAGATCAAACGGTTATACTTGTTGATGTTATATAAAAATGTCGGTTAACTTTAGCGCGAGAGAGACACGCGAAGAGGCATGTTGACAAAACATTGTTTGGTTTCGTGCATACACCCAACTGGCGGCGTTTACTCGTGTGACGGATGACGTCACCGCTTTCTGTAAACATTCATGAAAGAACATGCAACTGCTATGTTTTATAAGTTTATTTCAGAATTCGTAAATGTAAAGTAAGTTCATACACACATACATACGTCAGTACATATGTACATTCGTAAACACACATATATGTTCATATGTCTGTAACTCTGTACCTACATATACTTCATTTCTGTCTCTAAAAGCGGCAGGCAGAGATTGCTTTGTACTGCGATCCTGACACGCCTTCCTAGCTTCATCCCCCTATTCCACATCAATGCAGTTTCATGCATAAACGAATGTTTTCAATGATCTGGTATTCTTACAAAAAATATTTATGTATAGGTGAATACCAGGAAATTAGTAACTAGAAGCCGCGAAAAAGTTTACATTATAAAATAAAACATTCAAATTCTAATTATTAGTTTATGTCCAGCAAAGCCGGCTGGAAACGGCTAGTATGCACATAGATCTACATATAACAGGAAGTTCCTTCCTCAAGTGATGAAATAAAATTAAAACAAAAATTTATCTATATTAGCGGATACCGTCGATATATGAAATAAAATTGTAAGTTTACTGGCCTACATTACAAAACGTTTGAGTGCCATTTCTGTGCCTATTTGTTTGTAGGTTTTTTTCTGTCAGATATCAGTTAATACATAAATCAGGAATCTAGAATATTTATAGATGATATTCGTAATTGACTGAAATTTTATTGGATAATGTAATGTCGGGTTATTAAAAATCTTATATAGTACAAACAAAACCTCGTGCAAACTAGTGTAGGTAATGTAAAAACCATTAAAATCAATTTAAAAAATTTGAACTTTTGCTAATACGATTCTTTTATTTCATAGTATCATCGAGGTAATGTTCTATTATAGAGTCCAGAATTTAGCGTTATCTATATATTAGTGCAATTTAAAAAATACATGATAGCCGTAAACTGTCGGATGAGACGGATGTTGCGGATGGGACAGGTGTTATAGTATTATTTATTGCCCGGGTCCGGATGAGATTTAGTTATGGCCCTGATATATCTTTCCACTATTAATCTAAAAAAAATTTAGCTTGCTGAAACTTCCGTACAATGCAAATTATGGATTAAGAAAAGAGTAAAAAAATAGTAGATGTCTTATTTCCTTCAAAAAAAAAGATATATTTGCAACTTTATTTAATTTATTCGCATTACATATAAACCAAATCTTGTATTCCATAAAATTATTTTTTGAATTGCAATCATTAAAGTGAAAGGGAATAATAGTATTATTATACCAATTTTCAAATATAAAAATAACAATTACTGAAAAAATATCCCTAGCGTACAAAGAGTAGACAGAATTTTTATCTTATGAACTCTTATGTACGGAACCATAAAAAGAACTTCATAAATCGACACCGTATACATGAATCGTTCGTAACAATACCGCATATTAACATAATACATTAATCGGTCAATGTTGTACAAAGCGATACAAGAACATTGAAGAGGTTTTTATCTGTCTATCGGAGTCGTCGCCCTCTATTAATTAAACATTAGCGATATTTTGTAAGCTGTTTACGTGTATTGAGCGACCGACAGCCCCTTACTGATACCAAATGAAACTTTCATATTTTATTGTCGCAAAATATAACTGAGCAAAAAAGGCGTGAATAAATTATGCCTCCAATACATAGACTCCGTTTATATTATTTATGTTAATTACAAACACAGTATAAATTGGAGTAATATTAAACAAAGTTTATAAAAAACAAATGCAATAATGGGTCCAAAATCAAAAACTGAACGTTCTAACAAGGTGTTATTTTTATTATTGTTTTATAAATAATGTCCGTTGATATCAATACATTGCTGCATTCGATTGAACCACTGAGAGAAACCACTGAGACACTTTGCCCATTCGCACTTGGGGTCTCTTCAACGGCTTTTTCATATGCAGCCACTTCCTGACCGCTAAATGTCAATTAAGGATTTTGTGCACTTGACTCATACAGATGCCTCAGATTGACCAAATCTACTGTTAGGCACTCTTTTGTCAGTCTGCATCATGAACCGCACAACACTGATGCCTTTAGTCGTCGCCGTAGAACGCCCCTCGTGCAGATCGTCAGTCATATTAGTGCGTCATATTTGAATTCGTTAAGCCAGTTATAAATTGTGGCAAGAGATGGAGGTTCATCATGAAAGGCCAACCGAAGTCTATTACAACTTTATTGTCGGCTTAAATGGCAACGAAAGTCATAGAAAATAATTGCACGAAAGTTTTCTCGTGTTAAATTTGTGTTAACGTTCGACAAACTATTTTCTTTTTGCCGACACTTTGTAAGAAAATGACAGATTAATGCAATATACATAATGAGCTTGGCAAATAGTTCCATTTTTAAATTTAAAATATATTTTATTTGTTTCTCTAATAATTAAAAAAAATTGCTTCCAAAAATTTTGTTACGTACCTATTTTGGAAGTAAAAATATAATTATATGTATTGTTTTTTTTCTTTTAAATTTCATTAATTATTATTATTATGAGCTAATGCCTCAGCATAAAACTTTATCAAATCCCCTAAAACTAGATTTTTAGACTTAGACTAACGTGTGAACATAGGCATCAAAAGCGATTCTTAGATTGAGAAAAAAAAAAAAATATATAGAATGTCATTACTACGACTGGATATAGAATCAGACGTCCATCGATCGGCACGCGACAGCGACAATTTAGAGAAGAACGAATTCCGTCGGCGTCCGTATTTAAATGTTAGGAAAGTAAAGTGCGAAACTGTTGCGAAACTAACTGAGACGGGTCGAGCCGCTGACATAACTAATCCTAATGTCAGCGGGTCGACTTAGGAGCGGCCGGAACAAAAGCTGTGGCGGAGCTACTTTGGCGTCGATTTGCGAAAAGATGTTTACGATGTAACACATAGCTGGAATATTTTATTGCGACCTGCTTCTATCGGAGATTGTTTAATTTTGCCTGAAAAAGATTAAACCGAGTGATTGATTTCACGAAACAATTTTATGTGTGTTTAATTTCTAAATAAATGCAAAGAATCGCTGAATAATTAATTGACTTTTGTTGCGAATTAAATAGAGTATTTCATCAGCGTAATCGAAGCATTTATGAAGCATTGTTTATACAGTTTTTTGCACCTGAATTATTTCAATGGCTTGTTTCATGGCTAGGTTAGGTTTCTAAAACGTAAATAATTGACGTTCCATTAGAAATTAAACACATTTTGGTTCTATTGTCCTTATTTCTCACGAAATATTTTTTTATTAAACATATTCAGTTATTACACCTTCTCTAAGTATTTATGAAAAACGTTTAGGCCACACTATTTTATATTTTACGCAGATATAAATTTTCGTACCGAGGAATCGGTAGCTCAAGGCTCGATTGCGGCGACGAAGTTCGCCACCCGTCACGCTTAGTTCCACGGAAGGGTGAAATGATGACTGGAGAAGTCTGTTTGTGTTCTCTGAATGTGTGTGGAGGTATGGATGATAAAATTGATGATGTCTGCGAACTTATGAAAGACAGACGACTTGGTATTCTGCGCGTGAATGAGACTAAAAGAAAAGGTAGCGGTGGAGCCATCAAACGCGGATCCTTCGATCGATACTTATTGGTCTGGCGCTGATCGGAGCCAACGAGAAAGCCGCGGTGTTGGCATCCTATCAGAAAGATTATCTGAATATGTAAATGGTTACGAATGCGTAAGTCCAAGGCGCTTCTGGCTTCGAGTTAAAATTGGACTGACAGGGATTTTTATTTTCGAAGTATATGTCCTAGATATGTAAACCGCTCGAGGAGTGGGAGAAGTTTTGGGCTGTTGTGAGAGACACATTAGTGAAATGTAACAGAAACGAAAGGATAGTAATAATAGATGATTTTAATGGATGTACAACGGGACGGATATGAGAAAATCTTAGGAAATTTGAAGATGAAAGATAAAATAAGAAAGATAAGAACGGTGATTGCCTTCTCCTACTGTGTCAAGAGTTTAACTTGTGTGTGACAGACATTATGTTTGACCACAGAAGGATACACTTATATACTTGGCGGAGAGTAGAAGACAAAAGCATGATAGACTTTATAATTGTGGATGACCGGTTGAGAAGCAAAGTTGTGGATACGAGAATATACCGTGGCATCAACATTCGTACACACCACTTCTTAGTGGTTTGTCGAATTAAAGGCTTATATCAGTGGTGACGATACCGTGCAAAAATGGCCACCACGGAGCTAAAACGAATAAAAGTTGGTAAGCTTTAGGATCAGAATGTATAAAAAGGGTATGTAGAGCGATTGAAAGATGTTTGGGTGAAAACAAACAGTATGGATGTTTAGAACTTGACGAATGAGTAGATGAAGCAAAAAAAATATGTGGAGTGAATAAGAGAACAAATGTTAGTAAGAAAGATAATGAATGGTGGAATTTCGAAGTCGGACAGTAGTCAGTGAAAAAAAGAAAGCATGGCAGAATATACTATCTGCAAACGCCAACCACAGAATGCAAAGAAATTACGTCTTAAAAGATAAGCTAAAAGAGAGCTTTCTTAGCTCTCATTTTTGCATCTTTATCACACTCTTATTATCTTTGCATCACACATTTGTGAATAGAAGAAAACATGAAATAAAAGAACGCTATGATAGGAGATTCTTGGATAATTTCAGGGCAAACCATAAAACTTTTTTTGGTATATAGTGGAAAGGGCCCGGAATAAGTCCGAGACATCATGTATACATGTGATTAGAGACGATGATAAACGACGGACATCTACGATAAAGAAAATAATGTGAAAGAGCGCTAAGTAATCCTTGCGCCGTCAGCGTGCAGGCTGCAGAAGATGGTAAATAAAACGAATGATTATGTTAAGAAAATGGGTATGAAATTAAATGTCGGGAAGACATGAAGTGATGGTGCTTGAAATGGGCGAAAGCACGACTGAATACGATATACTTATAGAGGGTGAGAAAGTCAAACAAGTGAAAGAGTTTGTATACCTGGGTAGTCCGTTTACAAATGATGGTAAACATGACAGAGATATAGAAAGAAGAGTGAATGCGGGAAATAAAGTGAATGGGGACTTGCTCGCTATTATGAATAGAAAAAGCGTCTAACGACAAGTGCGCTTGGCTATCCATAACGGAGTCTTAATCCCTACGCTTATGTATGATAGTGAAAGTTGGGTATGGCAGAAGAAAAATGAAAATCGAATCAATGCAGTGGAGATGCGATCGTTGTGTAGTATTGTGGAGTGTCTCGGAAAGATAGATGTAGAAACAGTGATGTTAGAGGGCGGTGTGGCTTGAAGGAAGATGTAGTGACGAGAGTAGAAAGAGGTATGTTGCGGTGGTTTGGCCATCTGGAAAGGATGAATGGAAGTAGACTGACAAAATAAATCTATAGAGCGAATGTGTGTCAAGGAAAGGTCGGCAAGGGTCGCCTTAGAAAATCTTATTCAGACCATATTGGTGGCATATTAAAAAGAGCCAAATTTTATGCACTCGAAACCGGCGAGCTTGCATGAAAACATTGATGGATGTCCGTGAAATAGACGTGAGTGTATATTATTCTTATTATGTAAAAACTTTAGAGATTTACAGTGTCAACAATGAACTCAATATAATTGTTGATTCGATCGGTGCAACCTCCCAATGCGTTTTTGGAAGAAAACTGTATTGATCACAAAATTATTTTCTACTTCGATATTCGTTTCTCTAACACATACTTTCAAGTCCCAACACGGATGTTTGATCGCGTTGAAGGAAAAAAGGTAGAATAAATTAATTTAGCAACATGCCCACATAAGTACTACATTGTAGTAAGATTTATGTATGCCGTCCGACCAATGAGATGCAAGAAAATAAATGTTCACTGCGAAAGTAACGGTCAGCGTTCAAGATCTATGCCGGGATCCATTTTATATCCGTTATTAGCTGGAAATGTGTCAAAACCGCCCAAATCATGGTTCTTAGTAATTGCTTCCTCAATTTTATGAAGTATTAATAATATGCAAATAACCAATTGATTCTTTTTTTTATAAGCAGTAATGACGCCGTAGACATCGAGACCCTATTATGTCACGCAGCTTTCACTTTTGTGTAGTGAATATGCGAAACAGTTTAATTGCATTCTGCTTTATGACTCGCCCAACTTGTTCCACGATTGTAAGGTTGTGACGAATAATGATCGTCCGCAATTTGTTACGCGCATAAAAACGTTATAAAAGGTTTTACGTGTGGTTCCATGTACGTGTATATAACTGAAGAGTAATTTTTTTTCTCTTTCTCTTTTTTTTATTGATATTAACAGACTAATTAAAAAAATACATTACGGAAAGTTATTTATTAAAAAGTTACAAAAAAAGTAGTATTCGATGTGGTAAATATTAAAAACAATGTCTTTTTAGAAGTTAAAATTATATTGAAAATTAACGTCTTTAGGAAGTGAAGGGCAAGTCTGTAACAAGGTAAGACAGTTTTGTTATGACACTATTTACGATTAATACGACTGTCGTATTGTTTTACTGTCGATAATACGACTGTTTTATTTAATATAGATGCATATAACATTTTATAAATAAAATAACTCCATTCGGCGTGCATTATTTTTGTACTCGTGTCACTAATTTTAAATGAAATATTTTATTCGTACAGCTCAGTCGCTACATATCATATTCTAAGAATAAAAAAACTGATAACAAATCAATAAAAAATAAAAATTATCATGAATCTGCCCACTTTGACCACTATCTTAACGAGCTAATACCATCGATGCCAATTACAAAACGACACACTTAGTGAAGTCTTCTATTTCGTTAATTGTTTAATCATTATATATATAATCATTATTTAAAACGGTTTTCGTATAATATCTCGTTACTGTAATGACAAACGCCTGAGCCACCACGCCTTGTCCGACTGTGGGAACGCGTCGCGTGTATGCACACGTTCACGGTGCGTAACGTAACTCAGTCGTAGAGAAATTTCTTATCCCATACTGCGTTTTGTTAATTTGCTGAATTGGTTTATGTCGACAATTTGTAAATGGCAGTTAAATTTATTCCAATATGCACATATTAGTCGAGTTCATTTTATGGCGTTTTGTGGTTCAGAAATTTGAGAAAGTGAAACCGTTTATAGTTAAAGTGTATGTCAAAACCTGTATAGTTAAAATTATTGTTAAGACGTATTCAAAATATCAAAGAGCGTGCTAGCAGCTTCATATACGAGATCATGAATAAAGTATGAAAAAGTAGTTACGAGGTATAAGGTATATGTTGCTGCATAAACTTCTGTTACTCAGGGCAATTTCATTTAATATAATTATCGACTTATCTGTCGAACCAACGCTCTCGTATACTTTTACCTTCAAGTGTACAAGCACTTTTTTATACGTGTAGATGACGCCTAATTTAATATCCATTTTATAATAAGACGTATAACTATAAATGGTATCCAACTGCATATCATAGTACCTTGGAACAGATACAACTGTTTTTACTCGAGTTACGGCAATTATATTACAAACAATAAAAAAATTTAAATTCTGTAAACGTCTTATGTTAAGAACCGAAAAAAGGTCAGTTATTATTTATACCTATTATGTTTCAAGCTGATGTCATTTCATTGAAACCAAGGTAGTTTTGACAAATGTTTCGAGTGAATAACTTAACATTGTTTACTGTAACTCCGTTGAATGGTAGGAATGCAGTAGAGTCGCAGGTGGTCTAGAGCCCGTATTAAAATAACCTGATATCGTTATTTCTAAGGATTTGTACTATTCGACACAATTTTTGTAGTTTATTATTTCGTAGTAATTTTCTATGTCATACGATACTATTAAAATAATTGCATATTATGTTGCGTGCGTGCGAGAACAAAGTTATTCCAATACAAATATTTATTTTTAATTATTTAAATAGCTCGCACATTTCATTCTATTGATCAGGGTTAACAAAACGTAACTATAATGAAATTATATTTAATAATTTTAATGACCAATTTTAATATTTAGAAAAACAAGCTAAGTTAGTTTTATTTTTATGGAATGATTCTCTACAAAATAATTAAATTACAATAAAAAAATACATATCCCATGAGTACAACTATTTAATTATGTATTCAAGTGGGATATTATTCTGCTTATTCACGTTATTATATGAATGTAACATTAACTGAATAATATCCAGTAAGAGTAACGATTACGTGGACTTTAATGTCTTCTGTGACCCTCGTAACTGTGTCAACAGAGGCGTGACGTCAACGGTATAGCTGTTTTTTTATTGGTGTTCCGTTCTGACACTTTAGTGATCTACTTTTTTATTCTGCGATCCTGGTGGTTGCCTTCTATTTATTATTGATCAAAAACAAGTACCCCAGAATCTTTTAAACTACTCGTGACTATATCTCGGAGTTAAGGAAGCTAAAAAAACTAATTTTTGCTTTATCCTACTTTTGAAATATAGCACGTTTTAGGTTATGAACTTTTGGTTGTAGATACTTAGCTGCCACAAATCTATAGCATTTGCTAGTTGTAATTTTGGTCTGAACATTAAAGTGTATAATCCCTATATTTCCGAAACTATATATTTTATACAAAAATTGTAAAATAAGTAATATCAACACATTCTTAATTAAATTGTTTCTATTCATATTTTTAACTTACGTGAGTTACATAAAATTGTTGCCTATAAAATTACGTTATTGATAAATTTATGATTTTGACGCACATCAACTTATTCAAAAAAATATGTTTTATATATTGTTTTTTAGAGACAATAGATTTTAACTGTTTGTATTAAAATAATATGAAGTCCTACGAAAAACAATCGCATTAAACACGGTGAGCCTTTTACATTACGGAGATAGTGAAAATTTTAAGCCTGCTAATATTAAACACATTTCAATTATAAAATTTTTTAATAATTACAGCACTTGAACTCCAATTTTGTTGACATGTCACATACTGCTATATCGTAGTATGAATTGAAATCATGCCACCTTAACTCGATGAACTAATATTACTAATGATACATGAATTCAAGTAATGCATTTCGTTAGTAACAATCAACCTATTGCCGATTGTCCCTAATAAATGAAAGTTGTACGGCCGGTTGGACAACGCCCCCAAAAAGGTAACAGTACAGTATATGCGCAAAATGTTGTTGGACTATTCTCGTCTCGTACCGAACGAATTCTTTTTTTTTTATGTAAAAAGCGTCGATTCGACCCAGTGGCGTAATGCAACTGCAGCCGAAACCAGTTTAGTGACTGCAACGCGCTCATTGTATCGAATGTTGCCCCCGGAATGGTGCGATCAGACGCCGTTGAATTTTAATATGAAACTTGGATTTATATACTTGCGTGTTCCCTTGTATTTGTTGTTGTTGTATCAGATGCCCCCCTCACCCCCTATCGAGTTACGTACCCCTTCTACCGAGATGATCCCGTGATCTTTTTATCTCAATTCGAATGGGTTTTGCACCTTGAGCCCTTCACGCTGGCCCTGAATTGAGTGCGGCTAATGACCGTTGTCACCAATTTGATGACTCATCTGGGACAGACGGCTTGACGTCCTCTTTGAGCTACGAAACGAGTTGTTTAATTTGACTTCAGTTATAAACTTATCGATCTAATTGCCCATAGTCCAATCGGAAGGCAACGCCCTCATCCACTGAGCTACGATTTGATGAAAAATATATTAAATTTTAAAACTGACTTTTTACGATCTTGTTCCAATGCTATAAAAGCCTTTGTCTCGTGACCTCTTTCCGGAAGGTTATGAAGTATTAAAAATGAATATAAACTCAGTTTTTGGTCGGTAAGATTTTAATAGCATACATATTAAATGTCGTATGTATTTAGTTATAGGTATGTATATATACAAAATAAAAAAATGTTATATATTATAAGGAAATTCTGAAAGAAAATTATTAAGTTTGTAAGTCAGCCCAAAAGTAAGTCAGTCATATTTTACTTTTGCTTTAAAAAACGGCAAATTAAATTTATGACTTGTTATTTTTGCACAACATACTTATAAATTTAAAAATAACTGGGACATGATCATATAGAGGGTGTGGAATCTTAAAATAAAAAAAAGCATAATTATATTTTTTTTTATTTTATATAATAAAATAAAATATTTAAACTTCAATAAAAAAATCACCTCCATTACCTATACATTATGAGATTTACACTGATGTGCTTCAAACTCTCATTTGCACTAAACATCCAAATATCGGTAATCTTAGAGATATTGACATTTGTGACATTAATTTTACGTCATAAATTTCAATATTTTTGAAACTTATCCATTATGAAGTTAAAACAACGTATTTTGATATGTTTAATTTTTAACTTTAAAAGTTAACTGTTAATAATTTCAAATGAGAGTTTGGAGCACAACGCTGTTACTATATGCTATTTAACGTAATCAAATAAATTTCTCATGAATCTGTTTCATGTATGTGCATCTAAGTCGTTGTCCATGTTAGGCCGGAATATATAGAAATGTTTTCTTCTGAAATGGACGGACGTCAAAACAAACTGTTTCTATTAGCTTCAAGCCTTACCAGGATACAAATAAATATCCTAGAATAATGTTAACCGGTCGTGTCTGACCTACCCCATTGCTCAACAAACCCGTGCACGCGCTAATTTAAATTGCTAATAACCACGCACCGCGAAAGCATGCAGCTATGTGTTACCTACTCTACCGATATGATACGGGTGACCGACGCGGACGGACGGCGAATGTAAAAGGATTACCGTTAATATATTGTACTACTTTAACCCTACATAGGGATGCATTCGAAATTATACATTTTTTAAATATTTTATAATTTGTTAGAAAAAGACGGAGCTATATAATCCATAGTAGAATCATTATTTTGTTGGCTTACTACAGGACTTTATTAGCTTCACTGATATCTTAGCTACACATGATAGATAGCCATTAATATTAATGGAAAAATCATTAATGATAGGGATGTGAATGAGACTGAAAGTAAAGTCAGGGATGCAAAAATGGGATTTTGAAAAGATATGGGGGTGTATAAATTAGGTTTTTTTGTGAAACAACACGGAAAAATTTTTAGTCAATGGGCAAAAGAATCTTTGTATTTCGTTATATGTGGTAAAGCTATGCTGTTGTCAACTTGGCTGCAGGACGTAAATGGGTCGGCTCGATCAGTGAGATATCACAATCTCACAGAGCATATATATGTGGTAGCAGCTTTCGCTGTTTCATTTCATTCAGTGAAAAAGGGTTCCGGTGGCTCACTCTCCTCTCCATCAGCCCATTCCTCTCTCCATCAGATATCCTGTTCCTTCCCATAATACCGGCAACGTCTTTGCGACTCCTTTGGTTTTGTGGGTGTCCATGGGCGGCGGTGATTACCTACTCTCTAGTAATTCGCATGTTCATTTGCTCCTTAAAAATGTTATAAAAAAACTTTCAAAGGTAAGCCTGGAAAAAATTTACGATAGAGTAAAAATAATGATATATGTAAATAAAACTTTATTCAGATTTACTTGGCTCATGTAAGGTGTGAGTAGTAGTTTGATAATTTAAGGACATTACAATTTTTATACAAAGGCTCTAGTGCCGATGCCAGAATAAACTTGGTATATCCTAATTACTTTGACATTGGAGAGGTGATGGGCAGAGATTTGTGGCGTCACCGTGACTATTCAACCTAACCGTAGATAGCCATAGAATGGGTGAACTGCTTGTGAAATGACTCCTGTACGTTGAAGATCAAGTAATCTCTGTTCCGTTAGCCTACGAGTTGCAGACTATTGTAATTTAATAAAGGTATAAATTTCAATTTATTAAGGTATGAAATTAAATGTCAACAAGACTAAGGCCTTGTAGAAGTCTCGCTGAAGTATTTTAAAGAAGCAAAAGCATGATTGAATATTTATATATATGAGAGAGTTGAACAAGCGAGAGCGTTTGTTTACTCGGATAGTTTATGTACCAATGACAGTAAATATGATACACGTACTGGAAAGTGAGTAAATACGGGAAATGAAATGAATAGGGCCTTGTTTGCTGTTATGAACAGTAAAAGTGTCTCGTTATAAGCACGTTTATCTATTCATAATGGAGTTCTGGTTTCATGCTTATGTGCGGTAGTAAAAGTTGGATGTGGTACAAGAATCGAGAAAGTAGAATCAATGCGGTGTGGATGCGATTCCTATTTAAATGCGGGGAATATCTTTAAAAAATATTATATGGGAATAGTGATATCAGAGAACGGTGTGATTTGAACGAAGATGTAGCGACATGAATAGAGAAAAATGTGTCGAGGTGGACATCTGGGGAGCATGCATTATACAAATGAAATTAATTTACATAGAAAATGCTTTTGTAAGAAGGGTCGGAAAGGATCACCCTATAACATTTTATGCAGATGAAATGAATGACAGACCAAATAATGACACATCAAAAAAGTGTCAAATACCTGAAATCGACAAGAATGTATTGAAATGTTTGAAAAACAGCTTTGGATTTCTTTGTTAAACGATTTTCGAGTTAAATTGTTATTGCTGTATATAAGCCGATTTTGTAATCATGATAATAGAATTGCGATATGGTTTTAAAATGTCAACGTTATTGTTTAATGTTCCGTACGTGCCGATGGATTTTGATGAAAGACACTTGGTTTCCAAACCAATTGATATACGCATTGAATTTTGTAGGCAACACCAAGAGATTTTGCTTTTCATTGATAATTTTTTTTACAGAATTAAAGATCAAAGGTTGGCAAACACTTAAAGAGCACATTAAAATTTAATATATGAGATGGGAACTTGTTTCCAATTACATTGCATGCTGTTTTAAAAGTTTTTTGGAACAATATGTCGCAATCGGTGTCACGAAATCAAATACATGTTAATTTGAATTTGTCTCAACCCAAGATCTAAAGGTGGAAATGGTGGAATTTGGTTCTTATTTTAATTTGCCCACGTTTTTTTTCAATCTGTTTGGAACCGTTTAATTTTACCAAAACAAAAAAATGTCATATACTACGATTTTAATCTAACTTTTTATATCCGTTTAAGTATAAGCTGCTAAAATAAGCACTAGACCAATTATACTTATTAATCTGATATGAAATTAAGAAATACGTTTTATATGTATTTTGTCATCACAAATATTTTCTATTTCCGATAGTAATTTAAAGACTTGAGATTGGAGTGAGGCTCTATATTCCGAATGATCATCAAATTTTTGATTCAGTAGTTAGATAAGTCAGATAAGAAGTAGTTACATAAGATAACCGGTTGCTCACTCCTTTCTCTCTTTCTCAATCATTCCGATCCCCCTTCCATTAGATACCCCGTTTCCTTCCAAGAGGCTAGCAACGCACTGACGACTCTACTACGGTTGCGAGTGTTCGTGGGTGGCAGTGACTATTTAGTCTCTGATGACTAGCCTATTCGTTTGCTCCTCGAATACACAATAAAGAAAGAAAAATTATGAAGATAACTTTCAAAATATTCGAGATTAAGAGGGGGGACGCTCGATTTTCATATACTTTCTTTAACATCGTTTAATTAATTTATGATGTGTTACACAAAAACATTTGTGATACTCATAACGAACCCTATTATTTGATATATTATATTAATCATTTGACCAACGCTTTTTTGAAATTTTCGAATTTGCGCCAATATCAGAATTCCTTTACTTACATTGTACTTCCACGAATGAATCATCTGATTCTGTACACGTACCAAATTTAACTTTTTTTTTTAGCGCAGTAAATACTGAGATTCAGTTTGAGTTCAGTAAAGTTATAGAACAGATCCGACAGTAATTTCTTAATAAACAGCTGTAAACTAAAGGCGCTTTCTCCATCAAATCGATTTATTTTTTAATTGTTGCTCTTTTTGTTTCTCCTCATAACTTCCGGATGATATCTAGTCATTAAAATACTCTCGGTGAGGTTCTCGTCACATACATGAAAGACGCTTGCCCGCAACATGCATCAACATGCAGCACGCAACTCAACGCTGACCCTCGAATCTGTTCTTTTACTACGAATCCCTATCCAAAGAATTGAGTATTGATTTTAGACGATTGACAGATATCGAACACCAAAGCAAGTTTTAATTGTTTATTTATCTTATTAGTCAGCTAATAGTTTTATTCTTGCTTCTACGTACGTTTCATGCCAACGAGGCACATCTTCAGGAAAATGTAGACAGTCACGTCCACCAGGGCGTAGGGAGCGTTAAAAACAACCGACAGATGCGCTCCCAATATCCTCATGTGACATGCAGTCATGAATGTATCTATGTGAAATGTATGCGTATATTCAACACAATACTGAGGAATTTACCGAACTGCTTTTATAAAGTCACAATGTTTGTCATTATTTTCTTCTTTCTTTTATTTATCGATATTATATTTATAATCAATCTGGTTCAACCTACATCTAACCACTATTAAAAAAAAAGCATAATATAAATTATGCTTTTTTTTTAGTTAATGTGTATATGCACGCATAACTGAATGTAATAGTGTATTTGCTCGATATTAAAGTTTATTTATATTTAACGTTGGTAGTAAAAGAGTGAGACCAACATAAATACAAATAAAATAAAAAAAACATCCCGTAGCCGATTCATGCGAGTCGCTAACACGAACTTTATATATTCCGGGTGGCGAGCGAGCCGGCTTGTCGAAATAGAATGTCGCCTTGAGCTCGGCCGGCCCGGCTCGGGAACATTCGAGACCAAAAGGAAAATGACACCGCAATCGTTCACTTCCTAACCGTTATCCTAGGTCAATTTAGTTGAAACGGCGGGACGCTCCCCGGCGGCCGGCGGTTCTGACGTTCCTAACTGTTCTAGTGTTTTCATTTTAATATCTACATAGACACTAGGTCTTATTTTTTGAAAGTAAAAACGACGAATTGAAAGAGATGGTCTCTATGCTGACAAAACTTTTTTTCTATTTTTTGTTTTGTCTTTGTTGATCTGTTTTATGATTGATATGTAATCTAAATTTCCTAGATACGGTTTTACCTACAGCGTAAATGATAAATTAGATTGTTTTTATACAGTATAGTCATTTTTGACGATTTCGTCCGCATTTGTAGGATTTATAGCATGCTTTATATATATGTACGTTTACTTCTATTTTACGTATTTAGTCTCAAAGAAATAAAGGGCAGTATGTTTTTGGAACGAAGTTCCTTGTCGCCCGTTCGGTTGATGAAAGCTATGCGAGAAAAAGTGTCCGACCGACATTTTTGAGACAGAGAAACGAAAAACAGAGAGAGGAAACGTGTATTTGGCAACGAGAGACGACTACTTCTTTAAATTGTTTTACTATCTTTTAGCTCGCTTACAATTGTATGTTTATGAATAGATACATTACTGCGATATAGACGTACAGTGTACGCTTAATAATAAAATGTTTACTTTCATAACTATAATATATAAAAAAGAAATTAAAAACAATTAAATACAATTTTATTACCATTCCTTCATTTTGCTTGTCGTTCAATAATGCACAAGATACAGTGAAAGGAACTTCGGTCTTATCAAGTGTCTCACGATACTTCTCGTTTTGTTCATAATTCTGTAATTTGCAATGTTGATTTTATACTTTGAGTACATTTACATTGTTACACTTCATAAATTCAAAATAAAACACGTTAAACCAATCATACAAACAGATATATAATGTAATGAAATGCCTGAAAAACTTTACAATTATAGAAATGTCTTTTAAACATCGCATTACTTACATGCATAGAGGAACTATGTAAAATATTAAGATGTTTCCTTTTTACATCGCGAGACATGCTTCATAGTGGTCATTTGTGTGCACATCTTACCATGCCATGCACTCTCTGTGTTTAGATATAGCAAGAAATACACGAATGACCACCTCAAAATTTATAGAAGTACTTTCCATATGTAAATATCAGTAATTTATTTGATTTACAATACCCGAATAAAAATGTGAAGAATTCTACAAGGACTTATAATATGATGTTTTGGATTTTATTTATGTGATTTTAAGAACATCAGTTATAGAATAAATTACAATTTACGGCATTTAGAAATGAAAAACGTTTTGAAATAAGTACTCGTAGCGATTGCTATGAAGTAGCAAAAGCACCAAATGAAGCAGTGAAATCACTTTTTGAATTTTTTCAATTGATCTGCAGAAATATTCTGCATTATGATTTGATAAAGAATATTCCAGTTTGATGAGATAGGTTTTTATATTGCATAAACGCATACAAATTAGCACAGTATTTTTCTGTTATGTTGTTTAAAATAATTTAGCTTGGTTTTCACAGGAAATACACAACAATTTTAAAGACGCAACACTGTAAGTTATCTGTGCGTAATTCTTTTAACCAATGACAACCAAAGATGGCTATTGTTATGAAAAACAATTCAGGGCACGACGTCACATCGGGTTTTCCTTGTTATTGTGGCAACAGCATCAGGTAGATTTATATGTTTGCAAGTCGTAATTGAACTTCGATTGGCAGATTTCTATTAGATTTTTCTGACCTTCTTCCGATTATGCTTAGTTTAAAGTTAAAATTTGATGTTAGAAAATATTGAAACTATATTCGTTTGGGGGCATCTAATTACACATAATAAATTATAAGTTTAACTTGATACTGTAACTACTAATGTCTCCTCAATCATCATGCATGATATGCAATAACACAATTTACGGTTAAGATAAAAAGAAGATTAACACTCGTTTAGGTATTTGATATCTGTCAATCCTCGCGAATCATTATTCAATTCGTTGGATGTAAATTTGCGGCGGAGGTGCATTTGAGGATCGGCGGTGGGTTGCATGATGCGTGCAGGCAAGCGTCTAATCATGAATTTCTACGGAATAACACCGTATTCAGTAGAATATTTAAAAATTTACTAATCGACATAAAACAGACAATGATAAATTTTATGAACCAAAAAAGAAAATTTTAGTTTTTGTATACGCGTACAATTAAAATATGTATTGAAACAAAAATTATAAAAAAAGAGTTTTTTTTTTTTCTGTCGACTTGTGCAATCAATGTCAAAATTTTTCAGCATACTGTGAAATCTATGGTATCGCTAATAATAACACGTCTTGCCCTTTAACGTTTCTTTTATTTTCTATTTAACTATATAACCAAATTCGCCTTTAAATAATTACTTCCCTTAATCTCCTTTTTTGAATTTTTCAGTGTTCTAATTGTTTTTAGGGTTCCGAGCCAAAATGGCAAAAACGGAACCCTTATAGTTTCGTCATGTGTGTCCACCCGTATGTCACAGTCATTTTATTCAAAAACTACAAGACTTATATTGATGAAATTCATAGTCCTGTATAAGCCGCTACTTAATTTGGTAGTCAAATAACAAAAATAAATATTATTAGAGGGGCACTCCATGCATGTAACAGAAGCTGAGAAATTTTTTTGTCGGCAAACATAAAAGTGTAACACATATTTTGGCAGTTCTTTTAAAAATAATTTAAGGTTTCTAAGCAACTTTTCAAATAATCGCTCCGAAATTTGGACAAATTGTGTCCTCCCGCTTTATTTTCCAAACGATAAGTCTAAAAAATATGAAAAAAACTAGAAAACTAAAACTTATACACACTTTCAACGAAAATAATTTTGAACATGTTCGGATATATCGTTTTTGAGTTATTGCCGAAAAACTGGGCTTCTCAAAGCAAAAGGACTTAAGTACCATGAAAATACGCTTTTTTTGCTGTTGCTTTTTAGTTTACACTATTTTAAGAGTAATAGCCGATATACTTATTTGTTTCTCTGTTTATAGATGACTACAGTGCTTGTTATACTTATTATGTGCAGGAAACATGGAAAAAAGTATAACGACGTAGTTTTTTCATCTGTAGTGCATTTCTTTGTAGTAACGGCTTCGGCCAGTTTTATCCATAACTCGAACTGATTCACCTAGTCAATCATCAGGTCTTCATGTTTTCAAACTAATTTTAGGTTTTGTTTCAAGATATTGATGAATTTAACAATTCGTGAAAATAACTATAAATTCATATTTTTTTATCCTATGTGTTCAATTTCATTGCTTTAAAAAGTATACATTCCTTCATCAAGATTATATTCTGTGCTATAGCTAATCTATTAGATTCTAGATATAAAGTTCTAATAAATAATTTGGTTTTACAACAGGTAAGTTTATATTGACTCCATTTTTCTACGAATCTATTAATTATCCGAACATACAAAAATTACATATAATGTATTGAATTTAATTTTTAAATGCTTATCGAATACGAGGCCTTTTATATATTATTGCAGTCGTTTGCAACGTATACTTTAATCACTATTCTACCATAACCGAGCCCGTCTACAACCATACTAGTTTGAAGCAATTTGAAATCTGGAATTAATTACGCTTGTATTATAAAAATGAATACCACGCAGATCCACGTATAACTCGTACGGCTTAAACAAAAGCATACGTACACTTGTGACAACAACCAATTTACGGTAATAGCGAATCGTTCTCGGGGATATTGTCTTTTTCTTTGCAAAGACATATGACTTAAAAGTGCCCGATTTCGACCGCAAAGTTACAACACAAAAATCTCTCACAGTCGTGACGACTTATTTGTTAAAAGGCACGCCCCGATAATCTGTTGTTAGCTGGTTTTTTCACAACCCACAGACAATCGGCCGATTGACTAAATTGTCGGGCCACTTCGAACTTGCAATTTTTTCAGTGGAATAATTACCTAGACTCTCAGTATTTTAAACGGTACGCCCGTCAATCAGTTTTAACGGTTGAAATGCATGAAGAAATACGTTTACACTGCCAGAATTGTGAGTTATTATGGTTTTTAAATAGGAACATCGTCAACGAGCGTTTGTCGTTATAGAAAAGTTTTTGAGACAGCTGGGTTTGCTTTTGTGTGATTCTAAACGTTTTTTACTGAATTAAATGTTTTTATGCGGCATTATTTACGCATTAAACGAAATATTTTTTCTATCGTAGTGCCTAACAACCAAAAGTAAAATATGAATCAAAATTTCAGAGTTGCATGCACATTTTGATAAAATTCATTAAAATTATTTTATGAAAAATTGTAAAACTTTGAAGAAAAAATAAGTACGACATTGTACAGCCATATAATTTATGGCTTTAAATAGAAAACTGTTACATTAAGAAAGATACTTTAATACATATTAATATAGTACATTTATCATACTTTTTTAATATGGTACTCTCAACCGCTTTACATTACAATACTTTAAGCATTAAGATTTTCTATATGAAATAAATTCTTCGGGAGAAATGACGTAAAAACTCAGTGGTACATTTCCACTTATAAAAGACCAAACAGAGCGAAAGCAGGTAAATAAACATTACTTTTCTGACATGTATGAAGATGCTACGTAATGATTAGCTTCAGACAAAAGAATGCTTCAATACTCTAATGCTACTATTATTTTTAGTTTAATTCTTACTGAAGTTACTTGGATCTTCGAAATACATTTTAAGCTCACTGCAAATTAAATCATCTGTTTTTATTATAAAAACAATAGAGTCTTTTCTTTTAAATTCGCTATATATCGAATTAATTATAGTATCATTTTCCTGATATCTTATTTAGCCGTTTATAATATATATAGATTTATAGGGTATAAAGTATTACTTAAATCTGACTTCTAAATAAAAAAAGGAACCTTTACGAAACAAAATTAGTCGTACCATTTTTTTGTTGCACATTTTATCAAAAAGTGCTGACAGTATGATGATAGCGCAAACAGTGGCTTATAATTATTTTAAAGGTTTCTTGAAAATGTGTAAAAATTGAAAAAACCTACAGTTTTGAATATAATTAACTTGTATATAGTATTATAACATGTTTAAGATGATTCAAATATAAAGTTGCGTATATTTGAACCTAACATTTATTGGTATTGTAACACTTACATAAACGATAAACGTTCATTAATAAATAAAGTTAGCTTAACGATAAGATGAATGTATAATATGTATATATAATATTGGTAATAAGTATATATTTGCAAAATTAATAATTATTATCAATTCTCGAAGAAAATTGGGAACTTTTCTCCGTCGTATTTATATAATCATCGTTTTTATGGTAAAGTGGCATGTTATAGAAATATAGAGAAATAGCTGAAATAATAACATTTTTCTGGGTATATGGATCGCTAAAATTACGGCCTAAAAATAAAGAAATCAGAAGTGCTAAAATGAAAAATTAAAAGAAAACTACTAATTATATATGAGTAATTTTGTTAATTTAGTCTCTTTTAATATTATTTTATTGATTTTTGTGCAAAATGTATCAGTTAGCGTGTACCTATTTATCAAGAAAGAAAACCTTCTGTTCTGAAAAAACAAATATATTTAGGATATAAATACACATTTAAAATCTTTAAAAAAAATAATGCCGTCTATCGTCTATTTATTTTTATAACACAATCATATTCGTCAATCGTGGATGCGAAGTGGACTATAAAGGAAGAATTATTACAATTGTTGAAGCAGATACATTTGATAATTAAATTAAAATAAAATAAGTTCGGTTCCTTTCTGTCAATCGATAAAGTGATAACTAACGCCATCTATCCGTCGCATCGCGCACCGCGTAGGCAGCGTAATGAGCCCACAAGGCCGCGAGTACGGGCGAATGACACCTGTCACGTAGCGGCGAGGACGATCGTATCTGACGCACGAGTTGCTAATGCAACGCGCGTGGATTAGATAGTTTGTAGATTTAAGAATAAAATTGTTTAAAAATTATTATAACTGGATATGGTTTCTTTCAATCTTGAATGTGACAATCCAGCGACTTGTGACAGAGCACCTTTCTATTAAAAGTGGGATGAGAAACAAATATACGAGCTCGTAATTTAACAAACATGGTAAATGCTATCCCTTTATCGCTTATCGATTTCACTCTCCATACCAATCCTGGTTCCACTTTCGATTAAAATCCTATCCCTCTCGCGATTCCGATCTTGCTCATCACAAAGTTGGTTATTTTCATATAGAACGGTATTGCATTTGTATTTGACAATAAATAGTATAAGGTATATTTAATAAAAAACGATCGGCGATGGCCGAGTGTTTAGGAGCATTACTTTTAAATTAGAAGGTAGCGGGTTCTAACCTTAACCACTATCCACGAATGAATAGCCCCCCCAACCCGCACTGGACCAGCACGAGATGATGCAGTCTAAGCTATTAAAAAAAATCCCTCACTTTGAAATAATAAACAAAAAAGAAGTGGAAAAGTAAGCCTTCGTAGTGGAATGACAAAAAATTGATACAAGAGAATTAGAAGTTAATAAATAAACCTCGATATCATCGTATAATAATATTTGATTTACTTTTTCATTTAAAAATGTCCTTGTTTCATAAACTAAAGCTTATCTACTATAGTTTTATTTTTTAGAATTTCAAATATCTTCAAATATTTTAAAAATTATAAAATATTTAATATAAGTATCGTATTGTTTTGTCGATGTTATAAATAATTATTAACAATAGATACTTAATATGTACCTATATTCGGTTTTCTTCACATGATTTGATTGTAAAAGCAGTCAAATTTTGCACGGATTAGTAATAGCCGAGTTAAAAATAGAGTATAATTACATAATTGTTGTTTTCCGCTATTGTGAATGACAAGAAAAAAAACCTGTTTTTGTTGCTCGAATATAACCTTGACATAATTACGTACTCACCTTATTGTGAAAAAACCCAGACCGATAATAAAACTTGAGATCGTCGACGCATTTCTTTTTTTCATTTAAATACTGAAAAAGGTAACTAAATATTATCAAATTACTAAACTTGGCAAGATGGCATGTTTAAAATCCCTTGCAATAATGACCTATTATTTTTTAACTACGATGTTTTAAGAATTAAATTACTCAGTAATTTACCTAACATTTATTTTAACAGTTATTTTCACTTTTTAGTTTTGTAGCCGCAGAACTGGAGTATGAATGTATATTTCTGGTAATAATTATACGAGTTTAATTCAAATTCAAAATATCTTTATTTTATAAGTTACAAAAAAACACTTGAAATACGTCATAATTTTTTGCGAATTTACACTTTACCGCTTGTTCGGAAGGCAGTTTTCCCTCAAGAAGAACGAGCAAGAAACTTAAGGGTAGCTCTTTTCTAATTTACTCATCCATAGCCAACACAAGTACAAAACTATTAAGAACAAAACAGCCCGGTAAGAAGTCGAGCCGCTTATGGATATTTGTCTTCTAAATATTCAGAAATTGTATAATAATACCCTTTTTTACTGAGTGATTGTTTAATAACACACTTAAATTTATATAGGGGTAAATCTTGTATATCTACAGGAATCTTAATGTGGATATGAAATAAACGAACTTAACATCATTTAGAATAGACAACTAGAATAGTTATAGAAAAAATTCGAAGGAAAACGTTGTCCTGAACATCATCATGAAAATATGCTGAAAACATAATTAATTGAAGTAAAACAACGCTTGAAAAATGGAGAATTGGAAATTGTTCAAAGAAGAGTTCCAGTGGCCCATTCCCTCTCTCACCTTTCCATCTACCCTATTCCGTTCTTCCGTTCAGGTATCCATTTCCCCTCCAAGAGTTCGACAATGCAACTACTCTGGGGGGGTGCAAGTGTCTATGGGCACTCGCACCCGATGCCCTCCCACTCTCGACCGGCTTGCCTGTTCGTTTGCCTCTCAACTGTGCTTTTGAAAAAAAAAAAATGTTTTTGTCATATAAAATAAAAGTGTGTGATCGGAGAGGTATTTGTTTTGTAGATTTCCTTTGTGATAAAGTGATAAGCTATCTAGCTGCATAATATGTGACATGAGGAAAAGGAACGTAAAAATGAATAGAAAAAAAAAACGATAACGATGCGATGTTGAACGATGGTGTTATTTTTAATTTAGTGTCACCTTGAAGTTATAAATAACGACCTTGTTTTTGTAGCAAAAACGATGTCTGTTTTCAACGTTTGATTAATTCTGTATGATTGATTATTTTAGAAACGTTTTATCAAACAGGTCAAAATAGACAAAGCGACTTTAACAATAACCTACTATCAGGAAATAGACTGTATTACTGTGAACGAATTTCAGATCGAGCTTAAAGAAAACATTCGAAAAAGTCATTTCGTTTGACCTGTCAAAGAAAAACTATTACGACAGGTCCTGATTTTGAATACTATATGCAAATTCAGTGCAGTTCAAAATCAGGATCACCCTTCCAGATCCAAGATTCAATTTTACATGTTTACAACGTACTTAAATACTGTGGATCTTAAAGCACAGGCTGGTGTCCATCTTCATATATTTAACATATGCAACAAAAGGTGAAATAAATAAACAACAAGAGTATCCGCTTATTTACTTTACATTCGCGCCGTGTGTAAAATGGAAATGCAACTGTCATTATTCGAACAGAACAAAATGACGCGAGCACTTTGCCCATCTCTACATGCACCCTGCTCACTCATCCCTTGACGTGTGCCAACTCACGATATCCATTATATCTACGCGGCTGTCATTGAGCCATTAAATCTACAACTCGTTCGAGTTTTACTCGTTTATTTCCTACCGTTTTCGTTCAGTAGAAACCATTATATAATCTTACCACAGACAAATATTTGTATTCGATACATAAATACTTAATGAAAGTTGGAAAAAAAAAATTGCGGTACTTCTACTGCACGGAAAGCATAAGCGAATTTATGTACCTCTTCGAGTTCTCCCAACAGTTTTCAAAAATAAGCCAATTTTACAAAATAATCGGCGCCAAATTAATCTTTTGGGTGAGTCATTTTTCCTTTCCTGTAGTAAAATTTTTGTTATGATAAGTATAAAATATGAGGATATAGCACGAACCTACTACCAAAATTATAATATCATATATAAGGGTCAAACAGTGATAAGATATTATTTAAATAATGCGTAGTTTATCCCGTGTCGTCTCTGAATAAAGTCTACAATTAAGACGTAGAAATCAACCACAAAAATAACTTTATTTCTTTTATTTTATGACTTTAGCTGACGACAATGGTTATTTTTTTTTGTGGTGGTCAGGCACTTGGTAAGCGACATTTACAGTAGGTAATTTTTTAAACAGTTGTTTGTTTTTGATATGTACATTAAGGTAGGAGTTGCATGAATTAATTTAAATATCTACCGTACCTATCTAAAGCAATATATTATTATTATAAGGCTGAACTAAAACATCGAGGCATGTACGTGTTCTAAAAATTTATAGTCGACCTACTACGGATCCATACAATGCGCGTGGTCCGACACGCTTTTCGCCTATAAAATTATTAATATTTTATCAGTTAATTGATAAATCACTACTAATATTGATGCGTTTAATATATTAAGTAATAACTTAATAAGAATTGCAGTGATCGAAATACTGAGTTAAATCATATTAATAATAATATAAATTCACGCTTATTTCCCAGAAGATTAATAGAGACTATAGATTTCCACATGGTACGATCTTTGCATATCATAACATCTCAACTATACTAGGCTAATTATACTAATAACTGTACTAGTAGTCATTTAAGATCCGGCGTCAGCAAAGCCTTTCTCCACCTGTAAATTGAACAAACCCTATGTTTTAGGGGCGCATTTAAATATAAAAAAACTTAACGATGTGAAAATTACCCGAAAAATCCTGCTGCCATTAACTTTAATCAATTAAGTTGTAATTATTTTTCCATTAAAGTACTTTACGTGTATATTAAATTTTTTGAATGTTACACTATAATAATAGTATACTGGAAAAATATTAGTAATTAATTGTTTATGACTGCTGTCAGTTATTAAAAGTAATTAAGGTCTTTGTATTTACGTTTCACCACTACCACTTTTTGATATTGATAATCCATCACTGTGATAATTAAACACATATGTTACAACACCGAATTACATATCACAATATTTAAAATATTTTGTTTTTCCAAAAAAAGAAATAATGGCAAAAGTAGCATAAAAAACATTGTCTACGCAATTTTTCAGGTACGAATACTAAATTCGTAAATTCAAAATACGCCATTAGAATATAATTTCATACAATTACTAGACGAGAGAAGGTTTTTCTAATTCCGGATCCATAGACTATAGTTCTTTGTAATAGGTAGAACATATAGAGATAATGTCTGTCAAACTAATACTAGCGAACGTTACTTCCTACTTGATTGGGCCGCAGAAGATCATATTTAGTGGCTTGCCTTAAGTTGCCACATGTGTCTTACAGATGTATGTGTGTGTGTGTGTGTGTGTGTGTGTGTGTGTGTGTGTGTGTGCGTAATGTATATATTTATTATAGTTTGTTCTCAATATATATCTATAACTACCGAGCTTTTCTACCGGAAGTTGTTCGACGCCGGTTAAGCGGACCAGACAACACGACGCATAGCAAGGTAAACTATCGGCTGGGGATTATCTTGTACCAAATAAGAATAATTCATTTTTTTAAGCGAAATAAGCAAATAAAATTTATAGGAACTATGGAACATTCTAACCGGTCAAAATGCGTTTATAAAATGTAAAAACCACGGCACCGGCGTTAAAATGCTAAAAAGAAATATGTGTATGTTTTATGGAGTACTATTCTCTAATAAATTTTATAGATTCATTATTTTGTAATTTTAATTAATGACTAAATAACTATTTAGCATGTGAGCGCGATTCGCAACAAAATATAAAATAAATTTTAAAAAAGCAGTACCTTTTATAGGTTTATATACCTATAAATTGAGATAAACATCAAAAAAGCTTCTAAACAAACAATGCAATTGATTGAGGGATAATGATCACTGAACTGTGAAGTGGTAGGTGATGTTAATATATGAGACTTCAGATGTTTATTTAGGTATTAAACATTAATTTATATTCCAGAATTGAACACCACCAATGGCATCACAGATAAGAAACCATTTCTTCACAACAAAAGTCTTAGCTTTTTTGTACTCTCTTAGACTTTTATTAAGCACTTCGATTTTATTGTCATAGCTTTTGTTTTTTTGTAACACTTGGTGATAATAAAGATATCATAAAGACATTTCAGACTTATAGAAATCAAAGTGAATTAATACATTCCATTATTTAGTAACATATTCTTATCTACGGCGTAAGGCTATTTTTTCAAATTCAAGTTATAGATTTTTAGAATATCTAAATTAAAATCTTTTATTAGATATCAAACTGGGTACATTAGTGAAAATATATTTTTTGCTTAGAATTTTCAAGCAAATCGTATCCACCATATTGGAATAAATATGATGTCACAAAACCTGTGAAACCCAGAACGCTAAGACATAGCTAACGACACCTTATTAAATTTTTCCAACTATTGTAATTAGCTTAGGATCTAAATCTACATGTCAATTTTTGATTTCATCTATGTATGGTTATAATTTCAACAGGATGTATATACATATGAAGTGATAAAAACAAAATCCTCCGTAATTAGGTAAAAAACAATGTGTATTTTTTCAATTGGAAAATATCTAATGTCAATATTATTTTTTTACGATATTGGCGAAAATATCATTTTATTACGATTATTTTTTCAATTACGGAGTACTTATAATTAATTTAAATGAAACACGATATGACTTACATGATATCATTATTTGATACAGTATGCAACTCTTCGCCCTTGTAAACCAACATTGCCCTTTGACGTTATGTTTCAATAGTCATACAGGTTTATATGTCACAATATGTTTGAACATATTTTCAACCTCAGCGTGTATTTATGCATTCTTAAATTGTATATTAATCTACTAGGTAGACCTCTATTTTTAATTAAACCATCAATTCTTAAACAATGACACGTAGTTTCGTTATTAATTCTTTCAACTGGCTGCAGTGCCCAATGAATGAATATTTTTATTTTGCTTAATAATTATGAAATTTTTAGAAAATATGTTACTGCTCTTGACTTGGCGAGAAGATTGATGTAGTAAAAGCTGGTTTTAAAGATTGTGGTTATATCATTTGACTTTGTTAATAACGATTAATTAATTCAATTTTTAGGAGGAATACATGAAAATATACTAGCGTTTTTTGTGTAAGCCACATTGCTTTATGAGTGAAAATTGAAACCCGTTAGACTACTGCCAAGACTTCCTTGACGCCAGACGAATTGAATGAGTGATGAATAATCTAATCTTATCTGGGCGAATATGAAGTGTCCAAATGAGTCATTTGCATTTTTGGGACTTTTAAAATTGTACATCTTTTCAGCACAGAAACTTTTCCTAGATTACGGTAAGTGTGTACTAAAACATGCCTCTTGATATAATTGATGTAAATAGTTGCGGTAGAAAACAATAATTCAATAATTTGTAGAAACTTGCATACGATATTGTGTACTCGGTCGCTTATCTCGAACTTTAGCAGGTTTATACTAGCGAATCGTTAGACGTTCAAGTAATATTGGAAACTCATTAAGATGGCCGTAGAAAAATAATTTATTGTTATCAAACATTCTTGTGACAGTTACTGCATCATCTAGACATGAAAGAGAAAATCATTACATATTATAAAATCCTTCTCCGTGTTTGTTTGTATTCGTTCTGATATTAGTGCTTTCGCACTACGACAGTGGAAACATCATATATCCTGAGGATAGTCGTGGTGTTCGCTACGCAAATATATAAAATTTTAAATTTTATAAAAATGATTTACCCTAGAATAATTTTTCTAAAAAAAATTTTTTTCGTATATGTATATGGAGAATGAATGAACGAACAAAAGAATTAATGGCGATTATTCGAGCGTCAGTAAGATCGTACTCTAGAATAGATCATGCCCGTTTAGAATTCTTCATGATTTCTATCGTTGTTTTAACGACTGGATATCTTTTCTTTTCCGTACTGTGAATTATTTGGTGTTGAAATACTGAAAGAAATAATATTATTAAAATATTGACATTTTTATTTACTATTTTATTTACAATTTAATTATTTATGTTTTTAGCTACAACATTTAATGTGTACTTTGAATTATAGCATTTGAAAATATATTAAATTATGTGTTTTAAAAGTAATTTCTTGTTAAATTATATAAATTTTAATTATTTCAAGGTACGTAATATAATCACATGTTACCTTAATAGCATGTGTAAAACATAATATTAATTTTTCCATAATCGACGAAATCAGCCTAATATTTTTGATAACTATTGCTTGCAAGAACATTAAATAAAGAACTTTTCAAAAAAATTAAAACTGCCTTCAAAAATCTTAAAAAATAATTAAATAAATAGTTGTTTTCGAAATCGTTACAAGCTAAAAATATGCCAGACGTGGTTTTATATCAATTTTCATAATTTGATTCAATACTATCATTTGGACGTTTGTTTATATACTAATTTGTCGAATTTCGTTTTTTTCTTGTTAACTTTTGTATTCTTCGGTTTCTTAATTTTACATTTTTAATTTGTTTTGGTTTAGCTGGCACCGTCTAATTATTCGATTATTTTAAGATTCTCTAAGAAAGCAAATTTCATCATTCCATCTAACATCTACTTTGTAACATCTACTTTGCCTTAAGGAAATTATAATGTAAAACTGTGTGTGTCGGCTGTGACGTGTGACGGAAGGTTTGCTTCTTAGGAACGATATAGAGTAGATGTTCATATCATTTATATTACTGAAAGAAAGTATATACATTTATTCAAATTATACATTGTTGAAGAGCCCTACTAAGGGTCTTCACCCTTATTCATAGGTGAAGACCCTTACAGCTGCATCGCCTGATGTTTTTCGATGACACAATGCATCCTCAAAACAGCCCATATGCAAACTTTCAATTTTATGGTTGTTTCCTGCTGAAAAGTTTCATGTTAGGAGAAAACTCTCACAGCTGCATCTTCCTCTGGTATACAAGGACACGATTCATCGTCTTCCAGTGTATAAGCACGCGATTCATTGTTAGAACAGACCGTAAACAAAGTTTCAAGTCTATGCTGTTCACCGTTCAAGAATCCCATCGTAGTATGAGACCCTCATCATGGCTTCGTCGTCTTCTGGTGTATGATTTACAAGAATACGATTCATTCTAATTCAATTAGCACATGAGTGCTGTTTGTTGATAAGGATTTCAGTTGTATGCCTTCGTACTCCATGTCCAGTCCAGTTCAGCACGCCCATGAGCTTAGTTAGATAACCATTCGCTTTGGAACCATCAAAAACTTAGCAGTACCTCAATTGTTAAGGATTTCTTATTTGATGTTGAGAAGTTTCCTGGTGCATGTAAGTCCAAGATTCAATACCAGTAAAATTAAAATGGGATCATCATGGAACTACCCAACATAATGTAAAAGGAATCATTCAATAGATTTGGCGTCAGTCGACTACACCCACTATTTCGAAAACCATGAATGTAATATTATTATTAAAAATATTTAAAAATGTCATTTACTAATTGTGTAGAGCGATATTGTTAGTAAGTAAAAATATTTTCTTCATATTTTATTATTTTCACATAAAAATCAGACAAATTTTCAGAATGATGAGCTACTTGAGCCGTACAGCCGCTGGTTTTGAAACATTATCACCATCCCTATGCCATCTAGATTAGGACGTTGTTCTCTTGGCAGGCCATGAAGAGCGCAAATTTTACGTTATTTTTTATTTATTTATCTAATTGTGTAAAATAAATTAAAAATGAAAAAATTGCTGTCTTCGACAAGGAATTTTTCTTCATCCTCATGTTCATCTTCATAATGGCATCTCTCAACTTACATTTTAAAGATATTTCGGTTTAAAATTATTAAATAATTTTTTTTCCAAACTATTTTATATGACATGGCCAATATTTTTATATTTTCATTTGTAGTTCGTATCAATTATCTAGGGCGTCTATTTTTTTATTTTCTATTTATGTTTTGTTATTATTTATTATTACACATTATTATTTTTTATTTATGTTTATATTTTTCATAAAATACTTGACAATCGAGTTTTTTGGATTGACTACTGATTAAAATATTTAGTCGCCGTAATATAGAACTTCTGACTTTGAAAGTTATGCTAATATTGTGATTTTTTTTTCAATTGTACCTAATGGAAAACTAATTACAAGATACACTTCATCTGATGCTAAAATAATGAGTTTAATTTGCAGTAATAAAAATAATGAATAGATTGAAGTGTGTTTAAATTGCAGAACGAACAATATGTACGTACTGAGAAGTGTGCTGTTTAATGACAGATGTTCAGCGTAATCTGCAGAAGACTCTATGTCTTCTGCAGATTACGCTAAACATTTGTCATTAATCAGCAACATAAATGTTTCCTGGAGAGTGCAGCAATCATCGATAGAATATAAAATCTGTTTATCTTTAGACCGAAATAGATACAATGTTCACAGGATGACTGTGAGGAGAGATGAAGAAAGGGACAGAGAGAGAGAGAGAGAGTATTGAAAAAGGGATAGGGGAGAGGAAGTGTTAAACGTTAGAGGAAGTTGAATAACTAAACGATAATTACGAAACAATTTTAGAAGAAATGAAATTTCAATCCAACTAATAGCAATCAAATACATAATGCTGGTCGAATAAAGAATAATCAACTATAAATTACGATTCAGTATCATACTACAGAAATTATCGGGCAGTTTCTATGAGTAGTCATTAATTGTCGGCCATGTCTACTCGGTTTTGAGATGAAAAGACGATTGCAAAGATATGTGTTATTCCAATGGGGAAACTAATTTGGGTGACATATTTCCACCACCAGAAAGTTTACTTCTGAGAAGAAAGTAAACTTCTCTTCTTAATGAAGTCCCCAAAAATATGAATATCAATAAAAGCAATATTCACGTTTCAAATGATAAAAATTAAAAAATCGAAGGTGTTTGACGTGATTTTCTACCAACATTCAAAGTACAGGGTCATGTTTTACACCTTACAGAAAGTTTTATTCCACGTACCACTGTGATTCTGATGTTTATCCGGATTAATTTCATTGGCTATTCTGGGACACAATCATCTACACCATGTAACATAAATCATTTGATAGCACACCAGTTGGATCACTACAAAACATATTGCGTTCGCATTTCAGTATGTTGTGAGTCAAAAATGCCATTAACTTATTCCTTATAATGTCCAGATTATACTGTAGTGTTCAGGCTGGCAATAAGGTAATTGCTTGTGAACGACGTGGACATTTTAATGTTTCGTCTATGAACTTAAGTAGCATGGTTGATAAAAGGGACACGCATTGTGCTAACCTTACTGGCTAGAAAACGCGACGAGAATCTCTAAAAAATCAAAAGATTTAGGACATTTCAGTACATCACACTCCCACCACGGGTCATCCTGCCGTTCATACTTATGCTACCCGTGCGAAGTCGGGGCGGGTCGCTAGTAATTTAAATAATTAATCCAATAAAAAAATGTTGAATAAACCGTCTGATTAGAGATTCCAACGAGGAAGTAAAAAATATATAAATTAACTATTCGAGACAGTTTGATAAAAACATAATTAAACTCCCGCGGTGTGGAGCGTGTCATTGCGTGTATATGGCATAAAAATATATCTACTACTGAGAATGGATTACCAAACGTCAGTTTAAAATAAACAAACACAGCGTAGTAACAAACGTTTTTATGATATCTGTATTAATACGTTACGAAGAGGTTTTCGTGATTCGCAAATTTTCATTACATACTGAAGTTGATAATTTTCTGAATAAATATTATGTCCAATCGTTGTGTTCGGCCTGATCACTCAATTTATATTCGCTAACTAGAAAAATGAATAAGAGTAGCAGAAAACTTTGATTAACACGCAAAAATGGATATTTGAAATCTAATATCACCTAACAAAAGTTTGTATTGCATCAACGTTTAGCATAAAAACAATTTATTGTAGTTGAAAGGAAAACTCGGCTAGTTTGCAGCAGATCGATTGTTTTTCTGCGGTTTTTCGCATTATGATGTTTAAAGTAATACAATTGTTTTCTGCTAAAAACGCAAAAAAACAATATTTTTTTTATGTGGACTAAGCGACATCCGTACCGAGACTGGGTAATCTCGATTAGTGGAGTTATGTGGCTAAATAGTCCATAAATGAGTTTTGTTTTCAACGTCAAAATGTTTGACGTTTCCTCTTTTAAGTGAACTTAACACGCTTTTGTCTCACGAAAAAGAGTCAACAACGACAATAATATATTCAAATATGCAGCTCTACAATGGAATATAATGATTTGTTTTGTTACAGGTAATGAAGTGGCCAATACATACACCGCTTGAGGTATTTTAAAAATTAGTATTATTACAATTATATATGTCAACAAATAATGCTCTTATTTCTTTAAATTAATACTGATGTGTAAGCTTTGTATTAATTTCTTAAAATTGAGCTAAGTTTCTAACAGTAATTCTTTTGCATTACATTACGTACTACGATTGATTGATAATAAAAAAAAATAGCAGCTCTATTCGTAACATAAAACTGTTTATGTTTATAAAAGTGTACAATTAGTAACTTTTACACCTTTCATTTTAAAATTGAAATCCTTTTATTGTCATATGAAACAATAAAATAGTTATTCAAAATTAATGATGCATTTTTAATAAAATGTATCACTAATTTTCACATCACACAATCGCGAAATAAAATTCGACGGCGAATGGAACGAATAGATGCCGATTCGTTAAAATAACATGAGAATATATCATTTACAAGAGTCTGTTCGTATAGTCACGCAAATGCCTTATGTATACAATGTTAAGTTCAATGTCTCGGGTCTTCGACCACTGCTTTGACCTTTGGAAAGGGTACTTAGATTTTTTACGAGTACACTTCATTTTTTTTTATTACCTACCTAAAAACGTAACGAAGGAGTAATATAAAATATTTGAACAATAAAGAAACAATGTTGTCGTTTAATAAATTGTTTACGTTAAAATCAATTATTACACAGTCAGGCTGTCGCTCTGAGGTGCATAGAAGTTAATAACTGGCCTTTTGTTATCTTAATTAATTCTCATTTTGCATCGACATTAAGTCCATGCGTACCCGGTACAATATATCGGAAATATTTATGCATATCACTTCATTCCGCTCTGTCGCTGTCTCTTGTTAATTGAGTATATTGCTGTCGCACTTCCGCCTAACTTCAGATCTGCACAGATATTTCCGAATGTTAGTATTGGGTATTTTTAGTGTATTAATAATATTTTTGGAACGAAAATGGAAATTGTAACATAACGAAAAAGTGTTACGCCTCCTCCGTGTAACTCTTTCTCTCTCTTTCTATTGAAATTTTTTATACAGTATTTTTTATGTTATGTATAATTAAAATATTTTTACTCTATTTTGACGTGACAACGTCTTAAATTAGGTTGCGCCTGGGAGTCACTTATGAAAAATGTAACGCTCGGTAACGTAACGATGAGTCACCGAACGAGAGAGGCCCGCCGAATGCCTTGCGTCTCTCTCCCACTCAACTATGATCGGTCTGCGCGCGCGCAGCACTAGAGAATTAGTGCATAGCTTGCAAATGTATTGCAAGTTATTGTATGTATATTTGTATATAAATACGTATGTATGTGTAAAGGTAAAAATAAAATTTTGTTAATATGAAATTCAGTGCGAGATTCTTTGTATAAATTAATGTTTTAAATATAATTCTTTGTATAAATAAATGTTTTAAATTGTTACTATTATTTCATCCTTCTTCCTACTATACGAATGAATATTCACATTAAAATGATTTTACCATTCAAAGTCGTTGTCACGTAAAACTTTCGCCCGTATACCGACTTTACAGGCAACCAAATTTTTAATAAATTAATATTTTTCCTAAAATATTAAATGAAACTCTTTGATTTTATTCCTTACATTGTTTATTTATATTGAAAAAAAAAACTTTGTTTCTGACAGGAGCTCCCGACCGCATATTTAGCTTTTTATTATCGGAAACAGATTATGTATACAATGAATGAGTCACGAATAATTTTCAGGTGGATATTACAACAATATATGGACGTAATACGTTTACAAATTTATATATAGAGTAGATGACCATGATTTTTATTTTTATATTTGAAGATTATTCATTTAAGGAAGAGCGCAGTAAAAATCACTTTTAAGATAATTGTAAAAATAAATTATTTTCGTTATTTCAATTACCTATGTAATAAATACATTACTAATTAGACAGAGACGATGTTAGAAAACTGGCGTCTAAAATTCATATCGCCATATGAAATAAATGTTATATTTCAGTGGAACCCTTATAAGACTTGCGTGTTTATCCATCTGTCCATTTGCGATTTGTCACGCAGACGGTGACGATTCAATCACGAGCATGTAGTGTAAATAAACAAATTATAATTTTAAGGGTAAATTTTGAAAGAACAAATAGAAAAAAAATATCCAGGGTGCTTACTACACGACGTATAATATGAAAAGACATATTAGTATTTCTTCTTAGCAAATCTGATGTTATGAGAAATACTAACATTCATTTTTCATAATTTTAAAATGTATAGTTTAAAAGACATCAAATCTCATATACGAAAGTTGGCCATTATTTTTCCTCTACTCTCCAGAATTGCTCAGCCTAAATTTTTATAAAAATACGGATTTGGGGGCCTTACTCATAGTCTACAGGAATAAGTGTATAAAAATTATATATCCAATGATTTAAAGCCTAGAACAAAATAGTTGCTAAAAGAACATTTGTAAAAAATGTGTTGATTCATTTCATCTAATGCGATGAATTACAAATAAAAAATATTTCAGACAATGTAATTTTGATTTCACTTTTCACTCTCATTTTTAGCCTGCTTGCTTATTTCATTAACAAACAATAAAAGACTACCAAAAATATATTGAACAATGTGTATCAAATATATATCAGTTTTGAGAATGAACAACAAACATTGCCTTTGACAATAACATTCACCCAAAAAAAATTACATGTAGAACACCTATTTCGGAATATCACCAAAGATATTGAGGAGTTGATAAAATTAATGATACTTTGAAGTCTTTCACGGGGTAAAATAAATATATCTTTCTTAAATTATATCTATTTGAATTCATGCGAATATAAAATGGGGGAAGGGAAGAGGTATTACGAAACACTGTTATGTTTTTTAATTCGAGCGTTAAAACCTTTATCGATATTAAGGTTTGGGAATATTTGCTTTTGGTTAACGCAGACTGAAACACAAGGGTAAATATGTAACTCTTTTAGAAATTAAATAAATAAAAAATAATAGTCAATTTTGAAAGTTTAAGTCAAAAAAAATCAAACGAATTTAATGAATGATCATAATAATAGTTGTTGCGATTCTCAAACATAATTTGCGGAATTTATTATTTCATTAATAAAGTTAGGCGTTAAAACCCATATCGAGGTCAAACTGTGCAGTATCAACGTTACAGCGACGATTACAGGTGTGTAGAATGGTAACACAACTGGTTCATGGCGATAGGAACACCAAGCGATAGTCTGAAAATACATGTTTATTTGTACTTCTGTCAAATTTATGGAATGTAGACAGAAACAATTTAATTCAAGCAAACTATAGTGGTTTTGCAAATGAATGATCGTGCGTTAAAGAACCCTCGCTTTTATTAATATTAATGTATATGTAAGGAATATTTTAGAAATAAATATACGGAGTGAACTCTAGACTATTTGCGTATAGCGTTTACTAATTGTATATGTTATAAAAACTCTGGTTCCTATAATTTTTACCTTTAAATATAAATAAGTTCCTAACGAACCAACTAGTCAAATCTAAACTCACTAACGAAGTATAAATCTTTTGGTAATTTGTGGTGGAATTAATAATAAATAATGCGTGTATAAAAACGCCGAGCTGGGCGGCGATGGGCGCACGCTAAGGTCGAGGTCGCCTGCCCCCGCCCGCCCTGGCCGGGGCGGGGCCAATTGTTAGCATTCCCAAGCGCTTCGACGGAAATAGCACACTGATATTTACCTTAATGAGGGCTCATGAGGACGGAGCTTAACTTTCGTTTCCTTTGACGTTTTACTTTGCGAACGACTTTTAAATTAATAAACAAAATTAGCTTTTGCAGATAACCGGGTCGATTATCAGTCACAGAACGTTTTCAGAACCTCCATAGTAATCGGTGATTTTTACAAAGCCGACTACAAGAAAGAATATGTGTATCAAACTAATCGAAATTACTTATGTGTGTTCGCATGCGTGCGTGCTTGTGTGTAATTTTAACGCAGTTTTTTTTTTGTTATCCGTGGAAACGCATTTCGGTAGCGGTTTTCAATAATACTTACAAAAAAAAAACAGAAAGCAACCGTTACAGTTGTCGAGATTTTCAGCCGCGCATTCTGCACAAGTCTTAGTATACTCGTGAAGGGATCTCCGGTCGTTTATCTATTTCATGAGTAGGTTTTAACGTTTACAATCGGAAAAATCTGTCCACTACTCACGAAATGATCTCACGTTTTGTTTTTGTCGAATACAGGATAATTTAAGAACAACAAATCTGACGAATTATGTCGACGTCGTTCGAATCGACCACGTCGAACATGAGCGACCGTAGCCGGTGTGCAGTTCTGGAAGACGTCACGAGTACGTCACAGCCGCGTTTAGTAATTTGTGTCACGTGTAGAGGAAAAATAAAATGTAAAAGATTCGTGACTATACAATGAGAGGTGCACGTTTCATGACGACACTCACAGCGCTCGAATAGATCGTGTCTATGGTTTATTGTACGTATGGTACAAATTATTGAGCATTTTCGCACCAACTTATGAATGGCCGGTGTTCGTTATTTAATCGAATATATGTGAATTAGGGCGTATTTTGACAATTCTGAATGTAACGCTAAATAATGTTGTTGCGCAATCACGACATTGAAATATTTTTTATTTCCGATTTTTAGCGCCGTTTCGGGCAAAAAAAATTGCAAAAGGAATTTCTTCTTTTTCAGTCCCCGTAGTATGTCGATTAACTTTGAATACGGCCATTGCACAAAGTGTCTTTTTGGCTCCTGGCCGTAGCTTCTATAAATTTTTCTTTTGCCTCACTAATTTTATTTTATTTTATTTTTTTTAAAACTCGATAGCAAGGACATGTTTTATTCTGGCCTAGGCATTATGTATTTTTTCATAAAATAGCGGAAAACAAAAGGATTGTAGGAAAATAGACGCGATTTCGAAATATATTTTCTCGTCTCCAAAAAAATCTGAAATGTCACTAAAGTAGTGACAGAAGTTAAAAAGCATCGGATTGGTCGATAACCAAGTGTTATTTATTGTCCATACAAATGAAGGGGGTAGAGTGTTTGCTCTCTTTAATATGTATATATGATTATATGATTATGCACATGTTTCCAGGCAAAACTTTTATTCGAATTGATTGAGTATTGAGATCCATATAGTATACTTGAAGTCAGTTTTCCTCTTTGATTACTGTTAAAATCTGTGTTTCTTTAACATAAACAATAGAAATATGTTATCGTTCTGTGTGCGGGGTGTAAATACCATTTTAATTTTTAAAATAAATACTATTATTATTATAAACGTATTTAAAATAATTTCTCTCCGTAATCCGTTTGTGTCGGGTGTCCGATTATTATTTATTTGGTATCTTTACCGTGTAATTATATTTCAAATTGCAATTTAATACAATATCACAAATTTCTAAAGACAGCACCACCGAAATACGTTGACAATTTGTAAAGTTAATCACAACAGAAAATATTAGTACTTGTCCTTTCATATTTTTACAGACTTTAAAATATCATTTACTCGATTCATATTTTTTGGGTTTTAATTCTTTTATCTACCCTCAGACTGTCCACCATATTGATATCAGACTGTTGTGAAATTGTTGAACTTAAAAGAAATATTGTAAAACTATAAACAACACTCGATTGTGGGAATTCGGAGTAAAACTTAGGAATTTTCGTGATTGTGTACTTTTGACGTACAATTTGGACCGGGTGTCATGCTTCGAAAAGTTTCCTTTGAACAGAAAACTAAGAACATGATTAAAATGGACTTTATGCATTTTACATATCAGAAAGTTAATAAGACTTTCACTGATTATTTGTAATTTATAAAGAAAAAAATGTAATTAACAATTGTATTTATTTCTTTTTCAAGCGAATAAAGGTTACGTTGTATTATTTTATACAAGAGCGAACTTTATCTCTTAGTAACTAAAACAATCACGCATCGGTTACGGGAAGCAGGGGATTCGGTACTTAATAAGAGATTAAATATAAAATTCTATTTCTGGTAGAGCGCGTGTTCGTGTGTGTGCGTGCGTGTGTGTGCGTGCGTGTGAGTGTGTGTGTGTGTGTGTGTGTTTCATTTAAGCCCAACGAAGAGGGCGGATAACGACTAATCATCGATATTACAGTTTATAGATCTATTAACATTTTGACCAGTCAATATCATTAAAAATTTAATGCATCACGTGTATACCGGTATTATATCGGCATGGAAATTATAATACGAGACAGGCATAATATATATTGTAGTATAATAAAGAAATTAATTTTATCGATATACATATTAATTAATAGCTGATGTTTTTTTTTTCTGCATAAATCTATAGCAGAGTAAAGTTATTATTGACACAAATCCTTTATATATGCATGCGCTATCTGTATATTTAATTTATTTTGAATATAAAATAATAAGCCTACTAAGCCTACTCGTTAAGTTTTCTAATACAACATATTTAAATTTACATCCATAAATTTGATAAAATTTGATATACTAATCAAAATGCTAATAAATTTAATTATTTTAAAAATTGTTCAATTCGCGTGCTATGAATAAAATCTATTTATGTCGTATCAGGTTTTAATCTCTGCTGAGGCTTAGCCCCCCTCGGTCTTGTTATTTTAAATCGAAGGGGGACTTTAAGCCCTCCACGCTGGTCGATTGCGGTATGGGAGCTGCTAAGAACCTGTCACCGTGCGATGATAACCTGGATGTGCTGTCTTGACATGCTCCCTAAGATGTAGAGCGAGTGATTCAATTTCAAATTAATAGCTCATTGATCTATTTATTTATCTGTTTTTATTAAAATTTGTTTGTCTTAAGAGTAATTAAGAATTTATTATTTTATTTAAATTTACATAACGATAAACTTACAAAGCCATGATATGAGCGTTAGGTGTATAGTAAAGTGATTTTAATAATCTACGACTATTATTCATAGAGCGCGTAATATTACATTATAATACTTTTATAGTGTTTGTAGGTTTTCGTTTAAATTATATTATTATTGTTAGGTAAGTTGCATAAAAAGTATACGAATACGCTTAGTCATCGCACGTGATCCATTCTCCACGCTTAGACCCTATCCGGCGGCGGTCGTAATGATTCTGTTAAAAATCGACATAGACAGGCGATCGGCACTCCATTAAGTGTACAAAGTCGTTATAAGAATGATATTAACTTAAATAATATTTCATATATGCAAGAATATATAGATAAAGCAGAAGTATGATCGAGATACCAAAAAATATATATGCTTATTTTAATAACATTAATAAATCCAAGACTATACTACCCAAGATACAAGAATGTCGAAATAAATAAGAAGTAAATTCATTGAATATTGATGTCATAAAGAACTCATTGCTTATTGATATAAGGTCGTTAATTGGCTTCACTACTAAAAGTTTGCACCAAACTTGAGATGTTTTTTAGTTGTGAGCAAAGTTCACTAGAGATTGTTTATTTTTTTTTTCGTGAGTACTGTCATACTATTTAGGACAAATATTAGGATTTGACTACAGTAAAAAAATACGATGTATGTACTTATGTACGTGAGCAGTTTTACTTCTTTGGCGTAATTAATAAATGTGTTTGATTGCATGCAAATAATTAACTACATTAAATAATAAAATAATGTGGTATACTCAAAACGGTTGATAAAGTTTAATATAAATTCGAAAAATTAAATAAATTGATATTCATTTTGTTATAGTATATTCACTTTATCTTTTTATTTGAAATTATAGCAATTATTAAGTCGAAAATTGGAATATGTTAACGTTATTTCTAAATTATGTCCACAGTCATAGCACCTTAGGTAATGACCGAATTGGCAGATTAGTAATAGTGGTCTGAACCGCTTGTGAGCATTTTATATTGTAGTTTTCTGTCACCCAGATAAAAATTCACTTTTATCACTTTTCTTATGGCACTAAAAGAAGTATAACTTTTTTGCTAGTTTCGGCTAGACACACTTTAAAAACTTTATGTAAAATACGTATGCGCTATCAGCTTTGTTTTTTTAAAATTGTTGTCAGTAACCATTGGCAGGCATTTTTGTTAGAATTGAAAGACATCGTTTTTTCATGCAAATGGAATATTTGCATGAATAATGCCTTGTTATTATACCATCCCTTATATTTTTTGACGTAATTTATTAATAAATTATGTTTATAAGTTTGACATACATTTTCCGAACATTGCTTTCTTTCGAGTCGTGGGCTGCAATTATGGTATTCTGAGACATATTTCGTTTAACATATTGAAAATGTCAACAAAACTGGTCCAACCATATCCCTTACTTTTGAGTAATTATCAGTGAAACTTAACCATAAAACACCAGAAGCAATGTAGTCCTTTGGCTTGATTTGAGATATCGTTATAGCAATTTTATTGAAATCACTCAAATTGTGTTATAATAGTGCTTGTTAATCTCACAAAACACAATCACCAAACCAGGGAGCCACTCTAACCACAAAATCTTTTTTATTAATTAAAATAATTTGTGTAAACTGCGAAATCGGTTCAGCTATATGGATTCTTAATAATACTCAGAGAACCCTAAAAAATGTAACGAATCTCCTTTTGCTGACTTCCAGTTATATCCATTTAAAATTTTATTGAAACCTCCTTAATGATAAGGATCCTTAGTATTTCTCACGGAACTTCAAAATATATCGAAAATCCTTCCGTTGGTATTCGTTGTCTCCATACCAAATTTTATTAAAATAGGTTAAATTATAAGGGTTCTCAGTAATTCTCATTGAACCCTAAAAATTTACCCGATATCCTTTTTATTGATTTTTATTTGTCCCCATTCTAAATTTTATTAAAATCCATTAAACTATAAGGTTCCTCAGTAATTCTGACGGAACCCTAAAAATGTATCGAATATGCCTTTACTCGATTTCAGTTGTCTCCATTCTTCATTTTATTAAATGCGTTTCAATTGTAAGTGTTCTTTGTAATGTCACGGAGCTCTAAAAATATATTGGATTTCTTTTTCTTGGCTTTCAATATTATTTATAACAAGATCGGTTTAAACTAAACTAAACTAAAATCGGCTTAATTAAAAGGTTCTTATAAATTTTCACGAAACGCTAAAAATGTATCGAATATCCCTTCCTTGGTTCTTAGTTGACTTCATTCTCCATGACCATACTATTTTTTTTTATTGGTTAAACTATAAGGGTTTTTAGTAATTCCTACGAAACCCTAAAGAAGAATCAAACTCTTGATATTTTTTATTGTGGTTAATTTTCTCCGTAGTTTCACCCATGTGGACATAGGACAATTTGTTCACAATTAGACCTTGATTCATCTTACAGTTAAAATATGCTATTTGTAAATTATCCTTTAATACACACTGGAACCCTAAATGTATTGTTATAATTTATATAAAAGTCACAAAATATTCTTTGATATTTGATGATTGAAGAATCATCAAACAATATTCTTTCACATATTATTTGACTATATTGATAAATAAACACAAAATTTTCGCTCGACTGCCTATGCAGTACCCTGGTGAAATATGTTTTTCCAAAAATTTGTCGTACACTAAAAGGGTGTGGCTTATTCGTAAAGCCCGTCCACCAATTGTAGTAATCGCATACATGTGTGTATTTGTGTTTAATGGCACAAAACCAAAAAGTCTGAAAGACAAGTAAAATTTTGCCATATTATTTTAATTGTATCATAATTTTAGAATAAATTGTACTTTTGTATGTAAAACTTAGAAATAGCTTTCCGTGAAACTGAGTTTTTTTGACAGAAAATTAGAATTTGTGACAAAATTTGACATTTTTCTGTAATATAGCCGAACAGCGCCGTCTCTTAACACTAACTTTTTATAATCGTTTCGAATCACCCTAATTGTTTCAGAGATCGGTGTATTCAAACAGACTATTATTTAGTAAATGTTAGTTACCAAAAATGGTATCTAAACTTTGATGTCATTATAAGTATATTTTAAATTACGTTCAATTAGTGATAAATAACCCGCTGGTTCACGGACGGTGTCCATGAGAGATACGAACGCCGGGAACGGGCCCGACTGAGTTTTAGACCAATAACAGTCTAGAACATTAGTGAGTATCGCCGGTCGCGCGGTGCCGTACGCGACAATGACATTGGCGTGGTCCGGCGGCATTGCCTTCGCACGTCGCACAACAGGAAAGCGCTCTCGTATGTGGCGTGCGCGGGTCGCATCAAGAAGTCCACCTTCAAACGACTACCGGAACAGCATATCCGTATAAGCCTCAGTTGATTCATATAAACGTCAGATTAATTGCACTCGAATGTATAAATAAATGTATCTTACTTTTTCTTTACTATTTAAAAAAAAGTATTAGTCCCGTTAGGCTACTGACTCTATAATTAAGTGAAATAAGTTTTACTAATTAATTTAAGGAGTGCTGAAAAAATTATGAGGATTACGTTAAAAGAAGCTATATCTTAAAAATTGAAAATCTGATGATATAGGAGTCATGTTCAATCACTGCTCACGGATGAAGGTTAAATATATACATAAAAAATTAAATTACATATAAAATATATGTAATTTTATTTGTACCTATTTGAAATTCATACAAACTTGGTAGTATAGATATACCTAGTTGTATGTGTACGTTGTTCAGTATTTTGTAAAATGTTCTTAGAATAATTGACCATTTCTTGGAGTAGTTGACTGTTAAATTGTAGAAAATTATTGCATGTAGCATGTAGATATTTTTACCGACATGCAACCATACAGCACTAAAGCAATCATCCAATCTTTGTTCAATCATATGAGAGCTCGTATAAATCATATATCCACGTAGTCGCACGTGGAAGAGTAGATATGTGCAAATGAAGGTGAAATTTTAATTCTCTAAGAGAATTTTTATGACTCTCTAATAAAGGTACGCATTACAAAACAAACTGAAAATAACAAAGAACAAATAGGCAGTCATTGAAGACTGCCGACAAAAGTGAAAACTTAAAACTAAAAAAAAAAAATATTTTACATTTTGTAATCAAGAAAAAAAAAATTCAAATTCTGCGCTCTTTTGGACGCCGGTCTTGATCACACAGTATACAGTGTATATCGTATGTATACATGTTATAATGGTATAGGTATAGGCATAGCAATAGGCAAAGTATAGGTATAGCGATAGGCAAAGTATAGGCACTTGATTTGACAAATTTAATATAAAAAAACTGGCCAAGAGCATGTCGGATCATGCTCATTATAGGGTTTCGAAGCTAATATTACAAAGAAATGCGATACAAATGACAAAAGTACGTTGTTACACTTTTCCATGTTTCTCGCACAAAATAGTTATAAGCACTTTAGGCGCCTATAACTAGAAAAACAAGTAAGCATGTCGACTGTTACTATAAAATTAGTGTAACCTAAAGTGCATCAGTAAAAAGAGCATATCTTCATGGCACTTACGTCCAGTTTTCGTCGTCCAGTTGCGCAGTTTTCGGCAATAACTCAAAAACAGTATATCCGACCATGTTCAAAATAATTTCGTTGCAAGTATTTATTGAGCGTTATATTTGTAATTTTGTTTATAGTTTTTGGTTTAGAAAATAAAGGGGGGAGGACATAATTTTTTGCAACTTTCGCAGCGACTTTTTTCGAAATCATTCACGTAATCAAAAACATTGCTTAAAAACCTTAAAGTATTTTTAAATAACTGTAAAAACATGTGCCATCTGTTGATGTTTGCCGAAAAACTTTTTTTTTTCTGCTTCTGTTACATGTATGGAGTGCCTCCCCTACAAATATTTATTTTTATTACTTAACCGCCAAACTAATTAGCGGCTTATACAAGACACCTAAACTATAAATTTCATCAATATAAGATTAGTAGTTTTTGAATAAAATGCCTATGACACACGGACGGACGGACATGACGAAACTATAAGGGTTCCGTTTTTGCCATTTTGGCTCGAAACCTTAAAAACTGGCACAGGAAAATTGATTTGATCTTGATTACAAAATGTAAAGTATTTTTTCATAAAGTTTTGTCGTTCTAATAATATATTTATATAAATGAATCTGTATATAAATTTGATGGTGAAAAGTGCTATATATACACAGGTCTGTATTAGGTACGTGAGCGTGACAAAAAAAGGGATACCATAATCTGTACAAACCTATGAAAGTTACGCTTGAACAAATGCAAAGAATATGTGTATATGTACAGAGACGATTTTTTTAAGACCTCACTAAGTTAAATATAGAAATATAAATTTTTAATTGACATGTTTTCTGAATTTTGAAATAGAATTCATCCTATAATTAAGTCCAACTCCTGTTACAAATTACAGCAAATATGCTATAATTTTGTTCACTGTAAAAATCATTTTTAATATATTAACATATATTTAAAAATGCTCTACGCCATCTGGCGGGTTAAAGGCAACGACGAAAACAGTTTTGGACATTTAGGGCGCAGCAAACCACAGCATAAAATTCCGAAGCGTTTCAATTTTGATCAAGTTGTCAATGACATTCTTCCGTTGCGCATGGCTTACACCGTACGTAATTACTGCAATCACGTTGACACGCCAGTGAACAATCGCGTTGCAAGTTTCGACGTTTGTATATGCCGACGTTTGTATGGGATGTGTAAAGTGCTGTCATTAAATGTTGGAAATGACATAAATTAATGCAGGTCTCGGTTAAATTAGGGATAGTAATAAATTAAAAATATCAAAAGCCGAAAGCCAAAATGTTGTCAGAATTCGTATAGCGATTTATATTATTTTTAGGGTTTTGTAAGTTATCTTATAATATGAATAGGTATTGTAGGGTCAATATGATTTATATTGATCTTATATGATAAAGCGTATAAATCTATGATCGAACATACTGAGCTTTTTAAAGATATTTTTCAACTACAGAAAAATGTAACACTGTAATAATAATTGTGTGCGTATTCTATTCGAAGTAAAAAATGACAAAATATTTGTACAGAATTTAGGATTTTTCCATAATTTTTAATAATTACAAACGAACGCTTGTCTGTAATGTGGTAGATGAGAGTATTACAAATAGTGTTTGTAATACTCTAAATTTTAAAAACTCTAATAAGTAATAAACTCTACATATTAAATATTAAACTACTTTAAATATTAAATTAGAAACACCAATAATACTCTAGTAGTTTTATTGCCGTTTATAGTTTAATACTTAAAGTAGTAGATTAAGGTTTTATTTAAAATTAGACTTTTATGGCTTCTCTGGTGTTGAAATCGTTTTTTTAATATGATAATCTTGATGAAAATTCTTCGAATCCAAACTATAATTATGAAAAACCCGACTACGGTGTAATAAAAATTTCCGCCAAACTACTAAAGAAATTTTTAACTCAAGGCAGTCTGCACCGAACCCATTGAAAATGAGTACTTACTTGATTAAACTAAATCTTATCAAAATTATAAAATAAAATTATTAATACATATTCAGAAATGTGATAAAGTGGTTGCTAGCGTCCGCCAAATTAAAGTACATGACCGTCATCATGACAGTACACGAGTGTCATAGAGACACTATCGTGAGCAGTATAAATCTAATGACATCTCAATTTGTCCAAATCGCTAGAGGTACATAAGCTATATATATAGGCATATCCGCATATGCGTTAAACGCATTACCCTATTGCCGTAGTCGGGTCAAAAAACGAAAATATGCAACCTAAAACGCCGCTCGAACTATTAGAAATCGCATGTTTCTCGCTCCGTCCCCTCCCCTATTAATCTACGCTTCTCACAGAAGCAGGATGCCGGCGGTTACAGAGCGCAGTGGCGCGGACACAGCCCGCCTTAACCGCTGATAAACTGATGGTCATTACAACAAGTCGCCGCTGCGGCTCCAGCGCGTCACGCCACCTTGAGCTTCACGGGAACAATTAGCTTTAGTAATTTTCCAGTTTTATCATTCAATCCGTTTGAAGTGACAAATGTTTGTACACGATCGTGGTTCCGAATATTTGTAAAAAAAATATGATAATGTAAATCTAATTTCGTTGTGACGTGCGCAAATCTCTTTTTTTTCTTGTATTATTTTAATGATATTTAGAGCATCAGGGAGTGATTTAGAAATGTTCGCTTATGCGAAGCAGTTTTCGTGAATTGTCACAACGTACATGTAACTGAAATAATTGTTTGACCAAGGGATTTCCACTAAAACTTGAAGCTGATTAATTGTACATGTCTATTAAATGCTGAAAACTTAAAAAAAAGGAAAAAATTGTGTTACTGGACATCATTTCTCGGTTTTGAGAATAAAATCTATTTTTGCATTAAAAAGCTACATCGAACGTAGCAAGTCGAACTCAATGTCATAAATCAAAACACATAGTTGTCAAAAAAAATCGATAGAAATGTTTTTAAAAATATTTTTTGGGTTTTTGATAGACCGATTTTTAAAATCTAAACACTTTTTGAGCTTAAAAAACTGCTTTGTATTCCATAAGCTCTCTTTAAAACGATTTGAAAGATATCTTCTTTTGAAAGACATTTTTAACAAAATATTTCAAAAGCAACAGGTAATTTTTTACACCCCGTAATTTTGAAAAATAAAGCTGGTAATTTTGATATGATGCTGAAAGGTCCGCAAGGTTAACAAACCATTAGCCAGATTTTTTTTTACAGACATTGTATAATGTAATAAATGTAGCATACATTAACTATATATATTTACAAACCAATTAGTATCTATCTTTCAACTCACAGTCTAAATAATGAGATGTGTAAAATTAAATTCAGAGCAAATATATTTTTTATGATGGAGGCTCTCGCTTGGAAATTAATTTTCTAAATATAAATTAGGAATTAATTGAAATCAGGAAAAAATTGTAAATCGATGTAATAAAATCGATCTATATTTACGAGAAAACGTTATAGAAATTCGAATGAATGTTTAGAAATACCGTTAAAAAAATGAGTGCTGTATAATTATTTGTACTTTGGCAAACAAGATAAGTTTTATATGAAATATGTAAAACAGAATCTTTAATTGAATGAGTTTTAAATTACAAAATAGTGAATAATTACATAATAAAAAATAATTTCTTATTAACGTGAGTATATTAAACAAAACAACAATTAAGGAATATAGGTGTATGAAACACGTATTGCTTGCTTTTTAATTTATTTATGTACCGCTTGGATTTTTGAAATCGATTCCTTTTTAAGTATTGTTCATAAATAGAAATTCATTATTTATAACCTTCAACATTTATTTTATTATATCTATTTATCGACGCTTGAAAAAATTTGAATATATATACATTCCACTACACTTTTTAATATGTTCACCATAAGACGACATTAGACGAGTGCGACTGGCTTAAGGACCGAGGACCTAATTGGTTGTCTGTAAAGTCGGTTTACGGACGATAATTTTACGCGATAATATCATAAGAAAACATTGATGAAAAATTGCATTCTTTTATGAATTGAATTGAATTGTCACTGGATTATCATGATTTTGTATAATACAAAGAAGGAGTTAATTGAAAATGACAATGTTTTCGATAAATTTACGTGTATTTGCACTCGTTAATTTAATATTTTTCTACTTAAATTATACAGTAAAGAGATAGATGCGTCACAAACCGAACGCTTAGGCCGATCGTGCCTCTCTGTTGTTCCACGCTCTCGCTCGCACGCTCGGCTCAGGCGGAACGCGACAATAAGTCGTGTCTTTTCGTGCGTGCAGCCGGCGTTCATAAATTTATAAGACGTTATCACGACAAAAATGTGACATTATAAATGTGATGAAAGAAGACTTAAAACATTTAAGAGTGGGGTAATAAAAATTTGCCAAAAGATTCATCAAAAATCAATCCATCATATATTTCCTGATCTACACCCATAGGATTACTCAAAACAGTTCGTATTTAAATTTCAGTTATTCAATTTCTGCACCAGTGCAACAGCTCTCATAAACGTTCAGAACTCAGGTGTAATATTTTTTATTTTGAACGTGAGTACAATGTGCTAAACATATTATTTTTTTCAATATGTGCTTCTAGAATTAAACGCCAAGTCATTGTTTGCATAACAGCAAATTATCCTCTTGAACGTTCAAAGGTCCGAGAGTCCAACATCCAAAGATTCCACAGTCAAAGTCTAATGTTCAGATTCGGATAAAAAAAAAACGATAAACGAAACGCGTATGAAAAAAAATAAATTTCATACTATTTAATCCGATAGCAAAGACGTCTAAATGGTCGTTTATTCGCAGTGCAAAGTACTGACAATCTTTTTTTTATTATCGAACTTGCCGTTTTTTTCTTCTCGGCGACCTCACGCGGCGGCCTCGGGGGGGCGGCCAATTTCATTAACATAATCGCAATCAGTCTCGGACGAGCGCTGAACCCGGTTCGTGAATTTTGACTCTAGTTCGTACGAAGTATACGCCGCATTCATCTGCCATTTAAAGGATTATATATTTTTTTGCAAACGCAAATGATTAGAATATTCCCATTTTTTTATATACTCGTAACAGCTAGTGTTTGTTGTCTAGATGTTTATTATAAATTGGGTACTTAGTTAGCTATGTTAGTTAGTATACGACCGAAATAAACAATTTAAACAGTCCCATTCAACAGATTTGTAGAGAAATAAATTAGAACACAGATATTCTCATAGGGAATCTAGATTTTACGTCGAAAGACTATACATTTGTTACTTTTAGAAAATGTGTTTGTAGTTATTGAAGGATTTGTTGTATTTAATAAAAAAAAAATCTAAATAAACTTTGCGAATAATCATGCCAATTCTCGTAACAATCGAATATAACACTTAGACGTCATTTGCACGTCAGGTCAAACTCGTATGCGTCTCAAGTCATTCTAAAAAGAAATATCTAAACGAACAATCAAGGAAACTAATTTATTTTGGATTTTGACGAATAATTTCCAGAACAATGGTAAATCTACAGTCACTGACTTTGACACCAAAATTAAATTATTTTTCCATTTCGCACAAATGCTTTTAGACATTTAATATAGACACAACGTTGTTATTGGTATGCTGATGTACATATAAATACATTTCAGGCATACGACTCACATAGTTACGCACGCAGTGCCCGTACTTGTAATTATCAACGTCCTATAGTTCATAAATTTAAGAATGCCCGCCCTTCAATCATCCTTTCGACATTGGTCTCGTTGGCATTGACTCTTAATTATGTTTCATATAATTGCGTTCTTATGATTGTGACAAGCGTGTAAGCTGTATTACAGTAGTGACGAGTTTCGATTTATTATAAATCTCTCTGTGTGCGTCATCACAAAATTCTGGTTATATTTTTATATTTGCGTCGACTTGTTTACGTTTCGAGATGGACGCGCTTAAAATTTAAGAAATATCTGTACATCCATTTATTGTTCGTTTCTTCTCGCTTGTCTACTTTTTAATTTTTTGTGTATAATTGAAAAGAAAGGCTGCATTTTTTTCACAACTAGAACTAATTGCTGAAACGCTTAAAGATTTTATAACCTAGATAATCAGACACAAAAGAAATCTACTTTACCAGATTACCAGGTGAACATTTAATTAATAAGATCTTGACGGCCTCGTTACTCCAGCAAGCTTATTAATTGTTATGCAAATTTATTTCAGTATGCTTTCGAATTACTACTGTATGCAGCGTACACTCTTATTATCTATTTATTTTATTAGAGTTTAATACCTCTATCGTCACCATTAATATTCGGATCAACATCGTCAATATCTATATTTCAACACTGAAATGGAATGGTTGAAAAAATCAAGGGTTAGAGCTGAATAAAGATAATTAGTTTACAAAGAATACACTTTAATAAGTAAAAACCCCTTTTTACCATTCTCTAGACATCACAATAATTATGAATTTTCAGAATCAATAAAAATGGAAAAAAATCTTCGATACGAAAAAGTGGTAATAAAAAAAAATGGGAAAGAAAAAATGACTCGATTTTTTTATGTATCGAGGATTTTCAACCTTCAAACTTTTAACCTTCCATGTACTTTAGAAAAACGAATCAGAAAAGAGCCGTCATAACTTGTGTATAATTAGGTAGCGATGATAGAAATCCATAAAGTAGGGACGTATTCTTTAAATTTCCTATTTAAAGCACAGTTTTAATTTAAAAAATTCGGTTTTCTCATATCGCTATAGAAGAACACCCTCGTATCATATTGTTAAAACCTTCTCGTATAATATTATTTCATATCCTAAGATTTCAGCCTTAACCAGGTTGTTTGAACTGGAGACCAATCATCATCGATTACGTGACAAATCCGAGGCTGATATGGCTTAGTGTGCTGATCAGTGAGGTATGAAACAAGTGGTTTAGATTAAATCGAGTGAAAAGCTCATCAATATGCCTGGCCACAAATAGTCAGACATCTAATACGTTACCTTGATTCAAAAGCAACGCTGAGCACTCGGCCACCCTCGCTCTTGAAACCTTATTCAGTCATATCTGATTATATGTATAAACCGTTTTCGTTTCAGTGGATATTCATTACATTAAAGTGGATGACGTAGGCCGTATCGGAAGAGTACATGAAAGTTTTGTGCGTGCTGAAGCGGCTGTATAAATAGTAAAGTGCTAAAACTACTAAACAAACAAAACATCTGTCTATCTTGCTGTTTGAGTCTTTTAACTATAGGGCATCGTAATCGACCATTGTAATATTTACAAAAATTTCATAACACACAATCGTTTTATGATTTATAGCAGAAGTTATAGAGATTATGTCTACTACTGTTAAAAAAGTTTTATAAAATGTAATTGTTTCTATTCTGATCGGTGAACGTATTGCGCGACTCAATAATTCCGCACAAAAACTATGTTTTAGGCTTCTTGCATCCATTAAGCGTTATCACAGCACTATCTTCGTGCGCGGTATAATCATATTCGCATAACAGCTTCTTCGATATAAGCACATCTATGCCTTCATTAATAAAAAATAATTACTTTATTAGAAATTTAATAATTACATTTTTAGTAATATTCATTTGATGTGTAACTATTACTATACTTATTGTTGTTGTAATATTGTAAATATAATTACCTTTTTTCCAAATCCTTGGGCCAAGAGGTTAAATTCTTGAGGCATATGATCATTTCATGATAATATAATTATCACACGACAAAACTACGTACAAAACTGGACAATTTTTATGTTCAGGAAATCCATATTTCCTATATCATTTGGATTTTTTGTGTATCACTTCCAATTTATCATAAAAAATATCTGAAAATTCGTATTTTCATTTGGTTTATACTAAATGATAATACTCAAACCGATTAAATAAAAAAAAGATAATTTTTTAAATTCATTGCTTATTAACTTCACCAGCAATATCAATAAAATTAATTAACACAAGTTCATATGTAACCAACCATTCCCACTAATAACTATTTTATTATCGAATATAAAAATGGTTTATGGCTCGACAGACACCATTGTTACACGACTATTATCCTATATCACACGAACGTCGTTCGACATTATTGCCGTACGAGACATCGCATAATACGTACTACTATTTTCGTTAGATACATATTTTTTCAACATATACCCCATACTATATAACATGAGATATCGTATCGAACGATTTGAGAATCACTCGCCAGTACTTTCGGAAATGGAGCGATTACCGACATAGATAAAAAAAATATTTTAAAATACATTTATACATACTTTTGCATTATCTTAGGGGAGTGATATAATACTTCTTTCAAATATTTGGAATGGGTGATAATGTCGAAAAGAATTTCTCAATGACGTATTTCATTTGTGATTTCATTACCTACGAAATAAAGATATTTTTGATTTGATTTGAAGAATTTTAAAGTTGTTATCTTAAAATTTACATTCTTCGTTTCAGATTTCACAGATTCGAGTCATTGTCTCATTCAAATTCCCTAAGTGAAACGATATCCGTGACAAAAAGCAGTGATGGACAGACTTGCATACATGTTCCGCTATTTCTAATTATGCCACAGAATAAATTCATCTCCTCCTTCACAAGATTTCGACCAAAGACGTCCATAGAATTCACAGCGATAGGTACTTCTCAGTGATTCAGACTCGGACAAAAAAAAACTTAGCTGACGTCAAGCAAACAATTTGCAGTCACCAAGTTTACATACTAAGTTATAAATTTTCCTGTCTCAAACAATGTGAATACATGTTGAAGCGCTTGGAACGATCAGCTTTGAGTTCCTTTGGTCCCTGGATGGACAATTCCATACTGGAAAATTTTGAGAAACTATATTTATTACTTGTAGGGTAATAATGAACATTCTCTATTATTAAAACAAAACCAAACAAGTGCAAATAGGATTCACACCCTGAGGGTTTCGTACAAACTTGAATTTGTACGTAGTTTTTTCATTAATTAAAATTCCCGATGATTTTTGTTTCTTTTCGTTACCAGTACTGGCGAGGTATTGGCCTCGTAATTCCAAAACTTTTGCTTTTTTTTTTCCAAAACGTTTCTCGAATTTTTAAAAATAATCGACATTTTAATAATAATGAGTTTTTGAAATATAAGTAGGTGTATTTTGCCCATATTTTTTGGTTACTTTGACGTAGACCCTTAATTTTTTATAGTTTTGAGGTTTTAACGTTTTTATTTGTTCACAAATTGATTTCAAATTAACAATTAACGGCCAGTTACATATAATATGTAACTGGCCGTTAATCGTCCACTTCACTGGGCGTAAATTATAATTTAGTAACGATTGTTTTATTTATGATCCAAATATGCTCGTGGTTTTACTCACATCTCTACTCCCCTTCCTACATGTACACACACTCCCAAAATTACTTTCCTTAGTTTTTTTTTCATTTCCATGCGGTATATCGAAATCATGTATAGCCTGTCTCTTGTGTAATCACATGTCTTTACCTTATATCAATTTACATCAAGTAATGAAGAACGGTTCTTAAGTTATAAAAATTCATGCAGACAGATAAATAAACAGACGAAAATTTAAATAATTGTAGATTTGAGGTAAATGGGTAATGAAACGAATATTTATTACAAAATTTGCACTCATAAATTTGTGTAGAATTGCGTAACAAAAAGCTTTTCGCACCTGACATGATATGTCACATTTTGCGTCTGTTTATGTCCATCCAATTTTAATGTAGGCTTTAAAGAAAAAACTCCCCGTAGGACAATATGTTTTTAAAATTCTAACAGACCTGCTCTATCTTGAAAATACGTCGGTCACATAATAATAGAAACACACTTCACTTCTCGACCTACCAGTATTACTCGAATTTGGAGAGAGAAATACCGTCTTTTATTAAAATTAAATGCTAATTATAATCATTTTCTTTTAAGAATTTATCAAATCCAAGGCATGTTTATTAAAACAGTTTATTTAATTTATATTAATTTCTTTTTTGGAGTCAATCAGTCATATATATAGTTGTTTTATGTACAATAAATATTTATTGTAAACATAGAAAACTAAATGTGCGTTCGAACGACCCCCGTCAAGAAAAGTTTTTTTTTTCAATATGAATAATGTAAAGTGAGAAATAAAATCAAAGAGTGTGTTTAAAATTAAATAAAATTAAAGTAAATTATAATTTATATAAAAAAAATACTAAATAACAAAGTTCAAAAGAGAGAAATTCACCAGTTTACTTCTACTGCAAGCCGCGTTAAAGAACTTCGTTCCAAAAATCTTTTCACTGTAACTTTAAAATAAGTATCGCTATTTGAAATTGAAAACATGTTTTGTTTATAAATGAAATTAAGAACATGTTACTAAATTATCTAGGTTGTTGGTACGCATTACAATTTCTTTTCAGTTTTCAATTACTGTTAAATTAATAGACTAATTTTTATTAATAAAATATTTGCACTGCGATAAACATTTTTAATGAAACTGAAGTAATACAGCCATTTGGTACTATGTATAATTGTATACTATTGTAAACATAAATTTTAGAATATATTATGACATTCAAAAGTTATTCGTGTCGATTCGAGAAACCTGTTCTATTTCAAATTTACCAAAGACCGCTTATACCTGTTTTTCCTCACAAAAATGTTTTTGCTTCTTATCGGATGAACAGCAGCAGCAGTATCAATTCAAGTCGTCCGGAAACGAGGCGTTGCGTTCCGTTGCGTCCATTTTTTTCTTCTTCCCGTCGATCGAGCTCATCGATCGTCGCCGATTTTCCACCGGCAGAACCTTAAAAACTGGATCTGAAACGTATAATTATCGTTGTAAACAATGGCGTTGGCGTGCCGCGGGCCGGGGCACACGCGCGCCGACCGCCGCCGACGCCGCACGCGGCATGCCCCTCACGGTACGCGCGGTACGGTAACGATGAAGTAACGATATATCTCCGCTCGTCACGATCACCGTGACGATATCCCTCTTATCCTGAACGTGATTCGTGTCTCGTTTTAGTCGGACTCGACATTGAAATCGAGCAGAGCTCCGGTGGATTTCGTGTTATATATTTATTTTTTTTTTCGTATATCGACGCGAGTGCCGAATTTACTCGAGTGATTTTGCTATTGAATTAAAAATATGAATATTTATCGTAGTGTCGGTGCGGACGTCTCTAATTGCAGCTATTGTTCCATAGAAATTGTTATGAAGATCGGTCGACGAGATAAACCTCGTTTTTCTTGACGTCTCGCGTAGGAATCGTCGCGCGACCTGTTACGCGAACCAGATATCGAGAACATTTTGACGTGTTTAATTGCGATCCGACGTAAAACTATCGATGTGCACACCAAACTCCGTTAAGTCGGCGGTAATAAGTCGCTAGCCGTGCATAGGTTTTGGATTCGTTTCTCATCTGATTAAAACCTGCCCAGTCAAGAAAGTTTTCAGTGTGTTTTCCGCGTTTGAGTGTCCAAGCAGTGCTTCGATACATATTCGTGAGTATCATCGCGGTATTAATACAGGTCGCTCTGGTTTGAGAATTCAATGTAACGTTAATTTTTCCATTGGAACAAAAAAAAAATATCCAACCAGAAAATATCAATGTCAAACGTAAAGTTGTTATTAAAATAAGTACTATAAGATTTTTGTGGAATAATTTACATTAGATGAGCAAGTATCAATTCCTAAAGCTGACTGGAGCCAGTGTTAAGAATATCAGACAGTGTAACGAAGTGTTAAATTTATTCATCAGATTCTCCGAGTTCATAAAAGAGCGCATAAATTAGAGAATAATTGCGGATTCTCTTCCCGTAATAGTTTTTCGCCCGTCAGGTGTTCAGACGCGAAATGGAGCGGTCGCAGGCTGCCGTGTGAACGTTTTATCGCTCTATAAAAATGCTATAAAAATTAAAAATAATATCTAACGCTCCGGTTGTTTCGTGAAAATATTTAATTATTATATCGCCTCCCGCGTACATGTTAAAGTGAGGTAAATTAGATTTAGTTTGCAGTAGCGATAAGCCTCCTAAATATAAATGTAATTTCGTATTACACTGTACCATGTAGTCTATCATTCCATTGCATCGAGTTTGTAAAACGCAATGTCACGAAAAGATTTCCTTTATTATCTCGGTCGAATTATCAGTTGGCAACATCGAATATAAGGTTTTTAAATTTGATGTTATCATAAATAAAAAAAAATGTTTAGCCTAATTTGGATTTAAATGTTGCTGCTCTCAACTGCGTAAACCTTGTATAAAAATCCACACAAAGCCTTTGGTAATCTCCGACTATCACTTATGGATTTAGAAGTCCAATTAGTTATTATGTACCAGCAAATTGGTAGAGCTTTTCATACTAGTGTTTTTCCGGAACAACGACGTCCTCGACCGAGCGATAATTCATACACGATATGATGAATTTAAAAATTGTGGATGAATTTTCCACACTTCCAGGAAACCGACACTGTTACATATATCATAATGACATGGTTGCCGTAACACAAAGCGTAATTTCCGTAACGCGAGATAAGCCTTAATAAGCGCTCACTCTTATGGTTCTCTAATCCATCAATGTCGCATCCCTGAACTTTAAAAATAATCTACGTTGATAAGATTCATCTCAATTTAATATCTATTTTGTGTTATAGCCTGTCTCTGTTTGATATATTTGTTCGATAAATGCATAGAAGGAAATTAGGTAATTTATAAACGGGTCCGTTGAAAGAATTTTGATTTATTTTCAGAGGTTTGATAGGTACACTTGCAATTAATATCCGAAAGCTGCATTTCGTAAATTATTTGTTCATGGCGGGTACCTGACAATCATTAAAATGAGTATTCTATTTGTCATTAAAATTTATATCACCTCTAAAATTCATTTGACATATTTTTTGAAAATGGGTTGTGTTTTTATACACCAAAAAATTTATGAAATTTAACAGAAGTAGGTACCATAAAAGGAACAGAAAACATTTTACTTTATTTCTTCATTTTATCAGGACACGAAATAAAAATATTATATTAAAAGGAAACTGAAAAAATATAATTTTGCCACCAATGCAATGAATCTCTAAAAAAATCGCATCACGTGCGTTTGATAACTCCTTGTATCAACACCGTGTCCGTTTGTTTGTTGATGGCGTAGCCTTTAAGTCAGTATCCCGTCTACGTGACAGCCTAAAGCTAATGAGTGAATAACATTTCCTCTCTCGTGATTTTGATATACAATAAATTAAACGCGGCGAATCCTACATTTTTCTGTTAATGAAGATTTTTATTTTGTCATAAAAATAAAATAAACTACAACAACTCTATCTGTATATTTGTACGCTTATATTTCGAGAACCACTCGTCCGATTTCCATAATTTTGTTTTTATTATAGAAATAAATTATCTGACCAAGTTTTAGTATACATTGGGTCACCATGGGTAACCATGTAATAATTTTAGCACACCATGTAGAAAGAAAAGTCGCGGTAGCGCTTATAGCTCGATAACTATTGGTTCTATTTAGGTGATTATTTTTATAGTGTAGAAATATGCTATCTTCCACAGATTGTAGTATATACTATCTTTTACCCGTGACTTCGCTCGAGTGAATATGGAACCAATTCTTCAACTTTTTGTATTGATTATAAGTAAATTAGAATGAAAGTAAAAGTTGAAGAAATTTATTTTTTTTCCACGCGAACGTAGTTGCATCATAAAACGTGTTTATGATAATTTATTGTCAGCCATTGTTCCTTCGTTACCTTTTGCACTAATAAATTACAATATTAAAAATTTTATTGTAACAACGTTACACATCTGTCGACTCGACCGAGATAAATCGAATCACGATCGATAAGCGGGAAGTAACTGAAAAAAAAATATCAATACAGAATCGTCACGGTGACGCAGGCAGCCAGAGGCACCGGATAAATCGAATCGATCTATAACAAAAAAAAAAATACTGAGAAATCGAAAGTGTTCTGAAGTGTGAATATCCAACGCAGTAACTACCTGTATGTATACGCAGCGCCGCGTTGTTGTTATGTGAAATTTCCAAAGACAAGCGTAATAGACTTACAAATCAGGAGGCAAAGAAAACTGGAGGCCGATACGTATGAGGTGTCTGTTGTCGTGCAGGTGACAACAGATGTCATCCCGGTCGATGTCGGTGAGTGTTATATTAATTTATGTACGTCAGTTCGTCTCGAGTGTTCAAAATGAGAGCGTGTGTCATTAGAAGACGGATAAAGGAAGCACATAGATTAAGTATGAACGGGTCGATGTGTTTACGAAATGATAATATATGCTGCACGACATGAAGAGGTTGCTAAGGCTGTATATATTAACGTTGACTGTATACGCGCTTTTTCGTTGGTTGGAATCTCGAAACTTCTACCGGTTTCGATTGATTTCCATATTTTTTTAGATACATAATTTAGCAAAATTATCAATCAATAAGTCATACAAGGCCGACTTTACGGCACGTGTCTTATTTATATAGGAAGGTGGTACAATATGGTCGTACATAGTCCCCGAGGTGGCTCAAATACAAAAAACGTTGGCCAAACATTTCGTCGCAAGCGGCTAACTAACCACACGGTGTTAAATATTATTAAGTTTTACTATTATGGTTTTGATTTTTTTTTTTTTTTTATTTTAATAGCTCTTCCACAACCTTTTTTTTATTCAGTTTTTAACAAAGAGTCACTTTAGAATCGAATTTTTACTTTAGAATGAACCTGTAAAAGTGGGTTCCAATTAAAAATGAGTTTAAAGTAGATTATTGAAGAGACGCTTAAATAGAGCGTTTTAAAGGTAGTCTTTAATTTTTTAACCTGTAGACATAGTCCATGAAATGAAAAGAAACGAAACATGTGACACCTTGTTTTTAATTAATGACGTACATAAGCTATTGAAATGAAAACGTATTTTCCCGTATTTGACGCATTTAAACGCATTTGAAGATATAAAGATAAAAGTACGATAGAGAGAACGAGAGTGATAGGACTCGCCCTTGATTCCGTTCGTTCCAATGTTTATCAAACAAACGGCACACTTTTAACGGTCTGTACAGTTGTATGTATCTAAAGATTGGATTATATATTACGAATATTCTAAGATCTGTATTTATTTAAAAACAATAAATACAGTGAGGTGTCTTGCTAGAGATAGGATTTGATTTTTTATATTAATTGACGAGTAATAATAATTAATTGCTACAATTATTTTTATAATCTCTAGAAAATGTACATGTACTACAAGTGACGTCATTTCCAAAAATCTGTCCTGTGAACCATAAATTTGATTATCTATAGCGCTTTATACACAGTAACACAAAATCGCAAAATTGTTTTACGAAACTATCGTAATATTGTGAAAATGTGTGAAATTACTTTATTTCAAGTTTTAGGTCGTTAGTGTAATAGAATAAAAATTATTATAATAGCTAAAAAATATAAAAATATAAGAACAATCGTAAAGAATGCAAATTTTATTAGATACATAAAAAAAAAAACAATTTACTACTATTATAATATCCAAATAAATGCAGATTTCCAAGTAAATGTTTAAGTCGACTGTACCTTCTAAGTAGTAACAGCGTCATGAAATAAAAGGCCAGCCTTGTGTCGATATAGGACATGTCGTTTAGTACCTAGAAATGCTCGGATAATTGAATGAGCGTAACGAGTTTTTATTATCAAACAGAGCAATAATTACTATATCGCCACTATAGACTAACCTTGTTCCTATTGAAAACTTTTTGTTTATTGTTTTTAAAAACTTCAGCAATTTCAATTTTTTAATTATTACGGGAAAAAAGTTGTTGAATGATGTATAAATCTATTCATACATCATTTGCTGTTAACTTATAAAAACAATTATTTCGCTAAAACCTACATCTTAGATTGTCTGGGAATTTGATATCAGTCAGACAAAAAAAGTATATAAGATCATATCATACGGAAATATGTATTCTGCGTATGCCCTTCTAAAAAATAGACGTGAATTTCTAAATTAATTGAAAATCATAAAAAAATACCTTCATTAACTTGTTGAGTAAACAGTGAATTTCGTTGAAACATTAACATGTAGCAAGTCTGAACTTCTTGCCATATTTTTGGAAACGCATAAATTAAAAGAGCAAGTAAATTTCTCACGAATCCGTTTCTTGTGATTAGGTCCGTGTGTGATGGAGACACTATTCTACATTCTATATTCATATAATTATTTTATCACGTTTTTAATTGGCTTTTTATTGTCATCCAAATCGAAACCCATCTTAGCTAACAATTAAGGTGACATATAGTTAATTTCTTGGCAACGTAGGAAAGATACGAAAATGGGAGTTAAGGGTGGTATAATATTTGACATTAACTCGACATTTCGGTCGATCGATAACCTCCCGTGTGTAGTTACTGTATATTTCGCATCGGCGTCGCATTCGCGTTGTGCTTCCTTTATCGAGTTTACTCGTGGTTTCGAGACATTTCGTTAAGGTACGCTTTAGAAAACGGACTCTTTATTGTCGTTGAAAATGTATTTCCGTTAATTTTATTTATGGAATTTTGAAACCAAAGTGTTGAATTTATAGCTGGATTAATAATCAAATATTTTTTTTACTCGAAAGAAATTTTTCGAAGCTCTCAAATTTTTAATTAAATAGATTAATTGTGATTACCTCATAATTAAATAAGCAATTTGATGGACTTTGTGTGGTCATTGAAAATATTTTACGTTTTGGTAACAAACTAAATATTATAACATAAATTGAAAAGAAAATTCATACTTATTAAAAATTTGCAAAATTTCGGCCTACGAAGTAACTTTAATCGTTAAAATATGTTAACTTCGTTAATCGTTAAAAAGTAAGTTATTTATTAATTACTTTTCTCACTAGTAGGCGAATTAAGTCATACATATTTTTATCCTTTTAAAAGTCTTACTTAAAGTTAATTATTAATGATCCCATTAATGTATCAGTCATGTTCTGATTTTGATTGTGTTATTATGTGAATACATTCAAAAGATTCTGCCAGTTGTCGTTGTCTACAAGTGAATAATTAAGTTTCACAATATGAAAGCCTCGACACTCCAGTGGTGTTGCCCAATTAATCATACTCAGCGATAAGACTGCTCGGGGATTGTTTTTCCCTACTTTTATCTACTTTCAAACAATATCGACAAGGTCGCGATGCATCTCTAGGTATAATAAAGATATATTTTACCGTGTAATTAACGCACAGGTCAAATATTGATTTTTCTGGGAATTCAAGAATAATAATTAATAATAAAATACGTTTATTTAGTCATCGCAACGAAAAATATTATATACATATATTTTTGTATTATATATCAATTTTGTAATAAAAATTTGAGCTTCGTAGAATAGCTTCTACCAATTTTTACGTATAGATTGAATAATTTATTAATCAATTTCGAAAATGTATTGTTTCTACTCTACAGCGATATCATCAAGAGGGTAAGAATGACGTAAAGTTAATAAAATACGGTTATTATATTCTCTCATCTTAAGCATATTTTAACTAATGTCGATGTAATGTGTGATTAAGTTATTAATAAAATAACTACCGAAAAATTTAGTAAGATACATAGAATGCCAGTTACCGAAAGTATTATTGACGGACACTAAATATATTTTGTTTCTTGTTGGGATACGAAGGTGCAAGTACAGATATCAATAACAATGAAAATAAAATGAAAATCTCTTAAAAACAACAAAATTATAAGTTGTCAAACATTCTTCATTATCCTTTTTAAGTTAAGACGTACACAACAAAGCCTATCCGATACTATCAATGATTACTAGGTTTTAGTTATCAATGATCAACATCTCGTTTACTTTTACTTTACAGTTATATAAATAATGACTCCACTTTATTCATTCTCAATTACAAGTGCTTTAATTAAAGAAGCAAAAATAAATAATCCCATTATGATGGGATTATTTATTCCCACCATTCGGGTATAACATCCCACAGTCTTTTTTATTTCGATATACTTCTTTGGTACGGACGTTAACACCATCACGTTGGCTGAGCGAGGGTTGGTGATTATTAACCATCATTGTCTACGATGACGCCATACTGGACCAAACGGTTTGTCATGCTGCACGAAGCGAGTGGTTTATTTTGACATATATTTGAAAGCCATCGGTTAATCGGTCCGCGGCAAGGATTCGAACCGGATATTACCTTCCAGTTCGATGTCAACGCTCTTGACCACTATGGCGTATGCAATCACAGAAACCTCGGGCTGTATAAAAGTAGAGGCGGTTTGAAACTTGTTTCTAGATCAGCTCACTTAGTTCGTTACTCCGCAGCAGGTTTCGTCTGACCTTTATATTTTTTGCTACACATCGAATAGAATAATTCAGATCGGTTTATTGGTTTTTAAACACTTGTCGAAGCATAAACTGTCACTAATCTATAGTTAGTTCCAGAGCCTGAATATTTGTGACAAAAACTGTAACGAACTTGGCTATTAAAACATGATGTATACAATTTTATAATAATTAAATTTATGTGAGACCAATGCGAGCGTATTTTCATTCAATGAAAAAAAAATGAAATCCGTCCGCTAATATCAGATACGAAAACTGGACAAGTGCAAATAGGACTTGTACACTGAAGGTTCTATATAAAATTTAATTATGTATGTAGTTATTTCATCATTTTTATCTGTTTTAGTTAGGTACAGTTACTAACAAGGAATCGAAGTCCTCGGAATTCCAAACTTTTCATTTTTAACTGTTTTATTTAGCTTGACCTGTTTGTTCATGTGTATATCAAATTTAGTAATTAAAATTTTAGCCCCTTGCCGTTGACGGATTGCTGTGAAATTTAGTATATATCTTTAGTTCTGATGACAATACAATTTATTATATTTTATATTATTGTAAACCCAACATGGCCGCCAACAAAATAGTGGATTACATATTTTTTTTTACAACCTTCTCAATATGGGTGTCAAATGAAAAGGCTTCATCATTAAAATACAGTACAGTATGTAAAAAATGCAAATCCAATATGGCAGCCAACAAAAAGGTGAACCCCCCACACAATGCCCTCTATAGGATATTAAATGTAAGAGCTTCACTTCAAGAATACACTACGACACATTTCAAATCTGCTGCCGGCTGCCGGCACAAATGTCAAATTTCATATTTGTTTCATTATTTCTAATAGAAAGAATCAAAGAATCGAGATTCAAGAATGGATCTCTCATCCAAGTCAAGATTTCGTATCGTGTCGAGGACTGTGTGGCATTAGGGTGGATAAAAGTGAAGTATCGTTAGCGTTTTCTCCTTAAGACTTGGGCCCATCTTGTCGTAAAAAGCCTTGCCCCTCTATTGAACCTCTGGGGGGTCGACCGTTATAATGTTCATTTCTCGTGGGAACAATATAGTAACAAATGAGAAAAAACGTGAAAATAAAATAAGTAAAAAAAGTAATTTTAAGTTAAACGGTTTTATGGAAACAATTATGTAGAAAATGTACTAAAAGCTAAAAAAATAATTCAGTGTAATTCAATTTAAAATAATTGTTTCGATTTAGAACATAACTAAAAGCTCTTCTTATTAAGACTCCGTCGATGAGAGGAAGAAACCCTTTATAGCTTCATTTTGTCCGTCCATTTGTAGATCACAGAGCCTTATAACACCGCCATTTTTGCTTCGATTCCGATGAAAACGTAGAGTCAGGTGTCTTAAACATGTGAGCTGCCGTATAACTCTGTAATAAATTAAATAACACTAAAATTGAGGAACCGATTTTTTTTTACGAACTTCTTTTTGTGAGAAGTCATTGGATAAGTATTTTAAGATTTATGAATAAATTTCCCTTTGAATTGTATATTTACAGGTTTATAAGTCTCCAAAGTCGTTAACTTTGTGTCCCTTTTCTCTAATTTTTGCACCATTTTATAAATTTGAATTTATTTAGATGTCCACAATTTTCACTTTTCAGTAGCAATTTAATTGCGGGCCCATATGGATTTTAATATCACATTTACTCACCATTGAAAAATGAATTTGAGCCACACTATTTTAAATTGGCTTCTGCAGTATCACTTTGATTTTAGTGTAATACAAGTTTAAATTTCACACCATTTCGTAAATCAATTAATAATAGCTAACCATATAATATTTTTTGTTATATAACTTAGAATGAGAAAAATAGTATCTTAATAATAATACATTTTGTTGATATGGAATTAAAAAAATATATATTTATTATTTTTAACATAAATGATTGCAGTTGTGTCTCCTTAAAGGAAGGTATTTTTAACTCAATATTTTAAGTTCATATTCATGTTTATAGATTATGTTTGTTTTTTACTTTAATTCGAACTGACTCAAAATCAAGTAATCATTTAAATATCTTTTTGAACACGGTTTTTATTGTATTTTCAAAAGTTATTTTATTAAATATTTTTAAGTTATCGGGTAATTACAGCTTTACAAATCATCTAGATATATTACATGTGGATTAAGTTACGAACAATAATATTTGGAAAATGGAAAAGCATGTCCGATTCCGAATTTATTATCCCGTGGCTGTGGTTATCATTTCAGGGTCTTTATATTTGTAGTTGGATTGCAACTACGAAATTATTCTTATACAAATTATCCCTTCATAACATAAAACCTCTACAATTCATAGAGATCACGTTTGTGTTTCTATTGAGATTGTCACATTGGAATTATATAATGAAAATACGTAGTTAGATTAATAGGCAAGTTCAATTCCGTATACTAGATATATTCTACATTTTATATAGCGTATACTAGATTTTAATATAATATAGCTGTTGAAGAACAGTTTTTCTACAAATTGTACTATTACCTTCTAAGTCCTAACTAAGTACTGTGAAACACTTAAATAACCAATAAAAAGAGCTCAAACACACCATATACCTACTTGAGGGTACGGCTCGCTTTCTCTAGGATTCCATCATTACATACTAATTTAATGACTGTGGACCACCTCAACAGTTTTATTTTCTTTCAAACGAAAAACTAAAATTTCCAAATCGATCAACACTTGACGAAGTTGTTGGTGAACATACATAAAAAATGCACACAGACGAACACAGAACCTCTCTCCTTTTGAAGTCGTTTTAAAAGTGATTAAATCAGAATGAGTGAATCCATGAAAATGTATATTATAAATACAGCGTGAATTTTACGATATAATTTTTTTACGAGATTTGTTTAAATTATTTCACAATTCAAACGCCAGATGTCTAGCGCGAAAGCTAATGTTTTGCGCCATTAAATTTGTTTCAAACGATTTTGGGATATAAAGATATAATTTTCGGAATAAGCAAGATTTTAGATATTTTTTTTGTGCAAATAATATATATTTATTAATTTCTGTAAGCGTAAATCTTTGTGACTGGTGGGCATGAAAAATCCTTTGCCATATGAAACTTATATCAATATTATGTGACTAAGCCAGATTAAATTCGGCTCACTTAACTCGCCTCTTTTTTCCTGGCTAGATTTCAACTTAGCAATGAGATACCTGTAATTATTTTGGAATATCGCAAAAAAAGAAACAACTAGTCATTACAGTGTTATAGCTCGTTGATTGATATTATATTATACGTCTGTCTCCATACGAATAGTGTATGGGCCAATAGAAACGTGCTCGGCATGAACAAAGTGGGGGCTAAGCGTGTCTCGCGGACTCCATTCCAAACAATTCTCGCCTCCTTGAACATTAACAGGTGAGTTCCTGTTACGCGCTATTTGAAGTAACGTAGTGATGCATACATTCGCTGCTGAAAATAGGACGTTAATGGTAAATAATAATTTTTATACGATGAAGTCTGAAAAAAAGTTAACAAATTAAACACCAAAAACAAGTTACGTGTTAGGTAGAGAGGTAATAAAGTTCACTGAATTCTGAACGATTAGCGGTATTCGTCTATGAGGCGTCAGACTTCACTCAGATACTATTTCTTAATTTATGTTTCAAAACTAATCATCATTTGCGGCATCACAATTCAGTAACAAAACACTTAGTCATTTTAGTGTTCCGTACCTCTAAAAGAAAAAAGGAACACTTATAGGATCACATCGCTGTCCGTCTGTCTATTTTTTATTTCGTGGAACATTTATGTCAAGAACGTGTAGAGATTTCAATTTGAAACTAGTAAACATTTATGTCTGTGGTCCCTGGAAATTATAAAGAAAATCGAGCTTCTAAGTCAACGTAATCACAAAATACGGCCTTTTATGCCTTATATTTTGTAACTGACAATTAAACAGAATCTATAGAGTACTTCACATTACTCCTTTTTCTATCTTTTCTTCTGTCAATCAAGATCATTTTTCTCAAGCACCCGTGGAGGTATCAAGGTGAAATTAACTTCAAATACTTATGTCTACTGTCCCCTGAAACTATAAAACAAATCAAGTTTCTAAAACAATATTAAAAAAATACTACTACAATAAGGCCATACCTTATATTTTGACATAAGGTATGGCCTTATTGTGGCATAACCTTATATTTTGATACTTGCAAGTTAATCGAAACCCATAGGATACTTTCCATTGACCTTGAATCATAAAATTTGGCAAGAAGGAAGGTTTCATAGGACAAGTAAAGGAAAAAATCTATAATTTTAAATGTATGATTTTTTTTTTATTACACTTGCAAACGGACTATAGACCGTGACATAGATCAATATATATTTTTTAACTTCGCAATAACTGGCACCGACGTCACGTCAGTATCAGTGTTAAAAACAGACAAAAATCATCGAGACTTTTGATGAATGAAATATCTACATCATTACGTTTGTACGAAATCCTGTGTGTCTTATTCGTACCTGTCTGGTTTTTTAAATAACTTTTTAGTTTCATAGGTTTTGTTTTTATTTGTCATTTTCTGGTAGCCTGTATAATCATAAGGCTTTCTAGGCTCATGGCAAGCGATTTCAAAATTCATTATATATTACATTTTTTGTAAGGAAAAAGATGCAAGGTACAATGGACTTTGCGGGCGCTTAGCGTAAGTCTGGCGGATCTTAGAAATTTCAATATGCATTAGTATCATTGAAATGGTCATATCTATGATTGTGTTCACTTGGAGATATGCAAGTTTCATAATCAAGTCAATTCCGCTAACGAAATGTGATCGTGAGGATTATTTAACAGCTTTGTTTTGGGATCGAAATCACGGACAAGCAAAGTTTTGGCCCCGGCAATTTTTGGTTTTATTAAACATTTAATACTCTGTAGAGCTGGTGTTTGGTAAAAATATTCCTTCTTAAGTTTTATCGTAGCTTGTTCTGAAGCAGCAGCAATCTTTGCAATTTGTGAACATTTGCTGTTCAGCAAAATATTTGCAATTATTTATTCTTCCTTTGCTGCGTTGTAGTCGTTTAAATATTGTATATTATGATTGAATGACAAAAACAATAAAGTGGTAGTATTGTCATGAAATCTCTAGATTCAGTAGCGGAGAAACAAGAGAGAAAGTCAATTATTATTATTTATTACAACAATTAATAAATAAAAAACACTTTGTAACATGAAACCAAATAATCATATAATAATTATAATACTAAACAATATAGAAAGTATAAAAAAAATGAGGCGTCACGTGATGAGCAAAGAAATAATGTTGTCGCCATATACGTCTGCTTGGGACTTATTATTTGTTTAATTAATTAAGTAAGTTAAGGGAGCCCAACAACAAATTTAAATCTGCTGGAGCACTACTTCTCAAAAAACAACGCAGCATCTTCATTTTCAATAACCTTCAAAGCTGAAAGATAAAAATCTTTGAAGAGTTCGTTTTGCCAAAGATCATCTTCGGAAGCCAGAAATGACCCGCAAACTGGTAGTTTCGTAAACAAACCATTCAACGTACAATAGAAATAGCTATAGTTGGAGAACTGAAGTTACCCACAAAATTCACAAAATGAGCAAATTGAAATAACCATGGACAGACTTGTAGAATGTATGTAAGAACAACTACATTGCTCGTAGAACCGAAAACCGCTGAGGCAGGAAAGACCTCGAGTGGCAACCATGAACTTGAATCGCAGCAATAAGTTATGCTCGCTGGAATGATGACCTGGCTCTATGTCGGCTACGGGTGATCCAGGGTCGGGTGTCATGGACGTCATGGAAGAGGGAAGTTTGTGTTCAGCATTAAATATCTCACACTGAAACGAGCAGAAAGAATACTTCTGTACTCAAAAATGAAAATCGTTCAACAACGCGTGTTGCCTTTGATGAGTACACACGTACTTAACGTGGTATCTTATTTTTAGGTTGTGATAACAAATTCAAGTTCACTTAACGTTGACTAGAAAGACTCTTGCACGGAGTTATCTACCAGATAAAATAAGGAATAATCGAAGTCATAAAAGAATTGGAGTAACAGAGCTGAGAAGTTGCAAAGCTCGGCGAGTTAAGAATACAGTGGATAGGTCACGTCACCACGAGATCCATATCTGTTAAAGAACAAAAATTCTCGAGTGGCGACCACAAACCAGAGATTGTAGTGTAAGTCGAATGCTCGCTAAATGTGCTAATCCCTTAACAAGGGTCGCTAATCACCGTGGAGTACGAGTGATACCGAGGACGAGATGGCCCTCCAATAGCTAACCTAAGAATTAACGCCTATTATAATTTCCATAGGTTGATTCAGAAGTTCATCATTTCATAGATCTTTGAAAATTAATTATTTTACAGAAAATAAAAAAAAAAAATAGAAAAAGTGCTGTGTAAATAAACAAGAATATAACATATTGTACCTATGTAATAAAATTCTTTTCTCTTTATACATCCCATTAAGCACATTTATCGTGGTTATTTCGGTATAATAAAATATTAAATTTAGGTAACTGTTAATTTTTTCCTATCTGTGTACAATAAATGTGTATTGTCAGTATTAAATTTTTGCACGACTCATAATGCGAAGCATTAAGAAGTGCTCTACGAACGAATAATTTTTTTTCCTCAATTTCGTAACTTTTTTCATCAATAACACGATTAATAATTCATGTAATTTTATTAACCTGTGCACTATTTGATAGATAATTTAATGAAGATTAATTCTATCACTGGTTCAAATCGATTTAACATAATACAATTAGAAAAAACTATCAAAATAGTTGAAAATAGTCAAAAGAAATTTCCTGTCAATCAACACTTTTTTCGTTCCGGACACGATAGCGAGCGTAAAAATTCATTAATTTGATCCATTTTTTTTTTAATAGCTTGAGATCCACTGTCCGGAGATTGGTATTGAAAATGGTTAACTTGATTTGTGTCGTTTAATAGTTATTAACAAAAAACGAATGAACATAATGAGTCGTGCACTTTTGGATTTTCCAAATATTTTAAAAATTTATGATTAACTTTTGTAGAATATGCATATAATAGTGGATAAGCACTGAGATCTCATTTACGATATGTATGATGTGGACGTATGTACAATATTATGAATGCATGGATACTAACGACTGCCAGTCTCTCCACCTACGTGGAAGTTAAGGTCGTTTTTCAAACGGACGTATAAAATAAAAATAGACGGCGAACGTTGTCATTGTACATATATTTCGTTTCTCAAAGATTCGCTTGATTCATTAATTAATGCAAATCTATCTTTTTTTTACGTATGCCTATTCAGGAACGTATGGATGTGTGTGTGCATATATATAAACGTCACGTGCTATAGATTATAGATTCAACAAATATTGCTTTTAGTAAGTAGTTAAGTGTATTATGATTCCAATATTTGTTTAATACAGCTCATATACTATCTGCTGTTTGGTTTAAGGGGAAAAAAGTTCAGTATCTGACTGTATATTATATCATTAGATTGTTTTACAAATGAAATAGTTTATATAGAAGATACGTGCATTTTTATAAAGCAAAAGGTTTTGTAGCAGAAATCAATTTAAGAATGATTATTAAAATCTACAAATTATCAAATAAACTTAAATCAAAATTGAAGTTTACCGTTAAGTAACCATTTATATCAGATGTCAAAGAGGATGACCAGTCAGCGGCGAAGATGCATGAACACTAATGAGCGTATACGACTTACATAATAGAAGTTATGTTGGCTAATATTCGTTAGATTTTTCCTTTCTTTTTTATAAAAATGCAGTATTTTAAAGGTTTTATTTCTTTTTTAATATTGCCTTAACTTTTCATTTATTCATTATTTCATTAATAATTTTTCTCATGCGTTTTTTTTTTCTATTATTCAATTTTTTATCTTTATAGACTCCATTTTTTGATTTAAATATTATGCGGAATGGAATCCTCGGTGCTGTCCTGTGATTCTCATTTAAAAGCGTTTAATATTGCGCTTTTTTATAGACCGTAACTTTACTCTTGACGCACGATTATAAATCAAACTTAAACATGTAATTTTTCTTATTTAAAAAATTATAATAACTGCCTAATATTTTCAGAGGGTAAATTGTTGAATCTTTTTGTGTAGTTTATATAATGAGTTTTTATTATTAATGTGTAATGAATAATAAAAAATATCATTTTTAATGTATAAGGTTCAGTTCGGAAGCTAATCAAGTTCATACGAAAACTGAGAACCATAATAATTTAAGTAACCATATTATTAAGAAAATTATTTATTAAATATTAAAGTACTTTAATATAATTTTCAGGGAATAGGCTAAATTGAATATGGTTCATTAAGAGGTACATATTACATTGCTCTGATTTAAACTAAGATCGTTTATCTTTTATTAGGCAACCGTCAGTAAAATTACAAAATTTAATTATCAATGCCTCAACGTTCTCGGTTTGAACATATAAATTAGTGTAAGCTAACATATATAATACGCGACTTTAAACTGCGTCGATCGAAGTTATGATTAGTATTATTTTTTATTAATTCATAAATAATATTTAGAATTTTAGTTTCAAACTGATAGTCATTTTATTGCAAAAAAAAAGGTCAAGTGCGACTCGGTCGCACGTGAAGAGTGTTCCGTACTATAAACCATCACATGAGTTTTCCGTGAAATTACGCTATATGTTTTAAACATCTTTTCTCTCTACGAACTTTATATGCTTAATAATTTTGAAGATAAGAGGACAATGATAATTTTTTCTCTAGTTTCGTTCATATCTTTTAAACGTTACATTTTTGGTTTACATGAAAAATATGTGCTTTATATATCAAATCCTTTCATTGGATATTAACACGATACACTTCACCAAAGCTTTTTTTTTTATGTTTTTATAATTGGCCCCTAAAATCAGAATTACTTGTGCTGTACGCTCGTCATCGGTTCGCCTATTAATGTATATGTATGAAACAGTAATATTTTGTTCCATTATATTCGGAGAAAAATGGCCGTGACATACAAACAGATAGATAAATAAAAACGAGAGTGATCCTATAATAATTTCGTTTATGAAAAAATAAACGGATTTTTTCGATCATCTAAAGAAGTATACTTAAAAATGTCTCACATCGCACAAAGAACTAAAAGAACAACCGAGAAATCGGTCCACCATTGATGAAGTTATCCCTGAACATACATAAAAAAAATACATAAAGACAGATATAGAACCACCTGCTTTGTTTGAAGCCGGTTAAATATGCGGTTAAATATTCGGTATCTAAAATACATAACAAATTATTCTATAAATGATATCAAAGATTATTTCTCTATATTTACATTACGCAGAAATCTATTGAGAGGATTCAATAATACTATAAATTAAGAATAATCTGAGCACAAACATATTATTTAAACGTATCATTACGAATATATTGTCCTATATCGTTATGAAGCTAAAATATATTTTAACCTTGAATACTCAGCGGTCACGACGGGCCTGCCTTGAGGAACCGATCTTTACTAGTACATTGCATGGAATACGTTATTGGCTGTGATATGTGAGAGCGGAAGTTATTTGTTTAGATATATCTATACAGATAAACTAATTGTGAAGAGATATATTCGTCTTAAAGTTCCTTTTAAATATGTGTTAAACATAAGCAACTTAGATCTAAAAGTACGCAAAATTTACGAAAATCTTAAATTAACTCATGGATAACGACATTTTGTACTTACATAAAAATATGTACTAATATGAGCAATGATCATCGTGCAACCAGTGCTTCTTCTACAAATCAGAAGTTATTGCGTGTTCGAAGCATGACCACGGCCACGATCTACTTGACCGGTTTGACCTAATTAATCCGTTGGTTCTGGACTATGTCTTCGCATTGGCGGAAAAGGTCGTTAACGCTCTCAAACCGCACTGAGTCATTGTGGAGAACCCCTCTAAAATAATAAGATTGTGGGACCGTATGTACGTCTCAGAGCGGCGTACTGCACACCTAGCACATTATATACGATTAATACAGAAAACGTTGTTTTTTTTTTTTATCAATCTACTGAAAGCCAAAATTCAATATGGACGTTGAACTTAAAAATAAATTTGAAAAATAAAGTAAATAAATAATAATGCTCGATAGTCGTTTGAAGCGGTCAGACCAGATCGAAGACGAGCCGGCTGCGCGTGGACCGCATTTTTGTTTGGCAAAAAATTTAAAATTTTTAGGAGTCTGGAACGAATTTGGGCTCTTTCGAAAAACTTTGATTAAATACAGCATATCGTCATAAATTGACTACTAAAATACGGGTGTTGAGTCCATGTGTCTTAACCTTTAGGAAATTTACGAGCGTAGTGATTTATTATTTGAGGAGATGATAATTTTAAATGGCTTTTTGAGAAGCACATTGCTATTATAACATCTTTCGACTTCGTTAAGCAAAATGATGTCTTAAAAACTACAGGGAACTGTGACCTATTGTTATTGTAATTATGTTTATAGGGCATAACTTAAATATTTTCTCAATATAATGAAGGTACATTGGTAATTATTTTTTTTTCAGTATATCTATAACATTCAAATCGTATGCACAAAAACCTCGACATTTCAGTAAAATTTTCCATTCATACCTAGATTTCGTTTTAGTTTTTTTTTTCTATAATAAAATATTTTAATCAAAGCCCTCTGAAAACACCTCAGTAAGTATTGTTACACTGTGGCATTGTAATTATATCTTATTATTTGTTTAACTGAGTTGCTTTCAAATCGACTGGATTTAATGAAAAATCCATCAACCCATCAACGCAATAAGGTATTAATTAACTAACGAATGAATAAGTGAGCTTTGACGAAAGTTACAAAACTGATATATCCGACTGCGGAAAAAATCAAATCTAAAACAAGAAACAGAATATTATTAATGATTGGAAGATAATACAATACTAAGACGACAACTTCAAGCATTGAAACCAGGAAAAGTTGTGGCATCTTTTTATTTTTTTTATTTTTGGCCGAGCAGTTTCGTAGTAATTCTCTAGCTAAGTACGTACTTAGCATAAGTCTTTTCCGTAGCTTTAATAGTTTTAAATAAAATATAGCCGTTCGTAACAAAATCTAGCGTGGTAATAGAATATATCGTCGCGTGCAAATAGTTTGTTTGTTTGAGTATAAGTTTTATTATAATTCAACAATGGTTTAAACGATTTTGATAAAAATTAGAACTTCTTGTCGCTTATACGTGTAATAAACCATGTATTACTCTAATAAATTGTGAGTAAATAAAAAAAAATGTATTTACAAGTCATTATGAACTTATGGGTTATTACAAAATAAAGAAACGAGTATGCTATGTATTTTTTTTTGGCAATAATGTTTTTCATTTTTATAATAGAACGTTCAAAAAGAACTTATTAAGATCGAACAATATTTAGTTCAGAATATTTCTTTTCAAATATAATGATGAGTAAAAGTCAAACGAATTTTAAGCTTTTCATTTCAGAAAATTATGTTCATAGGTGTTGATAAAATTAATATTTTTTACTGTTCAGTTAATCACTTAATACAGACATATAACTAAACAAAATAAACAATGTTCAATTACGAGCCGAATTCCTCAAGTGACTAAATAAATGTCGGATATGCGAAACGGATAAGTTCTTAGACACTTAGTTATTATAATTCACAACTCTATTTCAAATAGGCATAAGAAGCGTCCCAAATTAATTGATAAACGTAACTAAACCGGTAACGAAAGCGCATGTCACCCGTGGCCTTGGCGAGAGTCAGCTCCAAAAACATATTTTGCCCAGAGCTCGCAGCCGCTCAACAATGAACCCATTATTTTTGATGTGCTCTCAAAGCGCTCCGTTGAACACTCAACTGCCAGAGCTGAAGCGATCTTTTGTAACGCTCTGACAATATTTATTTTAGCTGAAAATCTATGGTCTTCTTTGTCTTCGCCTGCCAGCTAAATATGTAAATGGGATTATTATTGCGATGTACGTCCGCTTTCTGTTGGATTCGTATGTTTCATTACAGCCTTACTTATGACAGTAAGTTGAAACTCACGTGCTTATTGAAATGAGGCTTCGTTAGTCTTGGGCATGCTAAATTTCATTCAATCGAACACCTGATAACTGCATTGACAATCATGTTTTCTGTCACATTTTAGCACGATATTCCTTTTCGTGGATGTTCTTGAGATAGTTTTTCTTTCTGTATTTAGAGTTTCACATTAAGCAACAACAATATCGACAATATAGTAGTTATACTCCAAATATATTCTATTATAAATAATCATTTTACAAATAAACGTGATTTAGATGTGGTTCTAAAATGTGAAATAAATTAAAAAAAAAAAACTTATATTAAAAATTTAATTATTTAATTAAGTCGTAAACTAGACAAATGCCAGAAATAAAAAAAAAAATCTCAACGAAAATGAAAAAATGCATAAACTGAAACATATTTATGAGAAGGGCGTCAACTAAAGCTCGAAAAATATGGTTGTACTGACGTGGATTGGCCTAGTCCATTAGTATAGCTATTACGCGCCCATTTTGCATTTCCCCCGCGGGGTGGGGCTGTACATTTTTCCTTTGATAAGTCGGTGTCAATGCCGGCCCACGCCCACCGAGCGGACGGCAATTTGCCAAAAGCCGGAAGGTCAAAGGCAAACTCGCCATATTTGCTCGCTCGGCCGCACTAAGAGCGGAAGCTATAAGCTTTTGCGTGGTAGTTTACTTTTCTTACGATATGCAAAATTCCATTTAAAATAGTTATTACATTAATCGATTCGATCTCCGTGAGTTAGCGAGTAAAACCCTCATTATGAAGGTAAGAAGTTACAGATTTTAAATCTCTGTTTACTTGTTCACATTATATTAATTTTCTCAATTATTCACCTGGCCATCTGGCGATTTGTACATTAACAAGTAGACTAGTCGATAATCAGAAAATTTTTTGTACACATTTACCAAACTAACGTAATACTTCTAATTGATCGTTTTACTTAATTTACATTTAATTACGATAAATGTAACGATATGTTACGATAAATGAAGGTGAACTTGAAATTACCGTCACATTATTTTTAATTTATTGCGCATTGAGATAAAGATATACTTCATTTAATTTTGTTTCCTTGATGTAAAATACACAAATGTTTTTAATGTAGTAGTAAATATACTACAATAGCTTTGCATAGGAAATTATAAATAAAATCATATTTCGTTATTTATTACTTGTAAAAGTACGGTATAATATAAATATAATCGCTCATGTTAATAATCAAACTCTTGACGTTGGTATGTTATTAGAGATTTTTCTTTTTTTAGCTGATTACAAGAATCGAGAGGCAGCCATTATTTAGGACTGACAGAATAACTTGATGTATGTAGTTCCAAGTCAATATCATTAATATACCGTAAGGACATGTGTACAGCTTAAAAACTTGTTATGCGTATGTCACCAATCTACTGGCATATTATATATTAACGAGTATATAAATCATTTGGGGGTTTTGTGCTAATGAACTTATATCGAGTACGTACGGAAGCAAACACGTTCATTTACTATACTCAGTCAATGCAAAGGTCAAATCATGCATTGGTATAATATTGTAAGTTGTTTGATTCACAAAATCCTGAATAGAATTTTTACGTATGTACGTACGTTTCCTTGTGTTCATAAATAATTATTTGTTATAAACCCATCACGTTTAATTTTATATTTATATAAAATTTAAATTAAAATAAATTTAGACCAATTTTATTTTGTATTAATATAAAATTAAACCCCAATTAATATAACAGATGATGATAAAGTTCTTGCCAACGAGTAGGATAATGTGTTTAACGTTTCCTGCCGAGTTGCTGCTGGCTTTAATGGGTTTTGCTTCTAATGTTTCAATCTCAAATGTTGGGTTTATATTGTGAAAACATTGTCAACACAAATACAGGTACGAATGTATATCGGAACTTGTATGCAAATTCACTAGAACGAAATGTGATCTTTGGTAGAGTCGCCCTGAATTTGTCTCAGGAACTGCTTTGACCCCGTCCAACTTCTATGATCATCTCAATTAATTAGATAAAATTACGTGAGTAAAGTTCAAAATACAAATTCATAATGATAATCACATTCCAAGATATCGAAAAGGTTCCTGGATCTGTATCGTGCGCCGACTTTAACAACTCGATGCGCCCGCGCCACTTAACGAACCTCACCAACGACGCAACAAGAACACCGCTAAAGTATATTAATGACAGTTGCGTAATACGATTGGTGACCAACAAGTAAATTTTGCCTTGCTATATACCGGTATTGGTGCAAAGATATGTCTTGGCGGGCATCTCGGACAGGGAAATATAGGCGGTGAGATAATGTAAAAGGGTTATGCCTGAATCTAGGATTTCTCCCGTCCAAGTAAGCTTTTGAGAATATTGAGCGGTTAATTTCGATCAGTATTCAACGTAAATAAAATGAAATATATCATTAGCTGCGTCTCATTTGGGCGTCGTTGTATATAGTTATAATTCGATTACACAGCAGGATAAAAATGTCATTTATTTTAAATTTATTAGTTACAACAAATATTAATCAATAATTTTTTTAAAACGCCCTATTTGGTAATATTTGAATGCCAAGGCCGTAGGGGCAGAAGTTCGCCTTCATTTGAATGTAACTGACAATAGATTTGGATCAAGGCAAGCTAATAGAAATGTAATAACAGGACCGACGATTTGTGGCATCGCTGTAATTTGACAACGTCAACAAAGCGAATGTCGAAAACGGAAAAACGCGCATTGAAATTTGTTAGTGTTTTTATTTTTTTGCAAATAATTCAGTTGAGGCAAGTTCACAATTGTGATGGTTGGCCATAATTTGATGTGAGTTTTACGTAGGACTTTAGGACGGTCAACCTAACAAACGTTAAACGTTTTTAAAGTTATAGAAACCACAATTTTTCACATTCATAAAATCAAATAAATATTCGCTTACATCATCTACAATTTCGTTTTGATCATTTGGGGATTTTCTTGTACATAGCGTGATAAATAAAATCTTAAATTAATGAAGAAACGAATCCCATAAAATAGACGGATATAAAATTAAATATGTGTTATATTCATTTACAGAAATACACTAATTAAATTAAAAAAAAAAAAACAATAAACCGAAAAAAACCCAAGTGCACTTCATAAAAATTTTGGTGTAAGTTTATAATCTGTTAAGCAAAAAACAAACAAGAACGTCTAAGATTAACCGAGATAAATGTATGTTCGCGAATATAGAAATATCTTTTTAAATAGAATATGGCAAATCATGACACCAAATCGCTTTTTGTTGTATATCCATTTGGAATACGATAGTATGGGTCGCGGCTCGTTCCTTGTTAACTGAATATAAATTAAGATGATTTATCGACAGTTCATTTGTGATTAAATATCATCGAAATTTTTAACAAACACACAAAATGTCGAGTCATTGATGGTGACCCTGAAACGAGACTGAGAAACGAGAAACAATATTTATAAATACTATTTTATAAAAAAAAATATATCATTTCGTGTCACACTAATTCAATATCTAAATAGGTAAGAATTGATATCCGTGCACATATTATTATCTTAGTTGAGCACATAGTTATATTATTAAACACGATTTCACGTTGCATTATTCATAAAACAAAGAAATATTTTATGTTAAGTGGGTATTGTACGTAGTTTATAGCCGTCGTATTTGTCTCGGCGTTATCAGCGGCACAATCTCGCGCGTTATCGCCGTCACTAGCAATGAGGACTAGGAGAGCCAGCGAGATTGACGAACGTTCGGTAAAGAGCGAGTATGCGAATTTTATGGTTTGCCAGTCGCGACCTTCAATCTTTATAGCTTTAGCGTAAAACTGCGATTTTACCCGTGCCACATTAAAACGTGGTGCGTCTTGAATTCCATATTAAAAAAATGTTCTTCAAAATACCGCGTTGAGATATTTTATTGTTTGTTACGATATTAAAAAGCAGTATTTAGTTTTAATTTGTAAAAAATAAAAAATAAAATAATATATATTTATGTTTTTTTTAAATTTTCGAATTTGTAATAAAATGGAAACGTCTCGTAATTAATATTATAGATCCCATTTATTTTCAAAATTATATAAAAATATGTATACAAGAAAATAATCTTATCTATTACCGATTTATAATTGCATGTTAAGCTATAAAGATTGTAGCAGTGAATTCCACAGCTTAACGTATAAATGAGCAATGAAAAAAAACCAAAGGGTGGATACGTTATTTTACGCCGAGTGCATTTTCATCGTTCCTTGGAAAATTTCTGGTTCAACGTTTTATACTATATTCAAGGATATCGGTTTGGGGATAGAAGTAGACCAGTGGAAGCTGAGCGATCGCTCACAATATACATTCAACGTTGACCAGGTTACTGCTTTCTTATTATGTAAATTTTTTTTGGATGTTGTTCTAAAGTTTTTTTAGGTCTAAGACAATTGCTTTTTGGACTTTTAGCGTTCCATACCTTCGATGGAGAAACGGGAAACATTCTAGTGGGTGTCTGTCTATTTGTATATTTGTCACGGACTATTTTCTTCGAATATACTGGACGAAAACGATATAATTGCGCGATATAGAAACGAAGTTGCGCGATATAGTACATAGACAGAATTTGGTAACACAACCACGAACATATTGCAAAAATAAATGTAGTTTGATTTTAGGGATTTAATTTTGGGGCCAATTAAAGTAGTATTTTAAAAAAATGGTTACGAATATCATGTGTATACCAAATTAACGAGTTAGCTATGGGAAATACAAATAAGTATTTTTTATCATTTTAAAAAAATTATGATACTTTAAAAGAGATGTATGAAAATTGAACATTTCCTGTTTATCTTTGAAACTATTTAGCCTGGAATTTTGAAAAAAAATCAGGATATATGACTTCACTCATAGTTTACACGAAAAGTAAATCCTTAGGTTTTTAAAACAGAATAGCATAGCAATGCAAATTAAATGTGTTCCTTGATTCCACCGACAATTAATACGATGATTGACAAGGAAGTTTTGACGACAGTCCGACTTGCATTTGACCGTTTTTTTTTTAACGTATGTGGTCAAGTTGTGTTAAGGCGTATTATGTTGCTGAATTTCGTATCTAGAACTGAAAAGGTGACTCTCGAAACTTGCAAAACGGAGTTATAAAATAAATTCTTTAGTTATATTTATTATTACATCTTTATATCTAGTACATGTTTCGCGAAGAAAAACAGTTCTTTGTGGACCATATACATATGCATATTATATGTAAAGGTATTAAAATAATTCAAGCTATACTTCGGATATTAACACAAAAACCATTATTTATTCACCAGTACCACCTGTACCAGCAAATCATTACTTTTTGTCTAATTTGTGAACGTGATCCCATTGATATATATGAAGTATTTGTACAATTTCATGTTACTATCTTCACATACTTTTTTTTACACTTCACACATGGAAATTAACTGTGGTAAGACCAAGTAAAAGGCAGTCACAACTAACTATCCGGAAATCAATACAGACGCGAAGATGGGAACTGTCTCTTTCCGTTTGTTATCAATTTCTTTATGATCATCCTACGCCGTTGCGTAAACTTAAAATGAAAATTTTTAAATTTGAAACTTTAAAAGAAAAACATAAATACATATAAGCATACATACAAATGTGCATACACGTACAAAGTTTTGTATATTTGTTTGGAAGCTCTAATAGATATATTGCAGTTCCGATTATATTACACACATACGTGTCGAACTGATAATCCTCCTTTTTTGAAGTCGGTTAAAATGAAAATGTATTCTGAAATTATCATTTTTTATAAAGGTCACGTGCTCTCAGCAGGAGCCTCATTAATTTCGTTATCCTCATCCGTAACTATGTCACACATCTCGTTGCATTCTCATAGCGTTTTAAACACTATAGGTCTATTCACAGGAAAATAAATTACAGTCGGTGATATTAGTTACTGTATAATAGAACGAAATAAATCCGACGGCGCTTCTGGGGAAAAAGTAAATTTCAATTTATTTTACAATTTAAACAATATAATTTGAATTAATTACGTAATATAATATTCAAACTATACTACAATTATTATATTACTGATAAATATATTTTTTTCGTTCCCGCGAAGTTAAATAATAAAGTTTTCATTTGTCAAGATTTGATGATATGTTATTTATTTTATGTATTTTGAAAATGTTAGCCGCCATTTTACCTAAGAAGCCATTTCAAAATATATTTATATAAAGTGTCATTTTAAATCTAAAAGGCGCCCTTTAAAAATTCACACATTTTGAATCGTTAAGTTTTAATTATACAATTTTTAGAAGCATACCCTTCCACGATCCATTTATTTTGGATGGAAACATTTGGTTTTAGAGCCATTACCCTGGTTCAATACGGGACCATCTAACATTATGTCACATAACCAAAACCTCTCGCACCATGAAAATAAGAAAAAAATATTATTATGTACTCTGATTTCTGTGTAGCTCACGATCGAAGCCGAACGCTTTGACTTGTTGTTCGAGGCACGGCGCAAGTGGTTAGTTTGACTTAAGTTAAAAAACTTAATTGATAATGCAATCGGATCTCGGGCCCTTCACATTCAAAGGCAACACGCCAACCACTCTGCCATAGCCACTCGTTGGTGTGTATGTATATGTACGATATAAAATGTTGCAGACGAGGTGTAAAGTCGAACATGAGTGCGAAATATGCCGAATCTATAAATAAAACTAAAATAAATTAAGTTTTATATCTCAGTTATTTCAAAACTCAGAACCACCGTAATAGGTGAATTGTTCATCTACCATTAATGGAAATCATCTGTACGTTGCATTTAGAACTTTATACGGCATAATATATAGTTGAACACAAAAGGATTTAACGCAAAATATATGTCTTATTTATGCAACTTTTAAAAATTTTATAGACGCCTGCTTCAAGTTTCAGCACGTCATTCGTATTTATAAGTCGATCAGAGAAACGTGAAACGAACTGGCGGTATAAAACGATGAACGGGACTACAACGCGGTGGCACTTCCTAGTCGACGCGAGCGGCGTCGATTAAAACGTATTTACTTTTATTTAAAGCCGAACGGCCTTTGGACAGAGCACGGCGTAAAACGAAGGGCAGTGGGACGCGGTCCGTGCGGATTACGGCCACATTACTTTTCTATAGAAATGTTATGGCCAACCATAAATTTCTAGGTTGAGTTAACGATTTCCTGGTTTGTGATAAGTACTCTGAAACGTGTTATTTAACAGATCAGTTTGAATCGTAATGAGCGTAAATCTGGATTTTTTTTTATTCACTTACAAAATGTTACTAGCTTTCCGCGCGAGGCTTCGCTCGCGTGGACTTGAAATGTATACTTTCATTTTTTTATGATAAATGACGTTTTTTCAATTCCAGTTTCGTGCCTGCTTTAGTTCCGGTCCCGGTATTATTCGATCCTGGTCACGCGCTTCGTCTTAAGCCCGGTCCCGCACTCAAATTCGACCCTGACCCTGGTTCTCTATTCTGTTTTCTAGCTTCATTCTAAGTCCAGTGCCCATCCAGCGAGCACGTCTCCGTCCCGTTTTCAATTCCGATATCGCTACTGGTTATGGTACCGATTTCTACAAGTATCAAAATAAAATATGATCTGTATTATCGGTGAAAGTATAGCTTTTTATTAGTGAAACAATTTTTAGAATCGGTGCAGAGATCGGTTCAATAGTACAAATACGCGGACAAATACTAAAACATACTGCATGAAAACCTTTTCATGAAAAACACATAGATTTATCAAGTTCAACGATGAACGTCCAAAATGTGTTCGAGTTTAGTGATCTCATATATAGAAGCAATCATTTTTATATATACAGAAGGTCTAACATTAATTGTAGTTACGACATTGTTTTTAATACTGATTGCATGACAAATGAAACTTTTTTATTTAGCAAGTACAAATATATTAATAAACGAAAATTTGTTCTCCATTGTAGAATAACACCTATTTTATAAAATAATATTTAATGAACTTTTTGAAATGCGTTTATTTATTTATGCGTTTAGTTATTCAAACAACGTTGCTGTCGTCGAGTGACATTTCCAGGAGTATCTGCCTTTCCATCACGGTCCATTATAAAGAGCCTAATAACCTTATAATCAGCCAAGATACATGCTGATGGATATCATTTCAAGAAGCCATGATGACATGGTATAACATGAAATTATGCAAGAATGCCTTACGCCCTATCGGTCGTGCCTATCCTATAAACGCATTATATGTAAATAAATAGAATGATTGCCTCATTAGGTTCTTCTAGGTTTCTGAAAAAAATAAAATTTATCGCTACATTATCTATAAATTGTGTTACAATGGATATTTTTTATATTTATAAGCATAAAGTCATATGTTAAAGCGCTTTTATTTGAGACCTTTATTCTTAAACGTAGTTAAATTGTAAAAAAAGTAATGAATAGTGAGGTTGAGTATTTACAATATCCGTAATGATATAAAAGCTTGATTTGAAGTTCTGTGTTTTTTTAAATCCGACCAAGTGGGTGTCGCATTCGTGTGCAGAGGGCAGAGGGCACATTAGTCTACAATGAAATCAAGCGAGCACATTTTATACAAGCAAAGACACAAATTGTCTTCAAGTCTCTTTTGCGTTTCCCATGATAATTTAAACATATGATATTAATTTGAATAAATTATCGAGTAAGGACTTATATTTCGTATCTTTATACAAAATTTCAGGTTCATTAGTTTCGAAGACAAAGACGAGACGGCCAAAGACTCTATTAACACTGGCATTAAAAAAACCATAATTAAAGTTTAAATAGCACATTAAAAATATAAAGACTCGCTTCATACAACACGCATGTCACTCATTACATTAGAATTCTTCTTAGACGTTAGAACGATATAAAATAATTTATAACCATTTTCAAGAATTTGTACTCAATGTAAGAATTTCTAGTTTTCATTAAAACGTGCATAACAATAATTTTTGTAACCAACGTCAAGAAGATCACAATTTCATTTTCCTAATAAGGTAGACTATGATTCGTGGGCTTGATTTGAGAGAAAAGTTAAGAGAACATTAATTTTCATATACGAAAAAAGAATAAATAAAAACAAGCATGCTCTTCTGTGGTCAAGACTCGTTTCCTCAATATTTTTGTAATGAGGCCCGTACACGAGAAAATAAATAACTTTTTGCGAATACACGCAAAACAAAATTTTAGACCTCAGTTGAACAGAAATGTTTTCTAGGTAAGTATGATTCAAGATAGATGCCACCTACATTTTCGTAAATCACTGCGTGGAATACGGGTAAATCCAACGAAATTTTCCACATAATACGTTCTTCCCAAAAAATATGGTAATATTGTAAAAAAAATATAACGTCACGAAAAGCAAAAGAAACCAACGAAGCAACGCCATCGAACAAGTCAGTTCAGTAGTTTAGTTAAAGCGTGTTGATTCTTTTGCGTATTTCTGTCGATATTAACGAAGTAATTCAAATTTAATTTACTAAATTCAATTAAATCGAATAGATAATAAGATTATCCACGACTCCGTCTATGTGGAAAAAAAATCTTGGGAGGTTCGAGTTTAGTAAACTTGATCCCGATCCTATTACAAATCTCGACCTAGATCTTATTCGTGATTTCAAGCTCTCTTCTTGACCATTTCGCTCTACATCCCTTTATTACTCTCGCTTTCTCTTTCTGCTTTAATCTTTCATTTCAATCTTTCTATCTCCTTTTTCCTTCTTCCCTCCACCCCCTCAATCTCTTTCCCCTTCTTTTACAATTTCTCTATTTTTTCTTACTTCTCGTACCTTACTATTTTATTATTCTCTTCGTCTCAATCCTTTTCGCCCTTTTCAACCCACTTACTCAAGAAGTGAAGCGAACAAATAAATATTTAAATAAGTACCTAATCATTTAACTTATATGTAACTAAATATGTACCAAAATCTAATTACATATCGTATTTCGTACTAAAAAAAGGATCAACGATATTACACATGTGGTTTTTTGAGCTATATGCTTGCTAATGGATTGGCAAACCGTTTAACAGGGAAACGTTGTTTTTATAATTGATACGACACGGCGGGCCTATACTATGCTACTCGCGAACGCATGCCAATAAAATAAAATAAAACCCGGCCAAATGCGAGTTGGATTCCCGCACCGAGGGTTCCGTACAAACCTGTAGGTACATGAGTAAAAGTCACCCATCACGACAATCGCGTCATAGTTATGGTATTTTTATTGCAAAATGAAATCCATGACATTACAATGTGGAAAGCTGAAGGAGTGTAAATTTAAGACAAAGGTCTCTTTATCGTTTCAAGTGATCCTTTATTTTATATTAACACATATCATTTATTATATAATATAACTGAAGTACCTACACTAGCCTTGCAGTAGTCTTGCAAAAGTTCTTTTATCAAAGTTATTTATTTACAAAGTTTTTTAATCACTGTTTAGAAATCTGGTTCAAAAATACTAATTAAGTATTAAATTTGATCCAGATCTGTAAATGGTAACTGAAAAAGGTATGAATAGTACCACATTGAACATTGCAGTTCGAAAAAACGTTATCTATAGTTGTACTACTTCTTATAGTGCTAGTGTTTATTAACGGAAACATGTTTATGGATGAAAAATATGTGGAAATTCCAATTTGGGGATTTATTCTAAAATCGATATTGAAGTTTTCCACGACAATCAGACGAGAAAATGAAGTATACCTACTGAGGTTGCTGTCGTATATTGTTGTATTTATGGATTCTATTGCTACATTAATTTGATATTGTGGTGACCTATATACAGTTATCACTCTGACATTAAACATTTCAAAATGCAAGCATTCACAATGGCTGTTTGCAGCGCCTCGGTTATTTAAATAATATCTATTACATGGTCCATCTGTCGCGGCATCCTTAAGATTGCGACGTTACGCACTACGATACAATGTTGTCCCCTCCCCATACATAGAGAAAAGTCTCGGTCAATGCGGTAACTACAATTATGTTTATTATTTTTTTTTTCTCAGCTTTAAGGCAATTGACTTAAGTATTTGATATGAATTTCAACTTGATACCTCTAAGGGTTCACGAGGAAAAGGGTAATATGTTTATAATTATTAAAAAAAATATATTTAAGGTTTTCGGAATTTTTCCTTTATGTAGGCTATAAAACGTTGTTTTATGCAAAATTTCAAAATTCTAGTTCGACTGGAAGTACCTTTTAGGTTTTGATTCCCTTGCGAGTAGTTGCGAGTTTTAAAATATGCGTCTTAAATTATTGTTTCTTTGGATTGCGTTGACATAGAAGTTTGATTTTGTTACAGCTTAAAGGTATTATAGACCTGAGTATTTGATGTGAATTTCAATTTAATACCCTCTACGCGTTCATGAGGAAAGGTGTAGTAAGTTTAAAATTATTAAAAATATTTTTATTATATGACGTAACTGAAAATTTACTGTTTTCGCATTTTTTTCTTTATCTATGCTATAAGACGTTGCTTCGCACCAAATTTCAAGAT